>JBAMAX010002340.1:0-139554 GCA_037043745.1 Chymomyza amoena | reverse complement strand
TAAAAGTAGCTTGGTCCTATTCAAGCTGCATTGCGGCCAAGTTTTCCTACTAATAAGACAGGTTCCAGTTTGCTCCCATCTAAAGTTTGCATCAATAAGGATACTTCTATCTATTAACAATTTACACGTTGCTAATGGTATAGGTACCAACGCCTTATTCGGCTGAAGTGGTTCCATTGTCCCCATTGTCTAGCTAGTTCATCTGCCTTGCAATTGCCTTCGATATCTCGGTGGCCTGGTACCCAATGCAGACTTATGGTGAAGTATTTAGTAGCATCTCGTAAAAGCTGGTAACATTCCATCACTATTTTGGATGTGAGCCTAACTGACTGTAGTGCTTTTAAAGCAACCTGACTATCAGAACAAATTTGAATTTCCCTTTGGGTAAAACACGATTCTTAATTATGAGAACACTTTCCATTAAAGCTATGACTTCTGCTTGAAAAACACTACAATGATCTGGTAAGTGGAAGAATTCGTTAATGCCTAACGATTCAGATTAGACACCCCCTCCCACCTGATTATTGACTTTAGATCCGGCCGTAAAAATGGTAATCTTGCTATTGCAGTCTGGTACATATAATGTTACCTTAAATCCGACCAAATGCCAGTCAGCCTGATATACTTTAAAGAGGAGGACTCCACCCGCAGTATGGCTAGATAGCCAGCCCCTCTTCATTTAAAGTGAAGCGAAATATTTTGGGGTGATACTCGACAAGAGGCTAACTTTTCAATTCCATATTAACCGAACGATCAAAAGATGTTGCTTTAAAATTACCAAAATATATGGGCTGCTAAATAAAAGATCTCTCTACGATGCAAAAGAGCGGTTTATAGCACAATAGTGGCTCCTTCTTGGAGCTACGCAATCCAGATCTGGGACATGGCTGCTCGCTTGAATCGCTTAAATAAACAGACGTTTCATAATAAGACATTGCACCTTATTACTGGTTGCGATTGGTACGTAAGGAATACGACCTTGCAACACGACCTTCAAGGCTTGAAGGCGATTATGACAACGACGACTAAGTACAATGGGTTATTGTATGGCCAACTGAAAACAGCTTTTGTTTGTTGTCCTAATAGCTTCTGAGTCTCAACGTGGATTTTAGGGAAAATAAGAAGAGAATACCAAGAATCGGCTAAGCAGATTTTGTATCTTCGCATTTTATTTAACTGTTATATTTTTCTTGGAATCACTTCATTTTATCTTACTTTTGTGCGCTGTGTTGGTTTTTCATAAAGCGCAGCAAAAATAGTCTATCTAGAAGTTGACTTCGTTTTTGTTCCTGATATACCCTACACTCGAAAGGTACATCATATGGATTATCGATTTTAACAATCAGTGCTAGCATAAAAATGTAGCCACTCTCAGACAACAAATTTCACTGTAAAATAAATTTATCCTATTTTGATTAATTTATTACATTTAATGCATATTAAAAACGCTTAATAAAATTTTTAAATTAGCCGCTGAATCCGAATTTGAGGTAAAAAACTTACTCCTTCATAGCAGATAGCCTCCAATAACTTATTTAATAAAGTCCTTGGGTGTCCGTGTTTTTTGGACCTCGGATTCGTATAAGTGACTCAAAATTCAATCTCTAGCATTTTTTTGTGTACCTGATTATCAAAAGAATTTCATTTGAAGCTGTATCGATGGTCAGTAAGATATCCGAAACTTAGTTATTCAAAATATTTATTGGGACTTTGAGTTGGGTTCGATTAAAAAGAAATAGACGAGGATTTACTTTTTTATTGGCAATTTCAAAAGTTTTTCGAAAATATCGATATGCGAGTGAATGCATGCTTGAGTATTGCAAAACTTTTTAATTTCAGCATTTTACTTCACTAAAGCAAACACGTTGTGCGCTGTCAGTTTAACGTCAAATCTTCGAGTTAATACAATAGTTATCCGAGTACAAAAAAAAACTCAAAATGTTTTTTGGTTTAATTGAAAATACCTCTGGGTTGTCTACCACCTGGGAATATGCATTGCCGATCTTGTTTTTTATATGGATTATTGACATAATCATTTATATAATGTACGGCAGTTTTCCCACACTGGGGTTGCAGAACTGGAGCGGAGCCGACGCCCATACTTGTATGTGTAGGGCTTGTCCTATCAATATAATTGCAAATAGCGTTTATGCTAACTTTTTTGGAATACCCCTAACGTGGTCCCATTATGACACACTGCCCACTGGTATACGTCTGAAGAACGATGGTCATGCACTGCTCTTGAATGCCACCTACAAAGACAGCGTCCCTTCAATTGCCGGTGCCTATCTGCAGGACAGCTTCAACATTGTAGAGATCACTTTTCGTTGGAAATCTCTAGGTGAGGATGGTTCGGAGCACACGCTGGACAATATGCACTTTCCCTTAGAGATGTAGTGCAAGCACAAGAGCGCCTCCAACTCCTCTACACTCATCATTTTCTATATGTTTGATATTTCCAATGAAAATTCCTACATAAATGAGCTTACACAGCACCTGGTTTCGGTGCAGCAAGCTGGAGAAACTGTGGAGATACCACCATTCCCGTTGAGCTATTTGATGAAAGCATTCTACACCGGATTCTATAGCTATAAAGGATCCCTGACTGAAGCTGAGTGGTTTGTTTTTCCTGAGCCCTTGGAGATAAGTGAATGCCAGCTGGACGAGTTTCGACAGCTCCGGACTTTTGGGTGTGAACGAATTACTCTAAATGAACGACGCGTGAAGTTATTGGGCGGAAGCCCTGTGCTGCTCAATCAATATCGTGCTCAGGAAAATTAATCTCGCATCTATTTAAATTTTTATAAACTAATTTGTTGAGTGGTTTTTATTTTTTGCTACCAAGGATCGGTTTTATAATATATCGTTATTATGGCAAAATTATTTACTCTTGAGCATTATTTTCTAATTTTATTTTGGACTCATCGGCAGTTAATGTGAGCTTCATGACTGAGTATAAAACTCAGGAATTACCGAAAATATACAGGAACTAAAAAGAATTTAAATTCCAGCTTTTATTTAAAAACATGTTAAAATCGTGAGCAACTCAGACAACAAGAGTAGCCTGAAGTGTATTCCATCCAAGGTGCCAATATGTCTAACCGCTTGCCAGACCGCATATATCTCTGCTTGAAAAATGCTGCACTAGTCGGGGAGGCGGAGTGAAAGCTTCGTCGAAAGCTCTTCAGAGAAGATGCCAACGCCGGTGCCCTCATCCATCTTCGAACCATCAGTAAAGGTCGTCAGCTTGTTCCCTTTCAAGGGGTTTCTTTGCATCTAATCATTATTTTACATATTTTTCTAAATTTTTCTATTGAGACGAAGTTTGTAAGCTCTTATTAGTATGTATAATAATTGCCTAAAGTGTACGAATATTTTTTAGCCTGACCGTTTATGCATACAAACAAGTGAGTTTATTCCATTCTACTTACTCATAATTCTCAGCCTAAGCTCGTTCACTCTCCTGGCCAACTTTAGTTTAAACAAAACGCCAGCGAAAGAGAGAGCCAGAGACTGTGAGAGAGATAGCGTGCCAAAAGAAGAGTATTAAATTGAGAGAAGTACTAAGTGAATGAGCCAGAGAGAGAGAGTGCAATACTTTGGACTTTGCCTTCTGAAAGTCGCCGTTCTCACTGCAGCATCAGCCAAATAAACCTAGCAACGAATTTTAGTATCCTAAAACTATAAAGTAATTTTGCACCTTTGTGAAGTATACACTAAGAAATTGGAGCTGTGCGCAAAACCTTCAAGCGGATGACAATTGGGATATCGTGGCTAAACATTATTTACCTATTCCAAAGATAATAGTCTTAGAGAACCATGAACTCATTTTAATCCAGCGTTACATGAATTTTTTTTAGGTTTAATTCTATTTTCGTCTCGGAAGGTAACGTTTGTATATAAAGCGGGAAGTAACAGGTAGGTGGCACCCATAGCTGTATCAAAAAAAAAAATCAAACCCATAGAATGTTTTAAGTTTCATAGCAATATATTTGTTTTTTAAGTGTACATAAAGTATAAAATTTTCCCAAGCAGAATTTTATTGCCACCTTAATATACTGGAAAACATTTCGTAACAAGCTGAAGAAAAACTGTTGAAAAAATAAAGATAAGATCCTGGTCCGCAAAATTCAAAGTCATTTGGGTTGAATGTTAGAATCTATGCAGGGTCATTATTATTCTTTTTATAAGTTTATTAACAAATACTTTCGTTTACTTCCTTTAAATCGTGGTATAATCGTCTAATCATACCTTATGTAAGCTTTTATTGTTATTTTTACTTTTATTTTATTGTACAATAAACTATATTTTACCAAAAAAAAAATTTAGTTAGTGTTGGTACGTTGCATTTGAAAAATTTGTGTTCGGGAAAAATTTTTTTTTTCACAATGCCAAACATACATTGTATATCTAGAAAGAAAATTGAAGCATAAGTACAAAAGAGAGGAATGTGTAGACAATTTGTACTTACTGTTACGACGGTTAACATGATAATAATCGATTATCATGAAGCTGATATAAACCAAGCGTAAATGCACAAAAATATTTCACAAACGAAAAATTTTAATTTTTTTTTCCTTTTTTTTTATTTTAAAATATTTTATTAAAACTTTTACTTTTTAACGAAAAAATTTAGATGTTGCTTCTAGGAGCTGCCGAATGAGACTGATGAAAAATATTACTTTACTTAGGCACTACAAATTTTGACGTTTGATTTTGAAAGTTTTTTCAAGGCAGAGCTGATTTAGTTGAGTTCGAGTTAGATTCAGTTAATCAGTAATAAGACGGAGCTTCAGCAGATTCCTTGAATTGTCAAGCTGATGATCTGATTTAATTAAACGCATCTCAAGTTCCATTGCATCAGCATAAAGTCCTTGTGGTTTCTTTATTAGGCTCACATGAAGCTACATATACTATTGTACATCTGGTAAGTCTAGTTCAATTATGTATTTAAAAAGAATATTTTTATGCACTCAAATGTGGCTGATATAAGAAGATTTTGTGGCTATAAATTTTATTTTATAGCCCAGTACGCAGCATCGAAAAAAGCGCCTCGAACAACATAACTTTACAATGAAAATTATGACCTTTGATCTTTGGGTCCATCAAATACTTTGGATCGTCTTCAAATTTTACAATTTATTATTTAAAATGGCAAAAATGGCTACCTTACTGCACATTTATTTTAAGGTTTTTACCGCTTAAATGCTATTGTTACTACCAGCGCCATCTTGCGTAAATGAATTAATTAATGAGCAGCACTGCTTGCTTGCGTTTGCTGCTTAACCTGCCCTTCTACTAGTCAGTCCCCCCCCTTTTGGGCTGGCCAGGACCAAAAAGCATTTTATTAGTCCAGACGCTGTTGTGTTTTTTTTTGTTGTTGTGAGTTTTCAATGTGAAAACTTTGCGAAAACGTCTTTGGCTCGACTGGCTCTGTCTAAGATTCACATGTTGACTCCTTGACGCCTATGTCTTGCTTTTCATTATCCTGTTTCTACGTTACTTCATCATCATCATCATCATCAGGAGTTGCTGCTTGGCTGTAATTAATCGCCGTTGTCACTTCTTTTGGCCGCTAGACCGTCTATCCGTTTCATGTCAACCCTTTGCTCTCTCCGCCGCCGACAGGACTCCACTCTTAACACATTTCGCTTGTATCTAACCTCCAGCTAATGCCAAGTTCGTGTTTTATACGTCTATCCTGTCGGAGTAGTCTGCGTTGTTTGTGTCCTGTCTGACACCCAATGTATCTTTGTATCTCACAGATACTTTAAGCTTATTTAGCACTTAAGCGTAAAAATATTTAAGCCAAACAGAAACTGGAAGTTTACCAGATAAGTCACAACCGATTGTTGCATCTATAAGTACGTACAAGTAATTTCTGAAATACTTCTGTGACCAAGATCAATTTGAGGTTCACAAAGTGTTAAGCAGTATAGAAAAATGAACTAGTTAATTTTAAAACTTCAGAAGATACAGGCAAAAGTGCCTAAAGGCGAGGTTCTTTCAAATTTAAGTAATATCTGAAACACTTCTGTGACTAATATCAATTTATGATTCACAAAGAATTAAGCGGGTGAGAAAATTAAACTAGTTAATTTTAAAACTTCTGAAGATACCGGCAAAAGTTTCACAATTTTGCTTTTAAACCATTGTATATGCCCTATCAGCTGGTTATGGCCAGTAAAAATCCTGACTGCAGCGAGTTCTTCGACGACATTCGCCACTGGATAAAAAATTTAAATTTATAATCACTCCACAGTGGTCGACTTGGTCTCATACGATTTCTTTGACACATCCTTCTACAACAATGAACTGGTCACACCTTTCATAACTGAAAACTTGACAGATATGAATTTTTATTCGATTTTGTTTTATGCTTATATCGATAACTTTTTATTTTATTTTATTTTTATGCATACCTGTGCATCTTCCGTTTTGTGCACGTATCCTTTGATATCTGCTTCTTTTGTTATGTCTGTTTGTCCGTCTGTCGTCTCTACGTCATTGAGCATTGTCAATTCAATTTCGCCAACGATTCTTTGGCGGGGATGAAGCGTCTGAAGTTGGTTTAATGGAGTGTGGTGAGGGGAGCGGGCTGGATTGAATTGAATTGTTTTGATGTCAGAGTCAAGCAAATATTTTTACGCGCAGAGCAGAGATGTCTTAGCAGCTCAGAGGGAGATAGATTTGCAGAATGTCTTTTATTTCCGATTTCCGGTTTCCGGGCAGCAAGATGGAAGCTCTGGTTGCATGTGTGTGTGGCTGAGTGTATGACTTGTGCTTTTTTCTTATAGTTAGATGACAGCTAAATGTGTGACATATTACATAATAATTTTCACATTTTTATACTATTAACGTCAACATAACACAAATAATTGGACATTGTCGTAATTGTGATGGCAGCTTTGATTGGAACACAAATCAGAAGCAGTTTTTAACAGGTTAGTTGGTAACAAGCCGACTATTGTGAATACCCTACAGGCTACTCTTGTTTTCTGAGCTGCTCACGATTTTGACGTGTTTTTATATATAAGCTGGAAATTACTTTATTTTGAGTTCCTGTATATTACCAGTAATTCCTGATCAATGAAATCCCAAAACCAAAAGATTCGGCGTCAGGAATGCCATAAGTTCGCAATAACTGGCTATGAGTAAATTCATAATTTGAGTCACAGTAAAAATAAAGCTCAAGAGTGGATAATTTGGCCAAAAATATCATGTCATATCGTGCGTTTAATTTAATCAAATCCTCAGCTAGACAATCCACGGAGTCTGATGAAGCTCCGACTTATTACTGATTAATTAAACATAACCCGAACTAAACTAAATCAGCTCTGCTTTGAAAAAACTTTCAAAATCAAACGTCAAAATTTGTAATGCCTAAGTAAAGTAATATTTGCACTGCGACCATATGATCTTTTGTTCCACTTCTATAAATTACGGCAAAAAACTTTCCGCTTTCCGCATGAATAGCAGTAGGTCTTTTGTTGGTATCGACCTTAGATGAAAGAGACTTATCCGATCCTGTCCCATGTGGCAGGCTCTGTTACAGAGAATATGTTTGGTAGTTTTATCGTCCTCGAGACAGAGTATGCACTCTAAAAATTCTGATAGGCCAATTTTCTGTAGATGGTATCTAATAGTGTGGTGGCCAAATAAGTATGCTACCAGGAGTTTAAAGTCCACTCTGCCAAGACCTTTTGTCTTGAGCATATCGAGAGGTTTGACAAGCGCTTTTGCTTGACGCAGCCACGGTAAGGAGAACCAGTATCTCCTCAATTCCCCTGCAGGCTATTTGTTATCATGATTTCGATTGTGAACCAACTCATACCAGAGAAAGGCGCAGGTGATGTAGTCAAGGTGGAGGCACCCTGTCGTGCTAGATCGTCAGCGATCGTGTTACCATCCACTCCTGAGTGTCTAGGTATCTAATATAGCACGACTTTGTTCCGGGAGGACAGGGCTTGGAGGTAGTTACGGCATTCTTTAACCATCCTGGAGGAGATGCTCTAAGATGATAATGCCCTTATATCTGCTTGGCTATCTGAGTAAATTAGTGCATTGTTTACAAAGTTAACAAATTTTTTTAAAATGTATCTTCAAATTCGATACTAGGCAGAAGTTAAAGTAGTAATTAAAGCAGTGGATTTCTTTTGAGCAATCGTCTAAGTAGTTTATGAAGGGACTGTTCGCCAGCAAGTTGACGATAATATTTTCATTAGATTCCGACTATCGTAGAAAATATTATGGAAAGCATTTAAAAAGATTAAATAAAGCTCACGGAAGGTCTGTCAGTCAACAAGATGGCGTCAACGCTTATTCACAATGATTGTTAGATTAGTTTCATCTGGGGACTAAAGATTCAATCATTGGATTTGTTTCGAGCAATCATTGTTTAAGTAGTTTATGGAGGGTCAGTTAGCCAACAAGGTGACGTTAAGTTTCTGTTATTGTATGTATCTTCATGTGAGCTTAATCAAGAAACTACAAGGACTTTGTGCTGAATCAGATTATTATCTAGACATTTCAAGGAATCTGATTAACTGAACCTAACCTGAACTAATCTTAATCAGCTCAGCCTTGAAAAAACTTTCAAAATCAAACGTCAAAATTTGTAATGCCTAAGTAAAGTAATATTTTTCATCAGTCTCATTCGGCAGCTCCTAGCAGCAACATCTAAATTTTTTCGTTAAAAAGTAAAACTTTAAGTTTATAATCAAATATTTTTAAATAAAATTAGTGAAAAAAAAAATTTCAAAATTTTAGTATGTGAAATAAAATAATTTGGTGCAAAAATGTTAACGATTGGTTTACAATCAGCTTCATGATAATCGTCGCCGTTGTTTTTGTTTCTGGACCGATTATGATAAATGTATTCTACCGTCGTAACAGTAAGTGCAAATTGTCTGCACATACCCCTACTTTGTATTAATGCTTTTATTTTCATTCCAGATATAAACCAGTTTTGTTAGCTATAAAAACAGAACTTGCAAAATTCTCGCGTAACAATTACTGGTTTTCAAAATTAAAAAAGTGCTAACGTCTAAACTAAATTAATGTGTGAATAGATATACCTTTTTATATTTTTTATAAAAAAAAAATACTTGGACAGAGTCGTGGCCATGACACTGCATAGATTCTAACAGTCAACCCAGCCAATTATTCCCTACTTTTAAGGTAATATTTTATAAAAAAAATTATAAGAAAAATTTAAAATTTATCTTTCTTTCTCCAACAGTTATTCGTACACTTGCGTTATAAAATATCTTCCAACCCATTGTGATGGCCATATCCTTTTTGCGTGGGATCTTTAGAAAGTGTTATATTTTATACTTTACACTTGAAGCAACATATATAATAAGTTGGAACTTAAAAGGTTTTGTTGAAATGTCTTCCCACCCATTGTGATATCATATCCTTTTGCGTGGGATCTTCACAAAGTGTTATACTTTATACTTTAACCTTGAAGCAACATATATAATAAGTTGGAACTTAAAATGTTTTGTTGAAATGTCTTCCAACCCATTGTGATATCGTATCCTTTTGCGTGGGATCTTCACAAAGTGCTATATTTTATACTTTACACTTAAAGCAACATATATAATGAGATGGAACTTAAAAGGTTTTGTTGAAATGTCTTCCAACCCATTGTGATATCGTATCCTTTTGCGTGGGATCTTAACAAAATTTTATACTTTGCACTAAAACAAAATGTAAAGAGATGGAACCTCACATATTTTATGAGTTAAAACTAAATATATAATGAGATGGAACTTAAAATGTTATTTTAGTTCGGGGGGTATAAGATTGCACTCTCTTGCGGCAGTTCACCATATGAAACCACATACAATAAAGTGGTACACAGACGGATCACTCACTGAATAAGGAAGTGGCCTCGGGGTAGTCGGACCCAGAACCAAATATTACGGGACGGAGTGTTCCAGGACATAACATTCCACGAAATGAGCTGGCAGATAAACTTGCAAGGACCGGTGCAGCAACACCGGTAATAGGTCCTGAACTACACTGTGGGATTGGTAACCACGTGGTACGAGCCCTACTAAAAATTGAGGAGAGTGATAAAAGACTACATCACTGGGCACAGATACAAGGGCTTAAACAGTCAAAAATCCTCCTCTCCAACTACAACCGTAAGAGGTTCAAAGTCATGGTAACTCACGGGAAGAACACCGTGAGACGGGCCTTCTGACAGGACATTGTAGGTTCCGTAGCAACTTAAACAAAATTAGCATAGTGGATAAGGGACTATGTCGTTTCTGTAGCATGAAGGAAGAAACTTCTTCGCATGTATTATGTGAATGTATAACACTCGCCGGTAAAAGAAACAAGCTCCTGGGCATGTACGTTCTCCCACCGGAGATCGTTGTTACTATTAGTCCAAACAAAATACTGCAATACATCCAGGCCTTAGGACTTTTGGGAGAGCTCTAAGCCATGAAGGGGATACAATAGATCCACCTGGGTCGCAGTACATTTATACACCCAATAATAATAATAATAAAGGTTGAATTCAGCTTGCAAAATATCATCTAATGTCGAACAGTTTTCACATCTAGTTAGGTGATTACTTTCTGCGTTATCTAGCAATTGGGGATTATCTTTCTTGGACCCCTTTAGCCCATCAAGGTTTCAAAGAATATAATATGTGTGCTGTGCTGATAAATCCTAATAAGTCTACAATACGATCTGCTCCCATATCGAAAGTAACTAAAGATGTCGCTTATGTTGGCCTACAGCTAATATTGAAGTAAAAAGGACGATTTTATATTAAGTGATATTCCTATATGGTAATCTGCTGGTATACAATGCAAGCCAAATATATCTTGGAATAACTGTGGATAGCAAATACTTTAGAAGAAGGCGCGTCCCCAAGTGGCAGATAGGATAAAGCTTGTCAGATTTCGGTGGTAGGAGGGAAATGAAATAGCTTCCGCAGATCACACAGGCGGGAGATATAAAACTTAATTTGGAAACCGGCAACATAGGCAGGGTAAACCATATTACTTGGACTCGGGCTATATCTGGTGTTGCGTGCTTTTTATATTGGAATATGCAGAAGAGAATGTGGCGGAGGAGCCCAAATGGTCAACGGCAGTTCTCTGGCTTCAAAAGTAAGTCACTATCCTAGACAAGAAATCAGTCTTTGAGCTCATTCCTCAAATCTTATTAAGTTCTAAGTGCATTGAAATCAAACAATGACGGCTTATTTACTCCAAGGGGCACCCATCGACAGACGTAATGTCCTCCTTCTTGGGCACAAAATATTGATGAATTGAACCGAAACGATTCAAAAAAATCTGAGCACAGAAAGAATCGGGGTAAAGACATAGTTACATAGCGGTTGCGACCCTATGCCCCACTAGGAGAAATGGAATCCAAGATACAAAAAATTAGTTTACATTTATTGTTGTCAAATTTTGTTAATTTAAGCATAATACGCCTAGAATACTGAGATTTCTGGATAAAAATCCGATGATCTATTTTAGTAATGGAAACGGTCACAAAATAAGATTGATGAAGAAGAACGAATAACCAAGCAGACTCCATTTCTTGGAAAGAGTTGAGACATCTTTTCAAAAAAACTAAGAAAGGTCGGAAAAAGAATTTTAAACAAAGCTGTTAAGAGAGTAGCGACTAAGAGTAGTAAGAATAATCAATATTTAAGGAATCTGAACCCACATGGAGGGAGTGCTGCAATGTTGTTGATTTAAGGACCTTGTTGCAGGAGAAGAAAGCAGCTAACAGCAAGTCTCAGGGGCTTTATACTATATGACAACTAAGAGAGAGACCCTCCCCACATCACAATTTTTGCCTCAGCTGCGGAGACGAGGAGAAGACAGAAAGCAACCAACACCTGCTATGCGTGAGCTCGGCACTGCTAAAAAGACGAACCCAGATTCTGGGCAAACCATTCGGGAACTGGGTAGTCCAGTTTATGTGCCCACAGTAAATCTGTCTGAGTTTGTCGAATCCTCAAAATGTTTTATGCAAGAAGAGAGACCTAGGTGACTAGGAGAGCCCTACAGTTTTGATCCTCCACCACCCGTCCTCCTCACCTTCTCTAACTTCTTTCCTCCTTCTATCACAATTAGGCAACACAATGGACCACATGGTCACAGGGTGATCTTAGTCACAGACTGAGCTGATTACTCGACCTAAACTTTACCTTAATGAGAGATCTAGTCTTTCTGTACTCATCATGGGAATTGGCATGCCTCACTCGTTCTATATTGCTCGACGAGATTCAAGTTGGGGCAAGATATTTAAAATGTAAAAATAGCTCCAAATTAAAATGGGAAAAATTTTGTTAATAAAAAAACGTTTCCTCTAAACGGAATAGATTTTTAACACTTATCCTTAAGACTCGATTATTGCCCTATCCAATGGAAGCACGTAGATTATGATAGCAAAGACAAATATCTCAAGCTCCCATTCGTTTATGCACCTTCTTAAAATTAATTTAAGATTTCTATATATAATTAGGGTTTGTACGATCATTTCCGTAACTATAATAACCTTTACAATTTCCACTCTTTATGAATGGTCTATTCAATCCATTACTTCTTCTATCTTAAGTCATCTTGACTTGCCACATCGAGCATACTCGAACAATCCTATGGTGACCTTTTGGGTCTTTTTGTGATATAATGCTTAACTTTTTATCTTGCTTTCTTGTTTCATCTTTTACATTGTAAAAAAACAGTCTAACTAATTCTTGATGTTAGTCGTTGCATAACATTAAATCGGGCTAGAGACCCAAATTAGTTCATATCTATATCCTCGCTCTATCTTTTTTACTGAACAAACCAAAACGAATAAATTTTGTTCGTTTTTTCGTGCTCGCAAATCCTTATTTCTTACATTTGAAAACTATGCTCAGAACTCAGCGCCACCCTATCGAAGGGTGTCCTTACTTATGTTGAAAACCTTCTTGACAACATACCGAACATAGCCTGTAAATATGAACACAATCACACTGCAATTTAATGGATTCTATAAGCCTATAATAAGCATACTATCGTTTTTATATCATTTACAAACTAACACCCAAACTGAGCATAGCAAGTCATCTAAGCGATAATTTTTCTAATCTTGAAAAAGATTCAAATTCAGTAATTAGTAAAAAAAAATATATTCAAAATTAAGGACTAGCTCAAAAAATGAATTTGCAAGCTAGGCGTTCATCGTATGCTGGTGTTCCCCACGCACTCAATCGAGGAGGGACTGCATTGAAGACACTACCTGACAAAAAGACATAAAACCTTTAACGGTTTACCAACACTGATGGAGCGTTTGCCTATTAAGCCGCGTCGTGTGCGCTTCTTGCGTAATATGAATACCGATGTTCAGTGGCCTGATACTGGACGTTTCCTTCTACGGCAGCTTCAAAATATTGCTGCGTGAACTGAACAAGGCGCTACACAAACGCTTGAAATTGGCACACATCCTGTACAAGCTCTACAGGATTACGGGTGAGCGCATTAATAAGATGGCTGACTTCTTGGATGGTGATATTGTGGTTTGCTGCTGCCAACATGAAGATTTTCAAGATGTAGGCTATAACGTTAATAAAAAGGAGCTGCAGCTGCTTCAAATACAAATAGCACAACTGCAGCAAAAGCAGCTGGCTGAGACATCCTCGACAGGATTCGAAGGTAACTTGACTGATTTGCGACCCTGCCACATGCCCGCCATTAGCTGCTACTTTCACATAGGTGCACCCATCTCTGGCAGCGAATCCGCAGTGCTGTTTAAAGGTCGCAGCAAAAAAACCTCGGGGCTTCGGTGCGTTATTAAAGTTGTGAACAAGTGCCACCCGAACATTGCGATTTTGGAGTCGCCGCTAGCCGAGCTTGATTGCCTGCGTATGCTGCAGACACATGATAATATACTGGAGCTGTACTTGTGCATAGAGCATGCCTTGCTCCACTACATCGTAATGGAACGCATGGATGCAGACCTGTGCGACTTGGTGAACCGCTTGGGTCGCTTTAGGGAGCCGCAAGCTGTCGCAGTGCTGCGTCAAGTGGGCGCCGGCCTGCAGCACATGCACCAGCTGGGATTTGTGCATCGCGACATCAAGCTGGAGAATATACTGACGCGAACTGTGGACAACTATCCGCTGGCCATTATTAAGATTGCGGACTTTGGCCTGGCCATACATTGTGGCAATAAGCAGCTGAAACTACAATGCGGCACGCTGCAATACATGGCACCTGAGCTTATTGAGCGTCACAGCTATAGCTATCCTGTGGATGTTTGGGCGCTGGGCGTGCTCCTATACTACCTACTCTGTTGTGAGGCGCCCTTCTGTAGTAGTGACGTAGTGCTAAATCAACCGTTACGGATTAAGCCGCACATTAAGAATTTGCTAAGCAGACCATTTAAAATACTGCTGACTGGTCTGCTGCTGAAGCAGCCCAAACGACGTCTAACCATCCAACAAGTGATGGAAAGTGATTTTGTGCGAAATGCTGGCAAAGCTTAAGACGGGTGGACAGTGGACTTCAAAGTTATTTTAAAAAATATTTATATTTATAGTTCATTGTGCTCATTCAACTTGGATAGGATGCACTTACTCATTGCTCAGCTGCTGGCTTTTAATTTTATGTGAGACATTTTATTTGCTATCTTCAGTCTCCCCCTCCCACATACACTCGCATTTTTAATTGCATACATGTAATTATAATTATACATTCATTCATGTATATATAAATAAATAAAAAATTAAATACATAAATAAAAAAGATACTTTTAAGTAGAACCGTGCTGGACGATCTTAAACACATTCCGTATAACTGCTTTGGTTCCAAGAAGGACGCTTAAGCAATGTGACTCCAACAGCCTGAATGTGAACGCTCGACGCTTCATAGAATTATCTCAGGACTTGCTCAGGAGAACGTGCTGTTGTCTTTGGTATAAACAGTCCAACCATTGTTTGAGTTTTTCTCCGAACCTAACCTACGGGGTTTTTTTTTACCTTGGACTAGGATTCAGCGGATCCCAAAAAAAATCGACTAAATATTGTCTGATTTTTGAGCCCGACAATCTATTTTTTGTTCTTATCCAACTTATACAAGGTGTGTTCAAAAAGTATTGCGAATTTTAAATTTTCGCGGGTTACGTATATTCGAATTTAGATTTTTGTTTGTGGCGTTATGTTGGTACTCATGGCTCTCACTTATGCCGACAAGCTCGGCCATTTTGAATGTTCACTTAATTGTTGACAGTTGCTTTGCTTGCACGTGTTTTGGCTCGTCTTCAATTTTTAGCTATTCAAAAAATGGATTAAAGAACCTGTATCAAATTTTGTGTTAAAAACGAAATTAAGTTCGCGGATGGATTCCGAATATTGACTGTACATACGGAGAAGCTACCTTGGACCAAAGAAACGTTCATCAGTGGTACAAAATGTTCTCAGAAGGCCGAGAAGATGTGAACGACGAAGAGCGTGCCGAACGCCCGAGCACTTCAACAACAGACGAAAAAATTGATGAAGTGAAGAAAATGATATTGGCCAATCGTCGAATCACCGTTTGAGAAGTTGCTGAGGATCTAGACATATCGATTGGCTCGTGCCATTCGATTTTATCAATGATTCGTGCCAAAATTACTCAATTTCGACCAAAAACAAGCATGAACATTGCTAATGAGATGTTGGACTCTGTCCGCGACGACCCAAATTTGCTCCAGAGGGTCATAACTGGTGACGAATCGTGGATTTATGGCTATGACGTGGAAACCAAAGCTCAATCATCTTAATGGAAGCTGCCGCTCGAACCAAGACCGAAAAAAGCGCACCGTTTTCTTCAATTGCAGGGGCGTGGTGCATTATGAGTTCTTGCCACAGGGTAGAACGGTCAATAAGGAATATTTCCTGCAAGTTATGCGCAATTTGCGCGAAGCAATCCGCCAGAAACGCCCGGATTTGTGGAAGAACAAAAATTGGCTTTTGCACCACGATAACGCCCCTGCTCACACATCGTATGCTTTTGGCCAAAAACAACACAGTAATGATGCCGCAGCCACCGTATTCCCCAGATCTGGCCCCCTGTTACTTTTTCTTGTTCCCTTAACTGAAGAGGCCCATGAAAGGGCGAAGCTACGCTACGATTGACGAGATAAAGACGGCATCGAAGGAGGAGCTCCTTTTTGTTCAGCTGAACAAAATAAAAAAAAATATAATTTTTTAAGTGCTTCGAAGATTGGAAAATCCGTTGGCACAAGTGTATAATATCTCATGGGGATTAAATAATAAATAAATAATTTTTGAAAAAACACAAAATTCGGGATACTTTTTGAACACACCTCGTAAATATGATAGTCAGAAAATATGTACCTTCCATATATGTATATTTTACACATCTGCAGCATCTCACAATTTTAATAATGCCACCGCCTAAAAAGTATCCTTCATCAGTGTAAAATGTTCCATACCAGTGACGGCCACGTATGCACCTTAATCGGCTTAAGTTTTGTTCCAAGTAGTTTCTGAAAAAAAAAAAGATGAAGCAAGAAATTAAAAATTCAATCTAAGCCCTAATAGTTAAGTTGGCGTGTGTGTGGTAAAGAGTAGATCCTTTGTGATCTGTTACCTCCCTAACCTAGTAGAGTTTTTCTAAGAAAATTTACTGCTGCAGTAAAAAATCACTGAACTTTCAACTCAAAATATAAACTTTAATTTGCCAAGGAGTTTATTCATTATAACGCTGCCTCTGCCTCGGCCGCAGTTGCAGTCGCAGCTGGCTTTGCTGCACGTATCTTAACTGCAACTTCTGCAGCTAGTTGCTTCCTGTTAGCAGCGAGACTTCTTTGCCAATGTTGCTGCAGTTCTTGTTGCTGCGGCTACAGTAAATACCGGCTAAAAAGGAAACTTTGGCAATATAAAAAAAAATGGATTTTATTCGACTACGAGTAAGGGGTAGCTTGACGTAAGCAAAGTATGGGTTATACTCAGGCCCGATGAGAGAGGGAGAAAAGTGGCAACTCCTTTCGACAACGGAGCTTTCTCAGGGGCCTGATGGAACTACGGCCGTACTAGCAGAACATATTGTTTGAAGCTAAAGGTGTAATAGAAGCGCAGGTACATTTTTCCCCCTGAGCTACGGCCTGGTTATGTATAAAGTGTTCTCTCCTCTGGAAAACCCATTTATGAAAAATTTTCAATTATATTTCTTTTGTAATCCCATGGAGTATCTTTGATACAGTCTCTTTAGTTGACCGCACAGCCTGTAAGTAAATTTTTCTTTGCCTTTTAGGCCTTACTTATCATTTCCACTTTTATTTTCAGGAAGGATCACAAAGTATTATGGAAAGTAGTCGGACCATCTGTGGTTGGTAGAAGAAAGCGAGACGGATATTTTTCCAGTCGTCTGCAGGTAAGCGGAAAGGAATCACGACGATTTCGGCGAACCCCTGTAAGGAAGTGTCGTTGCCAGCCAAGATCGAGAAACATCTTGAACAAACTCGTTAAAACCGCGGGGGTACACTCGAAATGATAAAAGGCGCCTGCGTGCAAGCAGTTAAAGAGTATCATAAGGCGCTGCGGGAGAGCTGAGAGCTCGTCAAAGACGTCCAGCATGTCGCGTCGGTCGTCTATCAAGTTCAACAATTGCTACAAATGTGCCAAAGTAAAGGGGTTTTCCCTAGAGGAAGCGTCTCTATGGTGGTGGATAGGGGAAAGCCTCCCAGACAAGGGTAGTAGAAAAGAAATGGAATACCTCCTGCGGACCACTTGAGGCGGAGAAAGCCCACTTCGTTATAAAACCATTACAGTCGCCCCACAGACCTTAAAGTGGGGGGTTGCTTTGGGCTAGTTATCCAACCGGAAATCCCTTACGCAAGAAACATAAACTTTTACGCCATCCGACCAGGAGTGACATATATTATGTATTCAATTTTTATTTTTTTTAATAAATAAAAAAAATAATAAAGGGTTTTTGGAGTCTGACCTATGCATCTATGGCATCCGTTAAGGATTTCGTACGGTAGGGTCGAAAAAATTACTAACGAAGAGCTGTTTTTTGCTTTGTTATCCCAGCTTCAGTACGGATTAGGCAACACCGAACTGCTTTCTGCTTTCTCGACTAAAGCCGAATCTTAAGTTATCCCGACACAGCTTTTTGATCGACGAGGGGCCTCGGAAAATAAATTCCAAATTAGTTCTGTCGATGGAAAGCTAAACTGCTACCACAGGCACGCATGGAGGAAATAATACCCCTCTGCGTGTCGCCAGCGGTTATATCTCTGTACTGATTGGAGCAGGCCAGGACAGTTGTATATCTACTGCCACAATAACAACAATGGTAGTCGATGTCAAATTGAGGCGTGATTCTGCAGTCCTTGGAGACTCAGACTGCGAACTACAAGGCTAATGTAGGAATTGTAGGGAGACAGAGTGCAAAGAGACCTCATCTGCCGCCTTCTGTGTATCAAGACTGAAAGATCTAGGAAAACACTGGCTTACCTCACTGAAAGAGGCTGCCCACAGGGCACCTCAAAAGGGACTTACATGCATTGTACACCAGCCGCATCCTCCGGTTCCACTAAGGACTAATCAGTCTATGTGTGACTCCCCCCAGGGGTCAACCGGTGTAACCTAACCTAACCTAGTTCTGTTGTACTAATTTTTTATACTAAGATCTTCAGAATTTTGATCCAGTAGATCTTTTGGTAGAAAAAAGTCATATCTTTGGTTTTTCGAATCCAACCGTGAAAATTTTCCATACCCCTTACAGAAGGAACAAAGTATTTCTTTTCGATTATATATATGGTCATATTATGACAAACTGCAAGTTCGTCCTAAGCCAATACCTACTGTATATTTATAGCTGTTGTCGGTTTTGCGCCAGTTTGCAGAACGTTCAGGCTAAGCAGTTGAAGCGTATAGGGTTGTTAATGGTGAGGGCACAGAGGGCAGACTCTGGTGCATGGGTTGGGGGCGTGGCACTGCCTACATACGCTGTTTAGAAACGAATGTCTTCCGCTACCGGTGAAGTGCATACGCATTTAAGCAACAACAACAAAAAGTTGCAAGTACATACAACAAAAGCCAACAAACATGGCTGCTGGATTATGTATTCAAAAGAGTGTGTGTGCGTGTGTCTGTGTGTGTGTGTGTCAGATCAGCGGCATGTGTGTGTGAGTTGGTTTATCTTTGTTGCATTTTTTCCAGCCAAAGAGAAAACGAGAGAGAGAACGAGGAAGAGCTAGTGTGAGAGAGAGTTAAGGAGCCACGTACGGAACGTTAACTGAACGAGGTGTAGGGTACTTTGTTTGGCGTCAACTTCAACAGCAACAAACCATTTTTAATACTCTCAACGACGTCACGGCATAGGTATAAGATACATTTTGAAAAGTTAAGTGACACTTATATAAAGATATAGGAAAAGCAAGAGAGAGCCATTAAGAAAATTGGCTGACGTGAGTTCAAAGTTGGCTTAGACTGAAATCAGCTTAGCGTAACTTGGTAGAGTCACCTACTAGTTGGCTGTGTCCATAAACAAATCGCAGGTCACATGGTCTCTATCTGCTAACAAGATGAGGACAACGATCGTAAGATTATTTTTAACGATAAGGTTACGATAGTTAGTAATCAAGATGAGGACAACGATCGTAAGATTATTTTTAACGATAAGGTTACGATAGTTAGTAATCATAAGCAGGGAATTGGTTTTGAGCAATCGTCTAAGTAGTTTAAGGAGGCTCAGCTAGCCAACAAGGTGACGCCAATGTTTTTTTAATGCATGTATTTTCATGTGAGCTTCATCAAGAAACCACAAAGACTTTGTGCTGAATCAGATCATCAGCTGGACAATCCAACGAATCTGCTGAAGCTCCGTCATATAACTAATAAATAAAACTGAACATAACTCGAACTAAACTAAATCAGCGCTGCCTTGAAAAAACTTTCAAAATCAAACGTCAAAATTTGTAATGCCTAAGTAAAGTAATTTTTTTCATCAGTCTCATTCGGCAGCTCCTAGAAGCAACATCTAAAATTTTTCGTTAAAACGTAAAACTTTTAAGTTTATAATCAAATATTTTTAATGTATATTTAAACATGTTTATTGGACGCAACCACAGTAAAACGATTTAACTCCATTTTACTCCTTTGACGATTCATCCTCATCAAAGCCGGTATACGATATAATTCCATCATGATCTCCATTGTTTCTTGGAGGTTTCTTTGAGCAGCTCGTTCCATCTTTCGCATTATGGGAGCGATTATTTGCGATATAACCATTTCAGCAAACTCATTCGGGGTTCGAGCGTCTTCATGATCTTCGGCTATATTCTGCGGCTCCGGTAAGGTTGTGGACAGCGGCATCTCAGCTGGCTCATAATATTTGTCATCAGTCTCATTCGGCCGGTCGAAGCAGCAAACTCTAAATTACTCGTTTCAAAAGTTTCATTCACCCGGATTTGTTCCCTCTACCAAGAACGCTACGCACATCGGCGACAAATCGCAGGCCGTCCAGGAAGGGCAATAATTTTAGTAGTTCCTCATCCTGGGTGCCGATTTCATAGGACTTTATCTTGATGCTGTTGCCTGGATTATCTTCACATACTGTTTGTGAATTGTCTATGATTAGAGCATTGGACAGATCCTCATTAATTGCATCGACACGCTTCATGTGGAACGTGCAATGTTCGCGATATCTGCGATTGCGCAAAATGCCACGCCCATCGTCCAAAAAATCGAGTACGGTATCTGCATAAATCGCCACAGAGGAAGTGAAGACGTACACATCATACCAACAGGAGACAAATTCCAAGAAATAGTCCACATGGGGACGTTTATAAACAAAAAAGTGAAGTTTCAATTGTTTTAGGTAAAAACTATGATCATAGGAATAGTGCTCAGTTCCGAGAGGCTTCTTTCTCTTTGCCACGCTTGTGATCAATGTCTCATCCATGTCTAGGATCAAAGTCTTACGCCTCACCAGCTGTAGTTGGCGCATGTTAATGGGCGATAAAGGAACTTGCCGATATTTTATACGGCTATAATTGTTGTAGGCCTTAGTAGCGCGCTGAAAATAGCGAAGTATGAAAACGTCTCCCCCGGGCAACATCCAGAGCAAGCCCATTCCGCATAATATCGTGACCAGCACCTCGAACGTGGATGAAAAGTAGCTTAACTTGTTTCCCATATTGAAAAAAATAAAATAAACTTTTCGAAGGAACTTGCTTTCC
This sequence comes from Chymomyza amoena, assembly GCA_037043745.1. Classification (NCBI taxonomy): domain Eukaryota; kingdom Metazoa; phylum Arthropoda; class Insecta; order Diptera; family Drosophilidae; genus Chymomyza; species Chymomyza amoena. The sequence goes on along the minus strand of JBAMAX010002340.1, from coordinate 118,335 downwards.
GTACTGAATGAAATATAATAATGAACTCTTCGAATGAACTGCTTGCCGTACTGAATAAATACCTTAGGGTAATTTTATAAATATTTTGGAAAATATCAAACTTTATCTTTCTTTCTTCAACAGTTTTTCTTCTGCTGGCGCAACAAATTGTTTCCAGTATATTGAGGTGGCAAAATCGTTCTGCGTGGGATCATCACAACATTTTATACTTTATGTACACTTAAAAAAAATATATTGCTATGAAGCTTAACTAAGTTTGAGTTTGGATGTTTTATAATATAGGTAGGGGTACCACCTACTCACCACTTCCCGCTTTAGATACCAACGTTACCTTCCGAGGCGAAAAGATAATCAAACCTATTAAAAAGCATACCGCTGGAATATAATAACTACAGATTCTCTAAGGTTATTATCTCTGAAAATCAAAAATCAGGAATCTTTCTGCTAAAATAATGTACAGCCACGATGTCCCAATTGTTATCCGCTTGAAGGTTTTACGCACAACTCAAATTTTTTTTATTAGAGTACACTTCAGAAAGTTGCGAAATTTCTTTATAGTGTATCTTCAAATTCGTTGCTAGGCTTATTTGACTGATGCTGAAGTGAGGACGGCGACTTTCAGAAGGCAAAGTCCAAGCTCTTCAGGCCATATGCCCCAATGTATGGGGCAAACACACACACACAACTCCACACACACACCACAAACACACACACATGATGTGTATGTTGCATTAATTTTTTTTTTCAAGCTGCGAAAAATTGTTATTGCGCTATCGGCTTTTGTTTGCACCATGAAAACATGAAATTGAAAGGAAGTAACTACGTCACACTTACACACACACGGCGCACTACTGTGAATGGACAGGTATTGCGTTCTCTCTCTAGCTCATTCACTTAACACTTCTCTCAATTTACTACTCTTCTTTTGGCTCGCTATCTCTCTCGCAGTCCCTGGCTCTCTTTTTCGCTGGCGTTTTGTTTAGACAAAAGTTGGCCAGGAGAGTGAACGAGCTTAGGCTTGGAATTATGAGTTAGAAGAATGCACTAAACTCGCTTGTTTGTATGCATACACAGTCAGGCTAAAAATTATTCGTACACTTTATTCGCACGTTAAGGAATTATTATACATACCAATAAGAGCTTATAAAATTCGTCTTAATGGAAAATATGTAAAATAAAGATTGGATACAAGAACCATCTTAGAAAGGAACAAGCTGTCGATCTATACTAATGGTTCAAAGATGGATGACGGCACCTGATGTGGCATCTTTTCTGAAGATCTTTCGACGAAGCTTTCATTCCGGCTCCCCGACTAGTGGAGCGTTTTTCCAGCAGAGATATACGCAGTCTGGCAAGCGGTTAGACTTATTAGCACCTTGGACGGAATACCCAGCAGGCTACTCTTGTTTTCTGAGGTGCTCACGATTTTGACGTGTTTTTAAAAATAAATTCGAAATTATTTTCCTTTTAGTTCCACAGTCATGAATGGCATTACAAAACCAAAGACGCAGTAAGTCTGCATTAACTGGCAATTAGTATTTATTAAAAACTAAAAAATAATTTCTTTGTTGTAAAAAATAAAAACCACTCAACAAATTTTTAAATAAAAGTGAATTAATGATAAATTAATTTTCCGGAGCACGATATTGATTGAGCAACACGGGGTGTCCGCCCAATAATTTCACGTGTCTTCCGTTTACAATTCGTACAACCCCAAAAGCATGGAGCTGTTGAAACTCCTCCAGTTGTCGTTCACTTATCTCCAGGGGCTCAGGAAAAACCACTCAGTTTCTCGTAGTTCAAACTGTTCAGTCAGGGATTTATGATAGCTATAGAATCCGGTGTAGAATGCTGGCATCAAATAGCTCAACGGGAATGGTGGTATCTCCACAGTTTCTCCAGCTTGCTGCACGGAGACCAGGTGCTGCGTGATTTCGTTAATGTAGGGATTTTCATTGGAAATATCAAACATATAGCAAATAATGAGTATAGAGGAGTTGGAGGCGCTCTTGTGCTTGCACTGCATCTCTAAAGGAAAGTGCATATTGTCCAGCGTGTGCTCCGAACCATCGTCACTCTGATAACTCCAACGAAAAGTTATCTCTACAAAGTTGAAGCTGTCCTCCAGATTGGCACCGGCAATTGAAGGCACTTTGTCATTGTAGGTGGCACTCAGGAGCAGTGTACAGCCATCGTTCTCCAAACGTATGCCAGTGGGCAGTGTGTCATAATGGGACCACGTAAGGGGTTTTCCGAAGTAGTTAGCATAAACGTTGTTTGAAACTATATTGATAGGGCTTGTAAGGGCGTCGGCTCCGCTCCAGTTCTGCTGCTCCAGTGTGGGACCATAGTCGTACATTATCCACATGATTATGTCAATAATCCACATGAATAACAAGAGTGCCAATGCATATTCCCAGGCGGTAGTCAACCCAGTGGTATTTTCATTTAAGCCAAAAAACATTTTGAGGCTTTTTTTGTACTCGGATAACTATTGTATTAACTCGTAGATTTGACGTTAAACTGACAGCGCACAACGTGTTTGCTTTAGTGTAGTAACATGGTGAAATTACAAAGTTTTGCAACACTAACGCATGCATTTACTCGCATATCGATACATTCGAAAAACTTTTGAAATTGCCAATAAAAAAGTAAATCCTCGTCTATTTCTTTTTAATCGAACCCAACACAAAGTTCCAATAAATATTTTTAATAACTAAGTTTCGGATATCTTACTGACCATCGATACAGCTTCAAAAGAAATTCTTTTCATAATCAGGTCCACAAAAAAATTTATTAGAGAATTAATTTTGAGTCACTAACACGTATTCGAAGCCCAAAAAAGACATATATATGAATCAGCTGACCAAAATTTGTGATATTGTCACTACACACTTATCGATATATGTTTACTAACCTGGAGCTCATTAAAAATCATCTGCGCCGTTGTTTTATACCAATAACATATTTAATGCAAAGAACCCCCTTAAAAGGGAACGAGCTGACGATCTATACTGATGGTTCGAAAATGGATGAGGGCACAGGAGCAGGCATCGCCTCTGAAGAGCTTTCGACCATGCTTTCACTCCGCCTCCCAGACTGGTGCAGCGTTATTTAAGCGGAGATTTACTCATGCCAGACATGCGGCTAGACTTTTTGACACCTTGGACGGAAGTCCAGGGAAGATTGAAATTCTTGTCGATAGTCAGGCTGCAATTAAAGCTCCGTCATCGCATACCATAAAGAGTAAACTAATCCGTTACACGACCCTAACGCTCAACCGTATTCATCACCACTCAATAATCCTCTGCTGGGTTTTGGGTCCCTCAGGCGTCCCTGGTAATGAAGCGGCGGACGAGTGCGCCAGGAACGGCTCAGCGCTGGCAGTTAGCCTTGCGGTTACGGTCAGGGCGTCGTATCGCAAATCAGAGAGACGGCTAGAGCTCTGACGGAAAGAAAATGGGATATGGAAATCCTGCAAAGATATTAATCGATAACTCTTAGAAACATCGCAGGCGCTCCTTGGTATGTAAGCAACCAAGAAATACACAAAGACTTGAATGTTCTATAGGTCAAAGATGAAATAAGCAAATCATCGCTAAGATATTTAGAGAGACTGTGGACCATGGAAATTTGTAGGCTCTGAACTTACTGGACAATAGTATAGATGTTAGACGTCTGAAGGATTTCATATTCTGGATCTTCCAGATCGATTTGTATAATAATGTATAATAATCTTTAGCAAATAGTTTTATTGTATATTGATTAGACTCACTCAAGCACAAACAATCCTGCCATTTTTTTGTTCTTACTTATAAAATTAGCTGATTGATTCAAAATTAAAACATAATTTAATAATTTTAAGCCGTATTTTAACAATGTTTAAATGGAAAAATACTTTCCAAAATCATGTGGCTTCGAAATATATTACGTATACGCAATGCGGTCCTATATAAGTGTTTACTATGTTTCGTAAGAAACATTTTTATTGGAATGAAATCAATGTAGAGGTGTGCCTTTAATTACTTACTTACAAAATTTGATAATTTCCCAGCACTTAGGAAGGCTGTGGCATCATATTACGTATACGCAACGCTGGCGCAATGCTCGACAATTGGAGATGTTTCAGATGAGTAAAGCATAATTAAAGAATTTTTTTAAATGGAACACAACCAATTTTTAACTTAAAAAGAAAAAAACTGGTGCCTGTAAAGTCGGTTTTACGGACGAAGATTTTACGTGAAAACGTCTTTTTCTCGGTAGAATATTTATTGATATGAATATTATTAAATTGCACAATAGGAACAAGGAATTGAATGAAAATAGGAATTGCACAAATTTTAAGTATAGAAATATATTTGGTTTACTAAAACATTGTACATACAAACTAAAACTTAACTAATTCCTATTTGAGTTATTTTGTTGAGGATAGGACGATGATAGAAGAAATAGGAAATGAAAGGAAGTGTTTCTGCTGTAATGTGTCTTGCGAAAGTCAAGTCGATGGTTGTTTCTTTTAACGTTGTTGACTTAGAAACGTTTGATACGCAATCAAGATTAAACGTATATTTCATGAAATTAAGAAACGACTTGTCAGACTTTACGTTTTTGTTAAAATCACCACACAGAAGAATCGGTATACCAGAATCAACTTGCACGAACGGTGGCACGTACTGGCTGTTGTGAACGTACGGACCGAGTCCTTGCCATAGTAACATTCCAATGTCCTGCATACTAGCTCCCGGATGAATTAGTGTAGCTCTTTTTTACACACGACGCGTCGCTTGATTTTACGTTTATCGTTTAATTTGTTGTTTTCTTGCTTTTGTTGTTTGTTCGCGTCGCTTGATTTTACGTTTATCGTATAATTTGTTGTTTTCTTGCTTTTGTTGTTTGTTATTATGACTTACAAATTGTTCTTAATTAATTAACTTTTTTGCAACGTTTTATTTAACACAAATTCACGAAATCTCTTGAGTTTCGAATCGACCGCAGCGTAACACGAAATAAATATACAACAAATTTAATGCCGCGTTTCGTTTCGTTTGGTTGTGATGTGTGCCCCTTTTCTAGAGCTTTGCTGAGCTGAGAGCGAAATGTACTTAGTCATTGGTGTGCGTGAGAGCGTGGTGAGTAAGCAAGCCGCCGCTGAGAGCGAAATGTACTTAGTCATTGGTGTGCGTGAGAGAGTGGTGAGTAAGCAAGCCGCCTAGCAATGGTGACTCATCGTAACGTTACCGGGCGTTGTAAACTCACCGTAACGCTACCGGGCGTTACACTTTTTCATAAGTGACACCGAGCCCAACCTAATTTAAGACGTTGTCACGTCAAAAATCCACCCCGCAAGAAGTGGCTGCCAATTATCAGAACATGATAGTTATAACTTTTTTTTGATCTCCCTTTACAGTTCCGCTGTGATAAGTCGGAAGTTTGGGTCAACGCCGCTCTATGGCCCTATGAGTACAATCGCATGAACATAACTCGCGTCAGAGACTTACTATTACGTGGCCTACTTCCGAGTGTCTGCACAAATGTGTTTTCGAGGAGGCTGCTTTTTTGGATTGTACCTCAGATTGACCTCAGTGAAAATAATCTCTCTGAACTGGATATTGCAATGGAATGCAGGAAAAGTTCGCTCACGAGCCAACTCTACGGCATGCATTGGCTTAGCGTGAATTGCGATAAGTTTTGAATTCAACGGTCAGTTTATGAGTTATAAGCTTATGGTTTCATTTTAGAAATTTATATGCATGTAATTTCAATTACAAATCAAAGGCGTACATACAGAATTGTTTAAATTTATCAGATAGTTTTACGTTTTATTTTATAGTATATTTTCCGTTTGTATTCAGATTTTCTTTACAGCAGCGTGATGCAATTGCAGAATGTTTGTGTTAGGAGACCGATTTGAGTACACTAACTGTTCAACATAATGTTTTTAATTTATAATTTAAATTAATAAAAAATATTTTGCAAGTGAATCCATATATATATAAAAAATTTTTTATTTAACACGAAAGTTATTAATTCAAAAGATTCTGTTGGATCTTATCATTTGTTGATTCTGTATAGAAATAAGCTGTCTAATATTGTTATTATTATTATTATTATTTTGACATGTTCTAAAAAAAATAAAAATTTAAGAACTTAGTCTATCTACAAAAATTTTCCAACTATCTCTATTTCGCGCTATTGCTCGAAGTTCGCTGACAGATTTGCTCGTCTCACTCCTAATTGACCTTCGCCATGTGCTTTTTGGACGTCCGCGGTTTCTTCTGCCCTGGGGGTTCCATTCTAGTACTCTATGCGCCATTTTGTCGATAGGTTTACGTAGGGTGTGTCCAAGCCAACCATATTTTCGCCTCAATATTTGTTTGTCGATCGGCTGTTGTTTAGTTATTTCCCACAACCGTTCGTTACGAATCGTCCTTGGCCACCAGATTCTTAGTATCTGCCTGAGACATCTGTTCACGTATGTTTGCAGCTTTTGTGTAATTGCGGTAGTAACAAACCACGATTCAGATCCGTACAAAAGCACACTTTTTACTCAAGCGTTAAATAATGTTATTTTGGTCATCAAATGTATGGTTTTCGAACGCCAAATGTTTTTAGGGCTAGCGAATGCACATCTTGCTTTACGTAGCCTGCTGGCTACATCTTCTTTAGTGCCCCCATCTGTTGTTATTACGCTGCATAAATATTCAAATTTTTCTACGTTTTCAATATTCGTATCGTTTATTACTATTAGGGCATAATTTCTGGTATTGATGCGCATAGATTTAGTCTTAGCGGTATTAATCTTTAGACCAACTTTAGTGCATTCTACCGCTACATTAGTAATTTGAGCTTGCATATTCGCGTGCGTGTTCGTCATGAAAACCACGTCGTCGGCGTACAATAGGTCGGATAACTTATCTCTTACTCCCCAATTGATACCAAATCTTTCAGTATCCAGGGTTTCGAATACCACATCCAATGCCGTTATGAACAGAAGCAGGGAAAGAGCACACCCCTGTCTCACGCCACTGGATGATGCGAATGGGTCACTTAGTGCGCCATTGTGTAACACCCGACAGCACCATCATAACTGTCTTTAATTATATTAACAATCTTTGACGGTATGCCTCTAGTTTCAAGAGCATTCCACACAAATTCACGTTTAAGAGCATCCAAAGCCTTTTCAAAATCGATGAAGGTGAGATGCAATGTGGAGTTAAGCTCTAACGATTGCTCAATAATTATTCGTATTGTATTTATGTGGACCAGGCAGGATTGACCAGCACGAAACCCGGATTGATTTCGTCGAATTAAACTGTTCAGTGGCTCAGTGATACGATACAAAATTATTTTTATGAAAATTTTGTTGAATATTGTTATTACTTTTTGTTTTATTGTTATTGTTAAATACATTTATTATACCGATTCACATAAAAATTAAAATGTTTTGTCTTGAGTGCATACGCTATAGTTTATACGTTGATATACCATAGCTAAACCTTTAAAAATTATGTTTTTTCACTAATATTTTGTGTAATGTGCATCCAAGAGACCTATCTGAAAAAATAGTTAAAACTTGAATGAGTTCATTGGTAGTTTATCTGCATCCGGATCGAAATTGTGTTGCGTTCCATCTGATGTTGGTGAAAGATTTGCTTGTTCGACGTCATTTGTAAAGTATTGTGCAATTATTGCGTAAGCCACTTTATAAATTTCCACATTCTCATGGCTTTGCAGACGTTCGATTTTGTCAAGTCCGTCGCATTCCTCAATCAAATTGGCTACATCTTGCACATGTGAGTCCGCCACTTTAAGCATGTTATGAATACCGTCAAGCACCACGTTGATAACTTCCGTATCCTGGCACGAGAGAAGATCGCAAAAAGGTGGAATCACACCTTCTTTGATCAATTTGAAAACTTGATCACGATTACCGCATACAGTCAAATTATCTATAGCCCAAGCTGCCTGCTTCTGGGTCTGAAATCCGCCCTTGCTGAGGTTCTCAATAATTTTAGGCAAGAGACCCACATTTATGACAGCCTGCACTTGTGCCTGAGTGCCAGCGGTAATGTTGGAAAGGAACCAATTGGCTTCCCTGCGTATCCATTCCTTTGCATGGGACAATAGCGCCGGGAAGTACGATAGAGCGTCGTAGTTCAGCACCACCTGCGTTTGCTCGTCTGAGCCGCTAACTATATTGCCAACCGCTCGCAAAGCACCTATTTGCACCTTTACCTCATGGTTTCCCAAGAGCGGTATAAGTTTGGGTACAACGCCGCTATCAATGACCATTTGAATCTGATCGTTTCTGCCGGCAGATAGATAGCTAATAGCCCAGACTGTATCAACCAATATGTTTGTGTCGGTGTGATGGATCAGCACATTAAGTGCAGGCAGTATCTCATGAATTGTTGACGCAGGAGGTGGTGGATCCTTGTTGCGGCACAAATTTAAAATTATCCAAGTGACATTGCGCAAGAAAGGGATGGGTATGTCCGGTTTTATTAAGGATAGAAGTGTCTGAACAGCGCCCAGCTTGATAACCAAATCGCGCGACTCAGGGCCATTACCAATGATGTTGCCCAAAGCCCAGGCAGCTTGTTCACAGACATTCGGATCGGGTGAGTTGAGTAGTTGAAGGAAGAGCGGCACGGCACCGGCGGCGACCACGTGATTGGTTTGGTCGGAAGTGCCCGATGCAATATTGGTCAAAGCCCAGGCTGCCTCAAACTGCAGCATTGTGTGATTATGTTGTTTTAGACATTCAACCAAAATGGGCAACATGTCGCTTTTGATAAAATCATTAATAGGTGGATTCTTATCTGAAGAGAGCAATTTTCGAGCAGTCTGCACTGCGGACAACTGTTGCTCTGGTTTTGACGAGTCGACGGCTGCTAGAGCAAGCTTTTTGAAGTTTATGGAAGACGGAATTTGATCATCTTCATCTGTATTCGAATCCAAATTGGGCACATTTCGTCGCTTGAAAATGGCTTCATCACGTTTATTTTTGCGCAGCTCAACAGTCACTTCATTGCGCCGGCGACGCATCTCATCTTGGTCTTTGCCCTTGTTTTTGAAATTCTGCAGACGATTTTTCTCTAGCGACGCCATTTTCCGTGTTTCGGTTCCGAATATTTATATATTATATATTTCAATATTATTTGTCAGACACTTTTTGAAGCATAAGAAAAAGTGCTTGAATTGTTTACTATACTTTTGGAAATGAACATTTGAGAATCTTACAAGTTTTGGATTTAAGGGTCAGTTTTGAATTTGAATTTTTAAGCGATTTACTGGACTTTCTGTTTTCCTGGTACTTTGAAATCAAATGGCAGTTAAAACTGTTTGACGTTGGCCAGAAATCAACGGAACATTTTAAAATCTTATTCAACGATCATTTCTGAATGACAATTTGAAATTTTGCCATTTGCTGGGCCTAGTTTAAATCCAAATTGGCAGTTGTAATAGTTTGAAATTGGCCGTGGGTTAAAGAAAATTTACATTTTTCGAAATTTTGAATTCAAAGGTGAGTTCTGTTGTATGAGAGATATCCATAATCGATTTTGTTCGCTTTTTGTCAAATATAAATCAAAATAGTAATATGTTTCTTATATCTTTTGAGCCAAGGTGTGTATTACAAAGATGGATGGCTAAGAGATATATAAAAAAATATTTTTATTTTGTGAGATCTGTTCCTTTAAGAATATTTGAGATATCAACGCAAAGTTTTAAAATGTGAAGCATAATAATACAATTTTCAAATGCCTTAAAAAAATTTAGTTTTCTTTCTTTTATATCAACTTTTTATTTCTTTGTTAAAAAAATATACTTTATGCATACTTTTCTTGTATGTTTATAATAATTATTAAATTATTAAGCAAATAAATACGAAAAAGTTTGACAATAAACTGTGTATATACTATAATGATTGAATTAGACAATTTCCATATCGTGAAAGCAGTCAGTTCTGATTTCCGATTCTTGATTTCACTTTACGGACTCGTAAAGAACGAAGCGTAAACCGGAACTTACCCTAAAGATTCCATCTATTAAACTGCCTTACAATTTTGGGAAATTTTAATAAAGAGATATCTTACTTTTACTAATTTATTACGCAATAGGTGGAGAGCCATAGAAAAGTAAGTACTACATTTCCATAATTTTCTGTAGAATCAATTGTTGACTAGGCAAGACTAATAGACAAATAGAAATTTAGTTTTCACGGCGGTAGTCAATACGAAGATGATGGTGGCATAACTCTGATGTCTCCTTGGATTGTGATATAGTTAATTGCACCTTGTGTAATAGCCGACAATGGACAAAAGGTGAAGGGTGGTTGATCGTCTTAGTAGGAATGCTGGAAAGGCTGTAACTTTTCGCGGCGTTGATAGCACAAAAGCAGGAGCAGGAAAATCGTTGCAGCCGTAATGAGACCTACATAAAAAAAATAAAAATAAAAAAAATACTAGGCATAGTTTCAAACTATCAATACAAAGATGTCTATAAAAAATGTACGAAAGAATATTAATAATCATGAATATGTATTTAATAGCAAAATAATAAATTTATAGTATATTTAAATAGCAATACATAATTTTGTTTTATTTAAAGTTTTCGAATGTTTTTAATGCTTAAACCTTGAAGGGTCTAAGTGTGCAGATTTGAATTAATAAACAACATGTAGAAAAATGTAAAATTTAAATATTTTTTATATTCTAGTCTTCAGCTTAAATTTGTGTTCTAGAGAGGCAGCTTAATCAAAAGATCCTGTGGGTGGCACCGTTTTAATCTTCTCTTTCTTGCTATGGAAGACGGTCTTCTGATTCAGCAGTCGTGCTCACAAGTTTGAATGAAGTCCAAGACGCTCCAAATACTTTTTCGCCTGCAATTGGATACCGTCCCCTACTTCAGGCACCCTCAAATCTTTTTCTATTCCTAGTACGCATGGGCCAGGGAGCACCGCCCCAAATTTCTTAATATATTGCTCTGGCCAACTTTAATTTTATTTATGTTCGATTTCGCTGCGATTCCGCGTACTTCCATATTGGGCTTAAAATAGATTTGTAAATCGAAACTTTATTTATAAGGAAAGTTTATTTCTGGGTGCGAGCAACCTTTTTTCCTCGTATTGTTATGTGCTTCGAGAAGGTTAGCCTCCTATCCAGAATAACGCCGAGATATTTATACGCACTTAAAATAATATCACTCTAAAGTTTTTAATTTTTTATTTGCCTGCCAATTAAAAACCAAGCCGGGAGTAATAAATATTGGAAATTGGCTATGATTTAACGGAAAACTTTCAATTTTTAAACCCTCTACCTATGAACAAAGGATTAACTAGATTTGTGCAGTGTAAGTTTCGGTCAGAAGGAGACGTGGCAGACCCTAAGTCCTTTATATCAATATACTTATCATAACCTCGTTAGCGATGGAGCCATGTCCGTCTGTCTAATAGATGGCGCTGTTTGTTTTTGTACCTTTTGGATTAGCGCTAAATCAATGCCAGCTGTACGCAGATCTGATAATATTTGGAACTTTTCGAAAAAAAGTGCGATAAGCAAGACGTGTTGCTTGAGGTCTATTTTTGATTTCAAGTGCATAAGTGCAAAGTGCAGTATAAATATATATTTATTAATATACTTAGTTGAATTCTGCGTGTAAATACATCTGTCGAGCTAACATAATTAAAAGTTATATCAATTAGCACGAAACAAAAAAAACAGTTCGTGGCGTTGGATTTGTTACCCTATTATTTGGTTATTACCAACTACTATTCAAGGTATATACCATTTATATAGATCAGTGCTTTGATTTATTATAAAACCAATTGTAACTTTTTGATTATAGTGCACTTGGACAAAAGTTGCTTTTGCGACACTTTCGTGCCACTTTTCTTGAGGATTTCATTGATTTTGTGCATGAAATCATAACCTAATCGCACCCATTGGATAGGAAGGCTCTTAAGAAAGCAACTTAACCTGTTTGGGAAGGCCTCGGACTTCTAATAGTTAATTGTCCTTTATCTTCAATTGTATATGGGTGCAATTTATACAATGTTGCATTCCTTTCCTTCATTTTTTTTTTTTATACCATACTAATCATTTTTTAGCCCAGCAGCTTCATCGATTGAGCTCAACGATTACCTAGTCGGAGTGAGTAATTATATAAAAGTGTTTTTGAATTTTCCTCACAAAAACCAATATATATAAAGATTGTTGTACATCTACGAGGTGTGTTCAAAATGTATCACGAATCTTGTGTTTTTTCAAAAATTATTTATTTTTTCATGAATTTTTATTCTGTCCCCTTTAAAGTAGTCCCCATGAGATATTATACACTTGTGCCAACGGTTTTTCCAATCTTCGAAGAACTTCAAAAAATCATTTTTTTTTATCTTGTTCAGCTCCTCCTTCGATGCCGTCTTTGTATCGTCTTTATAACCTCTTCAGTTTAGGGAACAAGAAAATGTCACAGGGGGCCAGATCTGGGGAATACGGTGGCTGCGGCATCATTAGTGTCTTGTTTTTGGCCAAAAACTCGCGCACAAGCAACGATGTGTGAGCAGGGGCGTTATCGTGGTGCAAAAGCCAATTTTTGTTCTTCCACAAATCCGGGCTTTTCTGGCGGATTGCTTCGCGCAAATTGCCCATAACTTACAGGTAATATTTCTTAATGACCGTTCTACCCTGTGGCAAGCACTAATGATGCACTGCTGTGGACTTTTGTTCGCCTAGTACTTTGAACCCGAAATGGCAGCTAAAACAGTTTGAAATTAGCCAGAATTCAACGGAAAACTTAAAAATTTTGCCATAATTTGAGTTCAACGTTCTGTAAAGAATTTGAATTTATAAATTTTAAAATTTTGTTCGGTTACTTGCCGTGGGTTTCTGTTCGCCTGGTACTTTGAACTCGAAATGACAGCTAAAACAGTTTAAATTAGCCAGAAATCAAAGGAAACTTTAAAATTTTTAAGAAATTTGAATTCAACGGTCAGTTAAGAATTTGAATTTATAAATTTTAAAATTTTGTTCGGTTACTTGCCGTGGGCTTCTGTTCAACTGGTACTTTGAACCCGAAATGACAGCTAAAACAGTTTAAATTAGCCAGAAATCAAAGGAAAACGTTAAAATTTTGAAGAAATTTGAATTCAACGGTCAGTTAAGAATTTGAATTTATAAATTTTAAAATTTTGTTCGGTTACTTGCCGTGGGATTCTGTTCACCTGGTACTTTGAACCCGAAATGACAGCAAAAACAGTTTAAATTAGCCAGAAATCAAAGGAAAACTTGAAAATTTTGCAGAAATTTGAATTCAACGGTCAGTTCAGAATTTGAATTTATAAATTTAAAAATTTTGTTCGTTATCTTGCTGTGGGCTTCTGTTCGCCTGGTACTTTGAACCCGAAATGGCACATAAAATAGTTTCAAATTGGCCAGAAATGAACGGAAAACTTTAAAATTTTGCCAAAATTTGAATTCAACGGTCAGTTCAGAATTTGAATTTTTAAATTTTAAAATTTTGTTCGTTAACTTGCTGTGGGCTTCTGTTCGCCTGGTACTTTGAACCCGAAATGGCACATAAAATAGTTTCAAATTGGCCAGAAATGAACGGAAAACTTTAAAATTTTGCCAAAATTTGAATTCAACGGTCAGTTCCGAATTTGAATTTTTAAATTTTAAAATTTAGTTCGTTAACTTGCTGTGGGATTCTGTTCGCCTGGTACTTTGAACCCGAAATGGTACATAAAATAGTTTCAAATTGGCCAGAAATCAACGGAAAACTATTAAATTTTGCCAAAATTTGAATTCAACGGTCTGTGCGGAATTTGAATTTATAAATTTAAAAATTTTGTTTGGTTATTTGCTGTGGGTTTCTGTTCGCCTGGTACTTTGAACCCGAAATGACAGCAAAAACAGTTTAAATTAGCCAAAAATCAAAGGAAAACTTTAAAATTTTGAAGAAATATGAATTCAACGGTCAGTTAAGAATTTGAATTTTTAAATTTTAAAATTTTGTTCGGTTACTTACTGTGGGCTTCTGTTCGCCTGGTACTTTCCACCCCACCACTAGTGGAAATTGTGGTCCTAAGGTATGTTCCCGCAGATGGTTATGCTACATTGCTTGGTGTGCTTGAGGCGCATCGTTGTGGTTTTGGAAGCGTTTATGGAGAGTCCAACTTTGCTGGCAAGGATCTCGATCATTTGCTTTGGTTTGCATATCACTAAGTTTATGAGAGATGAGACATTTGTCGACGGGTGAGACTCCACTTAATCCTACGCCTAGACCTGCATACCTCTCTCATAACCTCGTCAACTACCATATTGAATAATAGTGGTGATAGGGGTCATCCTGGCCTGACACCGATATTTGTTTGGAAAGGTGCACTAATTTTTCCGTTATGTAGTACCGTCAAGTCTTTTACTATCGATACGATGTTGACTGGCACTCCTTTCCTCGCCAATGCCCGCCATATCGCTGCTCTGTCTACTGAATCGAAGGCCTTATTGAAGTCGATGAATAGGAGGTACAGTGGTGAGCGCCACTCCACAGCTTGTTCGTTCATTATGCATAGTGTGTTAGCCTAGTCTACGCAGCCCCTGTATAATCTGAATCCTGCCTGTTCATCACGAATTGTTGGCTCTATATTTTTTTCCATAAGGTTGCTTATATATTGTAACTAGTGTTAGCAGCGTTATTCCACGCCAGTTGTTGCAGTCAGTAAGGTCCCCTTTTTTTGGTAGCTTGATGATTATGTCTGCTTTCCAAGATGAGGGCTCACACTCAGTCTCCCAAATGCGAGTGAAATGTTGGTGCAACGTTTCGGCATCAAGCTGCGTCTCCAACTGTAGCAGTTCGGCAGGTATGCCGTCGCTTCCGGCTGCTTTGTTGCGTCTTAGTTTTCTAATTGCGATACCAATTTCTCTCAATGTCGGGTGTGTGTGTGGTATATCCTAAGGGCGCGACGTCTCTGTAATCCTCATGGTTTCTGCTTCCTGGTTCATTACAGCTTATCTCCATGAAGTGTGGTCGCCATCTTTGGATTTGTGCATCATCATTCGTTAGAAGGTTATCATTAGAGTCCTTAATCGGTTGGTTTTGCCTACGGTAGCTTCCAGTCAGCTGATTTATTATCTGGTATAGCGAGCGCATGTTATTTTCACCGGCTGCGCTTTCTGCGTTTGCTGCAAGGCTATCCAGTAAATCTCTCTTGTCGCGTATGGCTGATATTTTTACCTGTCTGCAAACAATACAGTATTCATTGCGGATTTGGAGATCACCAGCCGCAACTGGCTTGAGATGGTTCCTTCTGCTAATAAGGTCCTATATCGGTGCATCTTTGTTGGCGGGTGCCGATAATATTCTCCGCGGTGATCCTTATTAAACTGCATGTTTGTCCTCATGAGTGTTCCTGCTGTGGTACCAGATCGAGATGATGCCACGGAGCGGCCCGTAGCCAACGCCTACTTTTTTGCAGCATGCCGCCTGCGTGATGCTACCACAAAGCAGTTAAGTAACAACATAACAATAATAAAAGAAAAATTATATGTACATTACATATATACATATATATATACAAACTAACACAAAATGTAATTAAATACTAACAGCAGTAAAATGGTTTCCTCATTTCATAATATCATCATCATCCAGCGTTTTATTGACCATGTCGCGCTGTATGAGAACTAGTACTCTCCATGTAGATGGTACGGAGCCGAGCATTCGCTTTGTAAAGTTTATTAACTCTATTTGCATGTTGCAATTGTTGAGGCTTTATGACTTTTACCAAAGCTGCTATTTTTCTGACCGCTGCTGTTGTCGGAGAAAAGAAGCAGAAATGAGCAAAAAGCCGCCTGGCAGACGCAAAGTCAAAAGTCACTCGGACGCGCATAACGGTATAATGAGGACGACTAACCACGTGCAAAATCCCAGAGACGTGGTCGGCACTTTTGTGACCGGGTGCGGTCAGGCTGCACAGAAAGACAGACACGGCGAGAATGATGTTGGTTGCCTGTCACTTTAAAGTAATACTCTTAGAGCATTTGGTCTGCCAGTGCACCTTCTTAATATTGCCAGAAAATATGTAATAATAAAGTAGGCCTCCGTTAAAGTCGAGCGTACAAAAAGTACGATTAAGTTGGCGTAGATTCGATTGATTAGATATTCTCATAAATTTAGTTGTTAACAAAACCTTTCGGTGAACACACAGTTTACAAACTACATAGTTCAAATTAATATTGTGTTTTATTTATTTATTTTTTTTAATTTTTTTGTAAAACTTAAATTAAATAGTGATGTCTGGCATGGGAAACAAGAGCCCACAAAAAAGTAAGTTTTTCTTTACTGGCCATATTTGGTCTGCCAATGCATCATGTAAATTTTGGCAGAAAATAATAAAGTTGGTCTACGAAAAGAACATTTAGTAAATATTAAGTAGGCGAAGATTTGAAACTTCACATTTCAAACATTTGTCACATAGTTTATATAGTCTCATAAATTTAGTTGTTAACAAGTGCTCTCGATTTACACACGTTCATAAGACTACAAACAAGTTCAAATTAACATTGTATATATAATTTTTTTTTGTATTATACATATTTTTTTTTTCAAAATTCAAATTCAATAGTGATGTCTGACACGGAAGATACAATCAAAAGTAAGTTCTTCTTTCTTCTTTACTGGCCATAACAATGTGTTATCGATGTCCCTGCTTCGCGAATGCATTTTTATAAACCTGCAAAGGGATAGACCGGCAAAGTTGCTTGTTATTCTACCAATGAAGCATCGATTGCTACCGAAAACAAGTTGGCGTGGATTCGAAACTTCACATTTCAAACATTTGTCACATGGTTTTATATTCTCATAAATTTTATAGTTAACAAATACTTTCGATAAACACTGTTCAAATTAATATTGTGTTTTGTTAATATTTTCAATTTTTTGGTAAAATTTAAATTCAATAGTTATGTCTGACACGGAAACAAAACGCATAAACAAAAGTAAATTTTTCGTTCTTTACATTTACATTTTCTTTAAAATTTGTATCTATAGTTATGTCCGAGGAGGCACCACCGGAAAGACCAACGAAAATGGTAATTAGCGAATCTGACAGTGATGACAGCGGCGACATGGAAACGAAGACCGATAGCGACACTACAGAGGAAGTGTATATATCTAACTTTTTGCGGGATTATAGTGTTCGCTTTGGTGATAGGTTTAACAGCACCACACTTGTTCAAAATGCTGTCAGTCATTGGGACAGTATGAGCAATAGTCAATACAATTTATATGCTCCCGTAAGTTGCACAGATATGGCAAAGTATATTTTTAGATTTAAGAATTGTTTCTTCTGGGTATAGGGCACATACCATTTCGGACGGACCCTTAGACTCATGGACAGCACACACGTGGAAATGAATTGCGATTCCAAGAAAGCAGGCAACTCTCCCAACTCTGGCCCCAATGCATTTTTGGCAACTGGCGAAACTGACGCATGTCGTCCAAAAAAGAAACGAAAGAAGAGCTGTGCGCCAAAGAAGCGTAGCTGCGCAAAGAAGCGGAAGAGTTGCACCAAAAAACCCAAGTGCCAAAAAAAGAAGCCCACATGTAAACCTAAATGCGCGATGCCAAAAAAGAAGTCGTGCAAGCGTAAGGCGCCAAAATGTAAGCCCAAGTGCTAGGACTTAAACAAATCGACGGCAAATAAACGGATGTGGCAACACGTTTAGCGGCACGACCATCACATTCTGCTGCAGAAGTCTGATGTCGGTTGCTGCCGTGCAGATTGCTACAAGGACATGTTTGCAATGTCGATTTAGCTATACATTTTTTGGATTGGACCTAAAACAAGTACACGAGCGTCGTCCCGTAATGGGAACCGGTGAAGCTTCGGGAAGGTCTGCTCTTTATATTGTAAATGTGTAATGCTGTTGGCCTAAGTAGCCGTCTGATGTTGGTTGTTGCCGTGCAAATTCTTTCAAGCAAACCAAGCCAGTACACTCGCGACGTCCTAAACTAGGAACCAGTGAAGCTGGTTTGTATTGTCATGCTGTCGTTTCTTGTTGCCGTGCAGATCGAAAATAATTAACCTATACCAGGTACACTCGTGTGTCGTCCCGCAATGGGAACCGGTGAAGCCTCGGGATGGTCTATAATAAAAGTTTATCAACTTATACTTGACTTGAGCATTTGTGGGAAGGGATCACTGATACCACAACATCGCTATACAATTTTTTCAGGGTTCCGGTGTAATTACTGTAGCGATTCAATCTTAAGTTGTAAGAGGGGCCGATACATTTCCCACCTACCGGGCCAGGGTACCGTGTATAAAACCGGCAAAGCTTCGTTAAGAAAAGGCCCCCATTTCAGATACCTAGTCCAGAGATTTTTATTAATCTACTTGTTTTGTAGAGCATAGTATTTTTTTTCGTTGCGTCAATGAAGTTTAAATGTCAAAAATATCAGATGGTACGGTTTTTGATGAGAAAAAAATAAATGTTTTTTGCGGACGCTTTCTCTGCCTACGGATGTGCTAGAATAAAAATGAAAAATCGGGAATTCGATTAGTTTTTTGAAAAAAAAGAAGTAATATTAAATTAAATTCCTTTCCATTCTAACAAGCTCAGACTATCCAAATTCCTTTCTTTGTGCTCTTTTCGTTCGGTGAGTGCTTCATGGCCACCTACTCTAGAATTAATGCCGATATATTTTATTTGTACTTATTTGTACGGTAAAAACAAGAAAGAAAACACATTCTTTAGTCCTGAAAAATTGCACATGAGTCCAGTTTTAAGTAGATTAAATTCTAGAATACAACTTTGGGCTGCCATTTAGGCCACTTGTGGTTGATATTGTCAGAAATCCTTTTAAAGGGCTCAACTAAACCAGCAAATAAGACTCCATACATTGGATTGTGATTTGATCGCGACTTAAAGAAACAGTCGGTCAGGTCAAACAGTTCTTATACAGAAAACCAAAAAGATCAGATCACCTCTTAAAGAATTAATAAAAGGGGAAGTGGTTCACTGAACTTATGTGTGAAAGATTAAAAAACATTTACGGCAACCGTAACGTCTTTTTTGGAAAAAAAGGTGCGGCAAAATACCTCCTCACAATAGGTATCATTTTATTTAAAAATATTATTTAGCAATCAAATTAATTTGTTTCATGAATAATTTATTCATTTAATATATTTTTTTATATTCCTGTTTTTGAATAATGTTGTCAGTTTGTTGTAGATTCTTTTAAATCGATAAGTTTTCCTCTATTTGTTTCGCTAAATTGATTATCGATTTTAGTATTGTATAATCACTAGTTCTTGGAACCGAATCGGTATTTATTCAAGCTCATGAACTACCAGTCTAGTTCCACATTTTAGCGTACCGGTTGGTTTACTAAAAAAAAAATATGAACAGCGTAAGTAATACAAATTAATGGGCAACTATCAAATACTAAAATGTAACTAATCCTACAGGAATTAAAGGCTAAGGTAGAGGCTTGCGAACGCACAGCTGAGGATTTTACCCGAATGTACTACGATACGTTCGACAATCGGCGTCATGTAAGTTTCTGGCAATTGCAAAATATCTCGTAATAAATTTATGCATTTTTACAGCAAATTGACCGCCTTTATATCGACAATGCCGTCTTCAGCTGGAATGGCAATGGCGCTACAGGACGCGAAATGATTGGACGTTATTTTCAGCTATCTGCCTGCGTCTACACATCAGCTAAGTACTTTGGATGCACAGCCCATAATAGACTCTGCTGTTGCAAGTCAAACGACGCACCTCATACAAACCAGTGGCACTGTTAAATATGGCGATCAGCCAAATCGCCTTTTCCAGCAATCATTGGTAATAACCGCTGAAGGTGACAACGGGAAAAGTGCCTCCGACTGCTACCGTTTGCAGGAGTGAATGCTGTGAAGCTGCCTTACATATTGTATTACATAGTATATATTATTATATAGAACATATAAGTTTGTTATTGAAATGTACTATGTATTATATAATAAATAAAACGCAAGGCACTACATTGAAATTAAAAATTAATAGGAATTGAACGATTGGACACGGAACATGCTGCAACAGAGACCAATGGAAATATCTTAATGTTGCTCTGCCACAGTGTGACGTAATGTTGGTTCTATTTTTAGAACACGCAGACTTCGTTAATTTGCAAAGTTGTTTCCATAGTGTAATAATACTAGTGAGGACAAAAGCGAAAAATAGAGAGCCATAAGAAAATGCGTGCATCTGAGCAAGAGAAAGCATCCCTTTTGCTACTGAAGCGAGAGCGAGAAAGCATAAGGGTGGGTGAAAATTATATTTTATCTGTCTTGCTATATTGTACGCAAGGTAAAATAATTACAGGTAGAGTAATGCTGGAGGCGGGTTCCCCAATTTAAGTGAGAGCCAAAAAATCCGAGAGAGAGACAGACCTCATACACATTAAAATAATTTGCGTGAAGAACTCATGCATAGTCGCACGGTAGTCGCAAAAGGGTTGCAAAAATCAGAAATTTTGATGTTAGCTTTTCATAAAATCAATACATGTATCTGATTTAGAATTTCCCAAGGATCAAGAATATAAAAATGTTATTCAATTCGGAAGAAAAGTTTAGTTGCTACAGCTACATTGTTAACTATAAAAAAAAAAATTTTAGGAATACAAGTTCATGTTTAAGGTTGTTTTTTGCATCCAATTATTTTTCTTGATTTCTATAAAAAGGTAAATGAAATTTAAATATATTAGAGAAAAGTATGCCTTTATATCTTTTCTAGTTTTTACAATACTTCCGTTTACCTTTACCACTATATTTGGACCAATATTTCAACTTTGGAAGAAAAAAAATAATATAAACCCAAAAACACCTGCTTTATTCTAAGCTAGAGTTAGATCTCACTGTTTGGCCGGTGCATTTAGTTCGAGCCAGCTCAACCTCGTCCAACTCGTATCAATCGGCCTTTAGATCGCTGAAGCCACCGATATATAATATTGAATAAACATTGTTAAATTAAATTAAATATCGTTTAATTTTTTATGGCCAACGAAAGAGCTCGTTGGTTGAACAGATACTTACTATATGTAATGTATGTATGAATGTAATTGTCGAAGTAATTGTTCTGTTTAAATGCATCATGGACTTGTGAATAGTTTGCCATCTTTTGTTTTGTTAATTTTGAGGACACACATCTAACTTAAGAGTAGACATTAAACAGTTTCGCCTTTGTCTTGGTGGATGATGCAGCCGGCTTTTAATTGTCGTCACTGATACTGCCACTCACAATGGCAAGACTAGCCACAGTTCCATATCCAGAACTATTGGGACTGCTAAAACCGCTAATAGCCCCACCACTAATGTTGGAACTATTGGGACTGCTAAAACCGCTAGTTGGGTGAGCTACTGTTGCTATTTTCAAGGATCCAGTGCCAGAGACGCTCCTCATAGAAATTTATGACAAGTAGTGGGCATCTAACGTTGGCCACTTTGGCAGGCACATAATCGGCATGATTACTGCCTTTCCATTCTATAAGAAACATGCGTTGTCCTGATCAGTCGTCCAATTCTAGTATTTTGTATAGCTCCAAGCCACGATCAAAGCCCTTGAGTTTTTTTTTGTTCGTCGTTTTCATTTGATTCCTTTTTATTGATTTTTAGCGATTCTTCAAAGGCAGCTATCAAATCTGGGCAATCGAGATTTTTAACCGGCTCCCAAGTATACCCTTTCCATTTGAGATAATATTCCGTGCGACCGTTGACAGTGCTTTTGTTTCAACGTGTTCCACTTCCAGTTCAGCCATTATAGTTTACTGCAACGTTGTTCGTAGTTGATTTATATTTGCAAGATGGTTTTTGTAATTTGTTTCCGCACGAAGAAATGTGCACAACACGTGTCAAAAAACAGTTCGTAGTTGCGTGTTTGCATATGTGAGTAAGAATGCCTTGTACTTGTGCAGGGCTGCATCTATGGAAATTGCTATCGCCATGCATTTATCGGAACAGCTGCTGGGCTAACGCGCTTTTATGGCATTTTTTATTGTATTGTATTTAAATAAGTTATGAATGATTTTAAAAATATATTAAATGGTCGAATAAGCTGAAAAAAGTAGAATTACATATTTTTAAAACGTACTCCTCATGATGAGCGTCTATGGAGTAGCTTTATTCGAGTTAGTAAAAAATCAACGCCGCAAAAAGTGGTTGTCATTTATGAGAACATGTTCTCGGTAGTTGATAGTTACAACTTTTATTTGATCTTCCTTTACAGTTCCGCGGTGATAAGTCGGAAGTTTGGGTCAATGCCGCTCTATGGCCCTATGAGTACAATCGCATAAACAAAACTCGCGTCAGAGACTTACTATTACGTGGCCTACAGCGTCATCCTACATCCGAGTGTCTGCACAAATGTTTTTTCGAGGAGGCTAC
Source organism: Chymomyza amoena (assembly GCA_037043745.1). NCBI lineage: Eukaryota > Metazoa > Arthropoda > Insecta > Diptera > Drosophilidae > Chymomyza > Chymomyza amoena. The sequence goes on along the minus strand of JBAMAX010002340.1, from coordinate 95,906 downwards.
TTTTTTATATTGTACCTCAGATTGACCTCAGTGAAAATAATCTCTCTGAACTGGATGTTGCAATGGAATGCAGGAAAAGTTCGCTCACGAGCCAACTCTACGGCATGCATTGGCTTAGCGTGAATTGCAATAAGTTTTGAATTCAACGGTCAGTTTATGAACTATAAGTTTATGGTTTCATTTTAGAAATTTATATGCATGTAATTTGAATTACAAATCAAAGGCGTACATACAGAATTGTTTAAATTAATCAGATAGTTCTACGTTTTATTTTATAGTATATTTTTCGTTTGTATTCAGATTTTCTTTACAGCAGCGTGATGCAATTGCAGAATGTTTGTCTTAGGAGACCGATTTGAATAAACTAAGTGTTCAACATAAAGTTTTTAATTTATAATTTAAATTAATAAAAAATATTTTGCAAGTGCAGCCATATATATATAAACATTTTTTTTATGTAACACGAAAGTTATTAATTCAAAAGATTCTGTTGGATCTTATCATTTGTTGATTCTGTATAGAAATAAGCTGTCTAATATCCATCACCACTCAATAACCCTCTGCTGGGTTCCGGGTCACTCAGGTGTCCGTGGTAACGAGACGGCGGTCAAGTGCGCCAGAAACGGCTCAGACCATTACAGATCCGATCGCAATTCAGGGAGACGGCTAGAGTTCTGGCCTAAAGAGAACTGGACATGGTGTCCGGTTGTCCCATCTCCCAAGCACTCTGGCCGAGATATGATCCATCCGAGCTCTTGCGCTTCCTTAAAAACAGAGTTTGGAATGATGAGGACGAGACAGAAAGCATCCAATGCCTGCTATGCGACTAGAAGACGAACCCATTTTCTGGGTAAACCATTCTTTGAGGATTTGGGTAGTCTAGCCTATGTACCCATAGAGAATCTGGCTGCTTTCGTCGAATCCTCAAAATGGTTCTGCAACATGGTAGACTTTGGCGATTAAGGATGTACAGTTTTTGATCCTACTCCAAAATCCCTCCCTTTCTTCAATTTCTTTCCTCCTTAATTAGGCAACATGATAGAACTCATGGTCTCTGGGTGATCTCAGTCACTATCTGAGCTGCCTAACCTTTCCAACAACTGACATGCTCCGGCATTTGTAGAGCTGTGTAATTTATAAAGCAGAAATTAATGCCTGCCCTTGTTAATTAATATTATTATTAAATATTTATTTTAAAATATATAAATCTAAGAATAATCGTTAGAGTTACCGCAAAAAAACTAAGCAATCACCACTGTTTTTTCTTGAAGCAATTAAGTTTTAAGCGTTTCCGGCCTTTAGTTTAAATATTCTCTAAGCACCGCATTTTTATAAATTCGAAGTTTTTGTTTAAAATTTACGATTTTCATTTCGAGCTTCCGTATTACGATATAGTAGCTTTAAGCATCAACATTAAAGGTTTAATTGCTGATTGTAGGTTGATTAGAAAATATAAAAACCTTAAAAAAATACAGGGTAATTAAATGAAACTTTATTGCCAGCAGTGTTAAGAACGGGAACAGATACATTAAAACAACACGTCCAGGGCGCACTGAGTTTTTAACCACCAAAGCACCGAATTGATTTGGAAGGTTATGGTAATGGATGGGATTGTTCTTCAGGCCAAATTGACAATGCAACCATTGGAACTGGCGGTGTGTTGCGCATCACCAGAGCACCCGATGGATTTACCGGGATGCGGTGAACGTTACCTACTTGGTACGCATAACGTCGTGAGTATTGTATAGGTATCGGTGTGTTGTGCATCACCAAAGCACCCGATCGGCAATCTCCAGGCACTGATGTACTGCTCACCACCAGATCACCCGATGGATTTACCGGGATTCGGTGAACGTGACCTTCTTGGTACGCATAACGTCGTGAGGATTCTACGGGCATCGGTGTGTTGTGCATCACCAAAGCACCCGATCGGTAATCTCCAGGCACTGATGTACTTCGCACCATCAGAGCACCCGATGGATTTACCGGGATGTGGTGAACGTTACCTTCTTGGTACGCATCCCGTCGTTAGTATTGTCTAGGCACCGGTCTGATGCGAACCGAAAAAGCATTTGATTGACGTGACACGAGGCGGCGAGCATTATATTCTTGGTACTCATCACGTCCTGAGTATTCTCCAGATACCAAAGCACCCGACTGATCTGAAAAGTTGCGACGAACACCAGCATCTCCAGGCACTGATGTACTGCGCACCATCAGATCACCCGATGGATTTACCGGGATTCGGTGAACGTGACCTTCTTGGTACGCATAACGTCGTGAGGATTCTACGGGCATCGGTGTGTTGTGCATCACCAAAGCACCCGATTGGAAATCTCCAGGCACTGATGTACTGCGCACCACCAGATCACCCGATGGATTTACCGGGATTCGGTGAACGTGACCTTCTTGGTACGCATAACGTCGTGAGGATTCTACGGGCATCGGTGTGTTGTGCATCACCAAAGCACCCGATCGGTAATCTCCAGGCACTGATGTACTTCGCACCATCAGAGCACCCGATGGATTTACCGGGATGTGGTGAACGTTACCTTCTTGGTACGCTTTCCGTCGTGAGTATGGTCTGATGCGAACCGAAAAAGCATTTGATTGACGTGACACCAGGCGGCGAGCATTATATTCTTGGTTTTCTTCAACTAGCAACATAGCAGTCACAACAAAATGAACAAAAGTTTATCATTTTTAACTTACCCAAAGACATCAGAACTAATATTGTATTATTATGCGTCATATTGGCAAATTAAAGAAATCGAAAAAATTGAAATGTTTCAGAAATAGGCAAGTAGTTGCGAAAACTAAAATGAGTTGCCACAAATGTGAAGTGAGTGATGGAATTTTACGAAGTTAGCCGCGATTACTGCAACTATTGAACATTTATCGAGTGCACTCATGTACTTTTTGCTATTATCGCTGTAGTGCAGATTTTTAGGTGGTTATCGATTAATGGCGGTCACAGCTGAATTTTGAATTTTGTGTTGCTTCATGGTCCACATTGGTTTCTGTCTGCAACGAAAATTAAACAATGAAGGAAACAACTCATCCAGTTGATATGTGTTTGAGTAATATAAAACTGAGACTTTTAATTAATTTCTTATTAAATTCAAAACATTTGCCAGCTTGCAGACGAGTATGGTAAAAAGTTTGTCAAGGGATATATCGGAAAAGGTTCTTTGTATCAGCGCAAAGGCGAAACTGGCGCATACAAAAAGAACTATGCATCAATGTACCAAGGGATGGATTATAATAATAGTTCTATGTAACTGAGAAACTATTTAAAATATGGAAGTGGATCCTATAAGGAGCCCATCTTCAAGCAGAAATGCAAACAAATTAACAATCGCGGCACGAATCGCAACTGGGTAACTTTGAACAATTCGAATATGCAGAAGAAGTTTCAGAATACATCGTCTGCTCAGCCAAAGAATAGCACGCTAATTAAAGCCGATATAAAATTCATTTGTTCTGAAGTTTCGGCCAGGAATCTTATGTTATTATTACCAAAAGGCGCTGAGAAGAAGATTGACTCGAAAACATCGTCGAACAAATAATTTTTTTCTGTATTGCATTGAACCCGCTGCGATCCACTTGTACTAAATAAGAAGTTTTCAAATTGTACAAACCTAAAAACTATTTGTGAAGATAAACGAAATTTAATGTTCAAACATTGTACACGAAATGTAATCTTGAAATAAAAAAACCTTTTTTTTAATAAATAGCGACAAATAAATTGATTGTATTTAGTGAATTTGCCATGTTTTAATTAAAGTTGATGCGAACTAACAATAACCCCATTACCCTTAAGTTTAGGAGGGTGAATGTGACTTTTTACTGATCCACGAAACAAGTTTAGAAACGATGGGTTGATAAAATTGTTTAGACCCCTTGCACAGTTTGGCATATGTATGTAAGTGCATCCATTGCCCCCACTTTTAGTGGTTGAGTTATGGAAATTTTTTAAATAAAGCAATTTTTTAGTCGATTTGGTAACAAACATGCAAAACCTGATTTCCCACATTCTCAACTAAAGTGCGGAATATTTATATTTTCCATTTATGTATCATAAAACGTAACTTTCAATTGTGAAGCCATTTCATTTTCAATTTGAATATGAATTTCGCACCTCCAAATCCGATGTGGGCAAGGATTGAGGAATTAGATTGCTGATAACAGCTAGCTTCACTTCTCTAAAGTACCCTTTTACAGGGCCCTATGTCCCACTGGGGATAACAGGAATTAAGAGAGATAAATCGTAACTTTATTAGATATTTCAAACGCCTAGATTCCACGTTTTGGAATATACCTTAAACGCTAAGAAACTGGACCGTCTGGCAAATCTGGCCATAACGAACCTGCCCTTTTTATGGAATTCTCAAAATGATTCAACAAGCAGGATGATAAGGTGAAATTTGGAACCTACTGGCTTTCTTTCATCATTCAATATATATCCTGTACTTAAAAGTACAAAGGGCACATTAGATTTGTACAATGTATGTAACGGACAGAAGGGGCGCGGCAGACCCCAAGTCCTTTATACCAAAATGCTTATCATAACCTCGGGTAGCGATTGAGCCATGTCCTTCGGTCCGTCCGTCCGAATGAACGCCTAGATCTCGGAGACTAGAAGATCTAGAAACACCAAACTTTACCAGCTGGTGCGCATATTTCCTGACAAGATGCAGTTTGTTGAATCCCCCCCGACAAATTCAGCAAAAGCTATAGTCAAAAACATACAAACTGCGTCAATATTTGACTCTACCTAATTATGATTACAAGTGACCTCGAATCACGATTTTCGGTAAGCTGTTTCATGTGACTCTAATGAACAACTCCACATCCAAATTTTATCGACCCCCCACACCCCCGCAATCGATTTACAATGTTTCACCCAACTTGAAACTTACCCCATATACTTTAAACAGCTGCTATGATGTAACTTTCGAGCTATAAATAACGATTTTCACAAAAAAAAAAATAATTCTAATTGGAAAGTTCTTAGTACCTAGGAATACGCAGAAAAAATTTGTTCGATAGAAAAAGTACAGGGCATTCCACTGTTGGGCGCCGCCTCGACTGTATCACATTTTTTTTAAATATAATATAATAATATTATTTTGAATGTTGAAAAAACAAAGTCTAAATAAATATGCACTAATCTGCTTTTCTAGCTCGATGGTTGAGCATTTTAACGATTATCAATTTTTTTAAAAAAATTTGGTAGTTGTTCGGAAACGCTTTGGGCTGCTGCGACTGGCCTTAAAAATTATTTAAAATAATTAGATAAGTAAAATTACTCAGGCCCACAAAAAAAGTTGAATGAATTTTATAATGGCAGAGCTAACCATCATATCTATAAAAAACCCAAAAATTTTTTTAATCATGCATTTCAACGTTTTTTTTCTTATAATAATTTTGGTGTTAATAAATTTTAATCCGAGATTTAAGGGTTCTGAGCTAACATACCTAGACTTCGAATTTGGATTCAGCGACCCCAACATAAAGAAATCACGATTTCAACTCCGAAATTTGAAAATTTTTGTATTCGGCTGTGTTAATAAACATCGAAATCTCCAGAGCCTTTTTTTCGTGACCTCTGATGTATTATCAATGTTTTTGGGATAGCTGAATCAAAAAGTGATGTAAATAATTTTATTTATAATGATAATTGTAGTTTAAACTAATAATAAACAGACTAATTTTTATAGCACAAAATAATTTATTATTTATGTCAGAATTATATGCAGAATATTTTTTATTTTGTATTTAAGTTTGATTATTTTTTATTATTATTACCAAATTTAAGAAAATAAAATTGAATCATTTGCTTCAGCTAATTGTTTGCGAAACGATGGAATGAATCAAATGCGGGTGGCAAGAGCACAATAAGAGTAAAAAGCTGAACCAATTTTTAAGTTTTCAATATTTTAATGTTTTTGTTTTGAATTTTCTGCATTTTACATATTTGAATGATCATGAATATTGAAAAAAACTGAGTTAAATTATTTTATTTATTTATTTATAATGATAATTGTAGTTTAAACTAATAAGAAACTGCCTAATTTTTATAGCACAAAAAAATGTTTATACACCAGAATTATATGCAGAATATTTTTATTTTATTTTTAAGTTTGATTGTTTAAAATCTCAAACATTGATTTGATTAAAATTAAAGAAATGAAATCAAAATTAAAATAAATAAAAATAAAATTGAAAGATTTGCTTCAGCTAATTGTCAGCGAAACGATGGAATGAGACAAATGCGCGTGAGCGAGAGGTTTCTCATAGCTACTGTACAATAAGTGGAACATTGGAAAAGCAAAAAGCTAAGGAAATGTTATAAGTTTATCAATATTCGAGGATTTTTGTATTGAATAAATATGAATTTTAAAAAAATTTGAGGTAAATTAATTTGTATAGCACAAAAAAATGTGTTACTTATGCCAGAATTATGTACAGAATATTGTGTAACATTTTATTTATTATAAAAACTAAGATCTAAAACATTGATTACATTACCAAATTAAAGAAAATGAAATCAAAATTTAATGATTTGCTTCAGCTAATTGTCAGTGAAACAATGGAATGAATCAAATGCGGGTAGCGAGAGATTTCTTCATAGCGAGTATACAATAATTGGAACATTTGAAATGTAAAATGCTTCAGAAATTTGTAAGTTTATCAATATTTCAAAGTTTTTGTATTAAATGAATATGATGAAAAAATCGGAGGTAAATTATTTTATTTATTTATTTATAATGATATCAAAAGTAAGATGGGCAATTGGATCCTTTAAACCTTTCAAAGCACCTGGTAGGGACGGAGTTTTTCCAGCACTTCTTGTAGAAATGTATGGATTTCCTCCTAAATCCACTGATTTGTGTGTTTACAGCAGGCTTTGACTGAGACCTCACTCTTGGAGGAGAGTACGGATTGTCTTCATCCCCAAATCTGGCAACAGGCCAATAGACAAGCCCAAATCCAACAGTCAGACCTCATTCCTTCTGAAAACAGTAGAGATACTTCTCGATCTGCACATCAGAAACAAACTGCATGCCGCGAACCCGCTGCATCCAATACAGTTTGCCAAAGGGAAGTTAACAGAGGTTGCCTTACACAACCTAGTCAGAAAAATTAAAAACTCTGTCGACTCTAGGAACATAGCTTTGTGCGCATTCCTTGATATCGATGGAGCTTTCGACAATACTGACTTTGGTTCTATCTCTAGGGTGTTGGCCCCTTAAAAATAGAACCATATGTGACCTCATGGATTGAATCCATGCTCCGACAGAGGGACATAACTTTATCTCTAGATGGTACAACAGTCAGCATAAGAGCTGTAAAGGGTTGGCCACAAGAAGCTGTGCTATCTCCCCTGCTAAGGTCTCTCGTTATCGACGAACTTTTAACTAAGCTGACAATGATTGGTTATAAAGCCATTGGGTACGCAGACGACCTGGCTATCATAGTGACGGGTAAATACAAAAGCACCATCAGCTGGAACTCCCACCTAGAACAAGTGCTCTCCAAAGCTTCTCGAATAGAATGGATATACCGTATGATGGCACGGCCTATCGTCACATATGCAGTCCTTGTGTGGTGGCCCAAGACGCAGCAAAATGTGGCCATCAATAAATTCAGCAAGCTTCAAAGACTAGTATGCATATCTCTCTCGGAAGCTATCATGGAATCAGCCCTTGGACTCACACCACTGCACATTTTCATTCAAAAGTCAGCCATTCAGAGTCTATGATACAAATAAAAAATGTATGTATCGCGTCTTTTGCAAAACTGATTTGCTTTCTGCTTCTTTCCATAAACCGATGTCCAGATTCAGTAATGGATGTGTGCAGGTGCGTCTTGAGGCGGCAGCCAGCAGTGCGGAGAACGTTTTAATGGAATGCCAAGTTGTACCCACATCTGTAGAAAGTCAGCGTTATAACTGGTGCCTACGTAATCGATACTGGACCATTTTTCTAAACAGCCAGCTACTACCCTCTCGTGGGCAGCCAGTATTCGCCATATATTCAGACGTTTTTCACCAGCGTATTGTGGGTCCTAAAACTAGGTGCACAAAAAGGTTTTCTCGTAGCCAGTCAATGAATAAGCTGTTTACTGCGTCATTGCTGCGCTCGACACTGTGCACATTCTTGGCGACAGACGCCGCTGCATTGGTCGCACCGTCTAGAATTGTCAACTGTCGCACATTATTGTGCATTATTATTATAGTTATTCTCACCCAACGGAAATGTCATACAGCAAGACGCGATTTTGAAAATATTCACAAATGAGCTTGACGAGGTACTCCAACATCGTCCACCTGTTGGGCGCCCAGTTTACAGCTGGCCATGGGTATACCCAGGCCCTACTTGTCTTGAAGGAGGATACTGGTATTTCCTTGGCTTGCCAGTTCATCCGCAATACAGTTTCCCTCAAAGTCCCTATATCCTGGGACCCATATGAGGTGAATTGAAAACTGCTCAGCCATCTCCCTTAGAAACCAACGGCAGTTATTCACTGAAACTAGGGACTTAATAGCCGCTGACTGTCCGGGAGTCGAAAAACAGTTCTAATGTTGAAATCCTCAACGCAGACGCCTCCGCCCACACTTGGAACCGTCCGTGTATACCTTTATCGAGCCCACTGGGCCTGATACACCTGTATTCCACTCCTCTCTGGTTGGAACATAGGCTCTGAATTTAGTTGTAAAATGTTCCTGTGGTATGCAGTAGTCTGTGCTCTCGTGGATAAGTGGCTTCCCCTTAAGAATCTTTGCATGACCAAAAGCTTGGTCATTCCATTTTTTCGCCTCTCTCAAGCGTTAAGCCGATAGAATGGCTTGTTGTTTCCCCACCTTGTTCAGTGGTAGGAGGTTTAGAAAAGCATCTAGTGCTTCGTTTAATGTGGAGCGTAGAGCAGCACTAATGGTAAGTTCGGCGGTTCGCTGAACCCTACTTAACTTTTTAAGGTTGGTCCCCTTACCTAAGGTAGGCCACCAGATCGAGACTTCATACATGAGTATGGGTCTAACAATGGCAGTGTACAGTCATTGGACTATGTTTGGCATGCCCCATTTAAGTGCAATGGCTTTCTTGAGCATAAGCAATCTACACAGCAAAACAGAGAGCAAAAAGACACAATTGGGGGACAATACGCCGCAGTTGTCACACGCAGAGATTGCTCTGCCTATTGAGGAGGAAATTGAGGAAAGCAATAGCTTTGTGGTGGTTGAAGAAACGGAAAGACTTGCTGAAACACGATCACCGACTAAACAATTGTTGGATGCCACCAGCAGCATTTAAGAGGACAAAGCTTTACCGCCAACACAGACCTGCTCAAGGAATTGGCACTCGCAGCGCATCACGTGCCTCCAACAGCGCCAAGACTGCAGACGACGACTTGCCACTGAACTTACGCAGCTTATCTTTGGACTCTTTTGAAAAACAAGGCTCATTGGATATAAGCACCACCGATAACAGCTCCCAATCTGACTCACAACTGGTTCAACAGCTGCCGGTAAAGCACATACCACGCAGAGAAATACCCACAAAGCATGGCTCGCTTTGAAAACCCAAGCGAAGAGTTACTTAAAACTTGGTTTTAAAATCGGCAAACACGAAAATCCAGATATAAAAATCCAATGTGCTATCCATTTTACTTTATGGGAGTGAGTCTTGGCTAACAACAGATGCTGTTCTTAGCAAACTACAAGCCTTTGTTGGAAGAGATCTTCGACGCATTCTGAAAGTCTGGTGGCCAGATACGATCAGCAACTCTGAGCTCATGCAGCGTGTAATATGAAGCCGATATCCTTCATAATTACCAGTCGCAAATGGGATTGGATTGGGCATACTTTGTTTCGCAAACACATTAAGTTTGTCGTCAGGACAACCGCAGAAGAGGAAGACCCGGAACAACGTGGCGCCGAGCTGTTTTGAAAGAAGCATAAGAATCAGGACGTTCCTGGATTGGCATAAAATCGGATACGACTTAGATGTTTTACAGAGGCTCCTGAATGAGTAAAAGGAATAAAAGAAGAAGAAGATGACCATGACATAAAGCTCAACTACTCCTAGGGTTTTATAAAAGTTAAACTTTCTATAGGTTTTATATTTCTAAAGAATCTATTGTAAACATGTTTGCAAGTAAAACTAATTGAGTTTCATACTCCGCAGACCTCTTATTATATCTCTGAATTATAGCACGATCTTGTTACGAAGTCACTATATAGCTCAACATAAATAAATTTGCTTCTGTGTTTTATATTATATGTGTCTAGAATATAAACTTATTAACTTCGTAAGCTATCCAAATGGATTGCACGTTGAGTTTTCTTATATGTATATATTAATCTATATATGTATATAAAACCAACTTATGTTTTACGTGTTACGGATGTTCTCATGAACACGTCGATCAATTTCATATCTGATTTTTGCGTTTGTTAGCGGTTGTCAATACCGAGGTTTTAAGATTATTGCGATGTGCTTGTGTGTATTGGTTCGTAAGATATACGCATTTTTGTGAATATCGTCTTTTGTGTGTATATTGCCATATATACAAAAACTGAAACTGGTATTGTTGTTTATCAATGTTCGAGGTCCAACATCATTTCAATCATTGGGAACAGTGAATGGCGTATTGCGTGCAACGTATCGAGAGGCATGTCAAAAATTGAATTTGTTGGAAAATTATTTACACTGGGATCAAACTTTAGCAGATGCTGCTATTACTGCTCATCCATATCAAATACGTGCTCTATTTGCGATTATTTTGGCAACACGTTTTCCATCAAATCCACCTGAATTGTGGATAAAATATTTTGTTTCGAGTACGTCAAGAAAATCGTATTCCAGTGATGGAACTTACGCCGGAACTTTACAATGAAGCTTTAATTCATATTGAAGATCTACGCTTGGCGATGGCTAATAAGGCATTAGGACTATTGGGAATGCCGTGTCCTAATCGATCAATGATGTATTTCAATTGGAAGAAATGCAACGAATCAAATTAATTATCAATCTAATCGGAGTTGCGTCTAGGGAGGGCAAAAATATAATATGAAGGTTAAGTCTGGGCATTAACCTTTTACGTAGTTTAAAATCAAATGTCAATTTTCGACGTATTTCAATTTTTAGTACAACACATTAAAATTTTATATTATTTTGACACTTAATAATAGTAAACCGTACCCATTAAACAAATGGGTTTAACTTTTATTTTGGTTCCATAAAGTGAAATATAAAAATTTTGTTTTGTTGTTAATTTTTATACCGGATGGCTGTCCATCTGTTGGCTATTTGCGGCAAGCTTAGGTATACGCGAATTCAGAATCTTTTGTTTTTCAGCAATTAACTGGTTTGTCCTTAAACATAGATATTCCAAGCAATTTTTCAGATATTGGATCAAGCGTTTATTCTTCTCGGTACCCTCTTTGGCGTACAAAACCAATTTAAACTCCTCGGTGAAAGGGTCTGACTCCAAATTGGACTATGACTTTCAAATTGTATAGTAGTTTCATCTAACGAAGTCTTCTGGGTTTCGCTTGAATTAATTGTTGTCTTTAGCGTATTGTCTTGGCCGTCATCGGAATGTTGTGTGAATTCTTTAATATTATGCGATTTTGTTTCAGGACTTTCATCCAAACTTACATTATCTGGGCTAGTTATCGCTTTAACTTCTTCACAATTCGGTGTCTTCCGTTTTATATGCTCAACCTCTTTGTGAGTTAACAGTGCATCATCGTTTCGAATGAATGTATAAGCAGTTCCCGTATGTATTTCAAAACTTGCTTTTTTCGGGTTTGTCATGCAGCTGGCTTCGATTTCGATAAATTCTCTTAATTCTGCTCTATAGTTGAATCGAGGTACAACCTTGCTTATTGACAATTTATTGGTATTATCTTTGCACTCGTAGTTCCTGGGTTCAAGTACAATCTCGGATCTTACTTTTTTAACGCAGCTTTCAGCTTTGTCCACATCATCTTGTTCATTGATATTATTTGGCGCTACATCTTCCAATGCTTCTAGGCATTTTGCAACCTGGACATTAGAGTCCCCTCCCGGGACATCTTTTGGAGTTGTAAGTTCAGCGTCAACCTTCGCATCATTCGTTCCATAGCCTGAAGTATCTGTGACGTCATCTACTTGATCCGCAAAATTGTGGGCACATTTTACCGATGTTAAATCAAAATGGAACTGGCGATCTGCGGTATGTATTACCTTATCGCGACTCTGGGCCATAAAATCTTCCACAGCTTTCCGCTCTTCAGCACTTAAGCCGTTTAGCAAATCTGCAGGTAACATTATTAAGTTGACACTATTAACGATCGTTTTTCTTAATCTTAAGTGCTTGGGTATATAGCGATTAAGTACGCTTAAAACTTTGACCTTTAAGGTAGCTAATTTGGCATATTTGTTCACGTTCGTCGTATAAATTCCCAGAGTCGTTGCTCTACGCAAAGCGGGTGGGTGCGCCTGGTCTTTCTGTCTGCCATCTAATCCGCGCTGTGGTGTTTCAATACAATTTAGAGATGTCAAGGAGTGTTTGAGACACTCTCTTTGCTTACTGCTACAAAGTGCAATAGGCTCGTGACCACGTGCCTCCAACGCTTTATATGGCTGGCTTGGATCGTGGTTCAGGTCGTAGAATTTCTTGAACCATTGAATAAAACTCAGATTGTCCTGTAATTTTCCTTTGATAAGCAAAATTATCGGTACCTCCTTGGTAACACCGTACTTTGCAAATGCCCTTTGCAACAGTTTAAAATTTTGCGTATAATCCATTGGTGAGTTGGTCACAAACTTAACGAGCCTCAAATTTATGGCATCCGGGCGAAGTATGTGGAAGAGCTGGCAATATGCTGCACCGGTACATAATTCCTCTATTTTTGGAATATCACTTTCAAGCAATGCATTCAACCACTTAAGGATTTCATGTCGGGATAAATTGTTTGCCGAATTGCAAACATTGGTAACGTTCTTAAGCAATTGAGGCATCTAGGCAGGATTATAATAGCAATACAATTTAATTTGTTGAAAATAATTTGTCAACTTACTTCGATAGAATTTTTTTTTTTTCACACAAAAAGTTACACAATATGTAATATTTTTTTCAAGCTGCTCCTATGCCAAGTTACTCCTATGAACAAAAGTATATTTGTGAGAATGTTATGCCAGTGTGTAAAGGTTATATAACTGACACTTACATATAGAAATTTAAATAGCCTACTAAAAGTGGGAAATATTTGGCAATGAAACTATATGCGAAGAGCTACTGAGGTCAGAGAAGTAGAGGCACTATCGATTTGTACCTCTACTGGGAATTGAATCTTAGTTTCAGACATCTCTAGATTTTGAGGCGTAACTACATGAATTTTTGAACGAGCGTAATTTAAAGTCAATCGAGCAATGATTATTTTTCCAACTTCAAATAGGCCAAGGATAGGCCCGTTGCGATACCGCTAGAGTGAGCTAGTTCACCAATTTTCCCCACTACGAAAGGTGAGGAAGCCATCCGGTTGCTTGAATAAACCTTAAAAAGCATTTTGGACTCTGTTTAGAGAGCTGAGAAAAATCGTCTTGAAAGTGTGACTGTAGGAACCTAAATCTTTTACTGCCTAGTCCAGGGCAGTGACAGAAGAAGTGTTCCACCGTCTCCAGCTCCTCATCATCGCCACAGCGTCTACAGAAGTCTTGGTGGGGAGCATTCAACCTGGGTGCGTGGTTTCCTCCCAACCAGTGACCCGTGATGGAACGGAGAACAGATGAGCACTGGGCTCTATTCAGACAGCAAAGTTTTTTGGTTCTTTTACTGCAGTGTGTCGACCAAGTTTGCCGCGAGATTCTACACGTGTTCGGTATCCGATTCCACGTTTTATTTGCAAAGAGATCGAAAAAATATCGTATTCTCAATTTACAGCTGGCCATGGGTATACCCAGGCCCTCCTTGACTTGAAAGACAATAAAAAAAATATATACGTGTTTCTAGACGAGCGAGCGGAGCGAGCGTGCCGAAGGCCGGCTAGTATATATATATATTTTGTTAGAAATCTTGCTATTGAAACGTTAGTTTTATTTAAAAAAATTGTTTATAAAAATTCAAATATCTTTTATGCCAAGCTGTCTATTACAAATGTAGGCGCACTTAGGTGCTGGAAATACATTTTAATTTAATTTGCAGATAATTGAATCCTTAATACGGCTGACGATATGTGCGCTGGACAGGGAGAAGGAGGCGTCTTCTGTTAGAGTTTCGAGTTCCATGTCTAGCCTTTGTTCATTAACCCTTCCCAGCTAGGGATACTAGCTGCTACTCGTCGGAAGGGCGAAGAAAAAAAGCAAAGACCCAGAACAGATCCTTTGAACCAGAAAATGTAACGCCCCAGACACGACGTCGTTTATCTCGCAGACTTCAAAACAATTTGCTGGACTTAATAAATGAAGGATCCTGTAGAAACTGCACAGTACTGTACCACTGGACAAGTACTGTAGCTGGACCGTAAGAAGGCGGCGTCGCATGGGCCAGGACTGCTAGCATTGTATTCGTATGGGCCATGATTGCTGGCGATGAACCTTTCCCTGATATTTCCAGCATCATCTAGGTCATCTAAAATTGTTTTTTTTTGAGTACAGTCTTAGGGCAATCATAAAATTTGTCCCAGAATTCTATAGGAAGGAGCGCTACCTTGTCTCCAATTAATCAAGCAATTACTAAAAACTCTTAATTTACACCTAAGATTCTTACCTTTTTGGTTTCCAAACACCTGCAGGTTCTCTTGGTCTTCGTTAGCGTTGTAGTAGTATGGGCCAGGACTGCTAGCGTTGTAGTCGCATGGGCCAGGACTGCTAGCATTGTAGTAGTATGGGCCAGAACTGCTAGCGTTGTAGTCGTATTGGCCAGAATTGCTAGCGTTGTACTCGTATGGGCCAGGATTGCTAGCGTTGTATTCGTATGGGCCAGGATTGCTAGCGTTGTATTCGTAAAGAATCGCTTTGTCTGCTCGAGCCCGCTGCTCGGCGTGCTTCGAAATACTTAGGATCCAATATAAACGGAAACTAGCGGTGCCCACTGTTGCATTACGCGTACATCAGTTCTTGTGTGACTCCGCGTTTGCAGTCAGAAGCTGGCCATAGATTATGTCGTACAAATGCGCATCATGCCGGACGCGGCGCTAAATCGTGGCAATAGCTGCCGCTGCTATGGCGCTGTTATCACTACAAATCAGCCGAGCTAGCCTCTTCGCCTAAAGGTTTGGCGTTGGCTATTTGTTGTATGCCCGGCATCATAGCCAAGCCTTATGGAATAAGTTAAATAAAACCATTTATTGCCATCAAGACACTGCTCAACTCAAGCAAGAGATTATTTTATAACTTTAATCTTTTTTTTATAGAATAAAAAGATTCGGTCGCGTACGATTTTGGAATACATTGTACCTATATATTATAATTAAATTCGGTATATTGTTTCAGAGCTCTAAAATATATTTTTAATTAATATAAAAAATATATATTTAATTGTGGTACAGTGCTGGGAAGCTTTAAAAAACTATCAAACTATCAAAATGTGGTTACAATATTTTTATAAAAAAAAAACTAAACAACGAAATTTGCACCAAAAGGGTTTTTTGACCGATCGTCAACTTGGAAACTTTAAAAAAATTACCAAATATCTGATTTGGATACTGTATCTTTATTAAGCTCAGCAGTAGTCTAGGAAATTTTCTTCATAAACAAACGAAATAAAACGAGCTCTGCAGCAAAAATGTTTTTTTACAATCGATCCTATTAAAGCTATGTAATTATATGACATAGTCGTATTAACAATAATATAAACAAATTTTTTATACCCTTTGTAGATATGCGTATTTGCGAGTGTTAAATAACAGCCTCATAGAATTAAAGAAAACACAGCCTCGACTTGTTTAAGATTATGATGCAATGCATTTTCCAAGATGGCGCAAAGTGCCACTATTTAAAATTGCCCTTTGCACTCGGTTGTCGCCGCATTTGCGACACGCTTGTTTATCTCACTCAGCGCCCTTGATTCTTAGATAATGTTATTGTTAGATAGTTATTTCTAGGGCCACAAATATTCCTCATTCAAATATTGATGAATGTAAAATTTTCCAACTGTATTTTACAGATTACAATTCGCCACCAACAAAATTCGAACAAAAACTCTGAGGCAAAATTCAATATGGCATTCATGACGCGACATTAACAAGGAGGAATTTTTTGCCTTTATCGGAGTAATCTTGAATATGTTTACCATGGTATTGCCAAATGTGCAAGATTACTGGTTAACTAGTGGCAATACAAAATGTTGAAAAAGCTAAAGTACTAGTTGTTAACTACATGGACTCTATGGTTGGTGTTGATCGCGCGGATCAGTATGCCACAACCTACTGTTTTCTTAGAAAATGCCTCAAATGGTGGAAGAAAATGTTGTTTGTGGCATTGGGATGTCCTGTATAAATTCATATATTTTATATAAATATATAAAAAAGAACAAAAATGAAAAACCCATGTCCCATTTGAAGTTTGTCAAGCGCTTAGTCGATCAAGTCGTGGGCGAATTTCGAGAAGATCGAACATCATCCACCTCAAATCAAGAACCTAGGTTTGACAAAAGACCTTACATCTTGCGGAAGGGCAAAAAAGGGATTGTGTAGTTTGTTTCAACAGGCAATAACGAGGGCAGAGACGGAAAACTGTGGAATTTTGTGATACTTGTCCCAATAAACCTCGAATGCACGTGGGTTATTTCTTTGAAAAAATTTCACATTTTGAGAAGTTTTAAGCCTTAGGTTTCTTCTTTTAGTCTTTAATATAAGCTACAATATGCTTTATTACAATAAATGTAAAAATAAATTGGTTTGTTTTTCTTAAACATTAATGCATGCACTTTTTACTAAAATAGCTCTCGAGCTGCTGGTTGCTACAATTGCTTATTAGGCTCGAGTGCAAAGGGTTAAAATGCAGTGCTCAGCTTCTAATATTTAAACAAAAATTGAACAAATTTTCCACACATTTTAAACTATTTATTTCTGTATATACCACACATTAACCTTGTACATAGATTTTACATATGTACGTGCAATACGCACATGCAAATATGCATAACCTCAAACACACTTTTGCGCATGCACAGAAACTTTTACGCATACTGCCAAAAATCTATTCTATTTCACTATAATTATAGCACAACTGCTAGTTAAACGTTAATTATAAATGTTTTACATTGATGTGCATAAAAATTTACAATATTTAACTTTATTTGCGCATAAAAAATGAATAAGAAAATACGTACATGTCACCACGCCGATCTGTTAGCAAAAGAACGTTCAAGTAGCGGAGCTACTGGAGCTTTGTTAAAAGGAGCGATAACGATATTTGGTGTTTATAAAAATTAACAATCGATACTGAAAATTGAAATATCAACACTGCCCAAATATAAACAAAACAAAAATTAATATATATACAAAACATTAGTAAATAAATTTAGTATTTTAAATAAATGTAGGCATTAAATAAGCTAAATTTAATGCAATAAGTTAAATAGAATAATTTATTGTTGTCGTGACAAAACATATCGATAAACTTGTGGCGTTGTTGGCTACTGCTTAACACAGGCAAAAGAGAATTTCAGAATTGTTCGTTCTCTGCTTTAACGAAGATGTACCAAAGAAATAACGAGAAAAGTAACTGTATATATGTACAAACATGTGTATATAGCACACATATGTAGTGAAAAATGGTTAAGTCGGCTCAAACATCGTAACGATAAATAATCCCGATTCGGATGCAGGCTTTTATAATTTAAACTAAAATTTGAATAAATTGAATGGACTTTAGTTACAAAACTTTGCTGTCTTTCCTTGCACATAATACATACATACATATGTATATATGTACATGCAAACTTACGCACTTACAGGCGTACATAAAATTACATACCTATGTATATATATATATGTATATGTATGTACATATGTACGTCCACGCATAGCAACAAAATATACATATGCTATACATATTTTCGCCGTCCCCACACATATGTACATACTCGTTTGTTGTGTACAAGCAAAGAATATAGAACTACTACTATTTACTATAGATCTAGTTCTATATTCTTTGGTACTTTTACTACGTGTGGTCAACGAGGGGGGAGGGGTGGAAAATTCTCTAAGTAGTTAAGGACAAATGCAAAAAATTTCGCTACGGAGAACGCGCGCTACGCTTATCTCACTCTCTCTCTCTATTATTTGCATGCGTTTGATTGCTCGTTCTTTGGTTGAGCGAATGACTTAGTTTGGTTCTTCTTTATGCTCATTCTTAACTTGTTCTAGTTTATTTAGTTCTGCTATTTCGTTTCTTTGCTACATTTTTGTGACGCGCAAAAACCGGCGGTAAATGCCCATATGTGTATGCTACATAAATACATATGTATGTTGTATATACTGTACGTATGTGCATGTTTTTTTTTGCCAAGTCAATGACTATGGGACTATGTACATATGTATGTGCCATCGATGCCTTAGCTCAGCAGAGAATCTTGGCTTGGATAGGCTTTTCCGAGTGCTTCGTTTGCAGCAGCATATTTGACAAAGTGACTATGGGCACTATGTGCTCCGGGTGCGGCAGCCAAAAAGCAAGCTGCTCAAGCCAGTTGCAAGCTATAGCCGTCATGGCCAGCATAGTATACGTGCGTGCCAAGGTGAGCCGCTCAAAGCGGCCCGGTGCCCCTGGGCCTGTGGCGGGCTGCCCACCGGCGGGGCACGAGCGCCCACGGCGCGGGCCTAGCCGCAGGTGGTGGTGCGACCAGCGCGGGCGGGGCGCGGCAACTCTGGCGCGACGCCGGCGCCGGCGCGACGCCAAACGCATCCGTTCAATATGTTTGTTTTATGTACTCTGATCCACGTTTGTGAAAAATGTGCTTAATCCTAGACTAGTGGTCCTATGGTTCATACGTACTGTATTGTGCACAAAACGCTTGACAACAGTGTTGGCACGTTGGACCCCGGATTTACATATAGTAAGAGTAATCAAATGGGAATTGGATATTCTAGCGTTGAAGGCCTTGTAGCTTGGAACGAGTTTAACTCTATAGTTTGCTGGTCCTTCATGTATGTAAGATTTTATGTTATTAAGATAATCTTTTGCGTTACAAGATGTAAAGGTATATAGCGGTGACTGCGAGGCAAGTTTAGCGGACTTATCTGCTAATTCATAGCCAACTATCACTTGTGGCGGGTACCCAAAAATTTTGATTTTAGCTGGAGACTTAATTCAAGCATCTCTTATAAAGTTGATAGATAGCTGGGTTACGGCGGCGGGGTCCCTGGCTGGAGACTATTCGTCTCAAGTTGGCTGTTCGGTGCATTCGCAGAGATAGGCGGCTGTCCATGGAAATCACGAATTTTCCTTTTTGATTTTGGGCAAATCGAACTGCATGAAGAATAGCTGTTGCTTCTGCTGTTTTATTCTCAATCCACATTTGTCTGTAACGGCAGAATCAGTTTCCTTGTCATTTTTTGTTCCAACGGTAAACAACCAATTCCAACTAGTAAGCCGAAGTTCGAATGACTCATTTGCAAAAGCCCTCCTATAGATTTCGCCAGGAGTGGAGTTTTTAGGATACCTCTGTAATGTAGTGATTTAGGATGCAAAGGGCATGAGACTGCTTAGAAGAGCGGCAATCTAAAGGTCGACGAATCATAGACTGATTTCGAAGTTTCTATTTGCGGAGCGACGGGTATCGAATTGCTGTACACAGTAGTTTCAGAATTAGTTGACCAGTGATTTCTTTTATTAAAGACTCCACCGAAGGTAAGCATGCCTCTGCCAAGATGCATCTTGTTGGGGATGTTGGAAAAGCGTTGATGCTCCGACGGACTACCGTAAATAGCTTGATGTTTGACCTAGCACTCCACCTAAAAATGGGAAGCCCATACTGGATTTTTGACAATATAAGGACACTTGTAACATTTATAAGAGTGTTAACATTGATAAAAGAGTTTTTGCAACTAAGATATTTTATTATATTTAGCTTCTTGAGTTAACTTAATCTTAGGTAGTTGCAGTCTTGTCTGACGGAAAAGTTGGATACAAAAAAAAAAAAAACACCTAATATCTTAGGAAAAGGTACTCGTTCTATATTTAAAAAAGCTGACAACATTTTATGTGTTTTTTTACAAATATGAAGAGTTTTACATGACATTTCTTTCATCTAACATTTGCAAAGGAAATTACTCAAGTCTTGGGTATCTTTTAGTTTACTAGCTATAAAGGCATTGTCTGCATACATGAATACTCTTATTTTCTCATATTTAAGTACAATTTTGTTTATTTGTTCAAAAGCAATAATTGCAATAATTACCATTATACATTGTGTGGTATAATTTTTACTTGGTAAAAGATATGAAAATATGTATGACAAAAGTCAGCAAAAAATTCAAACATTTTTGTAAAAAGCGGACAAGCGAATACGAGACAGAAAAAGCTTTCATGTTTGCTTAAAAGCGGACACCAGGTAGTCCTAATCTTGGACAAATAAAAAATTTATGTATCGCGTCTTTTGCAAAACTGATTTGCTTTCTGCTTCTTTCCATAAACCGATGTCCAGAATCAGTAATGGCTGTGTGTAGGTGCGTCTTGAGGCGGCTGCCAGCAGTGCGGAGAACGCTTTAATGGAATGCCAAGTTGTACCCACATCTGTAGAAAGTCAGCGTTATAACTGGTGCCTAAGTAATCGATACTGGACCATTTTTCTAAACAGCCAGCTACTACCCTCTCGTGGGCAGCCAGTATTCGCCATATATTCAGACGTTTTTCACCAGCGTATTGTAGGTCCTAAAACTAGGTGCACAAAAAGTTTTCTCGTAGCCAGTCAATGAATAAGCTGTTTACTGCGTCATTGCTGCGCTCGACGCTGTGCACATTCTTGGCGACAGACGCCGCTGCATTGGTCGCACCGTCTAGAATTGTCAACTGTACAGAACATAGGAGATAGTGGTTCTCCTTACCGGAGCTGCGTCAAGCAAAAGTGCTAGTCAAACCTATGGATATTATAAAGGCAAATGCTCTTGGCACAGCGGACTTAAAATTCCTGGTAGCATACCTATTTGGCCACCAAACTGTCAGATACCATCTACAGAAAATTGGCCTATTGGACTATTCAGAGTGCAGACTCTGTCTCGAAGACCAGACATATTCTCTATGACTGCCCAGCGCTGGTATGGGACAGAGCCTGTCACATGAGAAAGGAACGGATTAGTCCCTTCCATCTTAGGTCAATACCAACTTTTCATTCGAAAAGTCTTTTGCCGTAATTTATGGATACGGCACAAAAGATCTTATAGTCGCAGTGCCCCACCTCTTTGTGAGGAACCCATACTAGGAAAAAAAAATGTTTATAATAACTTTCCACGATCTTATGTATAAACCGTCAAGTGCAGCCTGCCAGCTTTACTTTCAATGACCGCAAATACTTCTGGAAGAGTTTTCTTAGTGCTATTCCCATATACTTCGCATATTCAGCATATGATGTATCCATACAAGTATATGGTGGCCCAACCGTATTAGTAATGTAGATCTTTGGAATGCAACAAATCAGAAACCAGCGCCAGTAGAAGTATGCGAGCGTAAGCAGAATCCATCGCATACCCTTCGAAGATCCAACGAGTACATCGCTCGGCAAGCATTTCGTTGGAACATAAATCAACCTATCGATCATGAATTACAAACTGTCAGTTAGTCCTGGACTCATATCTGCCGTGAATCCTGTAATAGTGTTCGCTGTATGAGTATGGTCCAGGCCCTGTGCTCCACTGGGAGTAGAGGATGACAAAAGAAGCTACATACAAGTTGACTAGATTTAAGCAAGACTACAAGATTGCGAGATCAACTGTTTCTGGTTTTATTCTGCATGAATACTTAAAATTGTTGATGTAATTTTGTGTAATTGTGTGGTCATAGTATTACTCTGCCGGAATTGGTTTTACAGGTTCCACTGGTTTGCTGCAAAATAAAGTTCGTTTAATATAATATTACCTAAATAAAAGTTGTCATTTTCCGAAACATACCCATTATCTGCAACATCCACCTTAGACTTCTGCTTTTCGACAAATTCGACGCGTTTCATAAAAGTCTCTCGAGTTTTCAACACTACTGTTAAATAATCCAAAAACTCAGACATAGACAGATTTCCAGTATCTTCGGCATACTGGCAAAGTGGATCATGTATCCAGGTACGCTGATTAGAGGAGGACTCATCAACATCGAAACGAACTTTGTTCCAAGCATCCCCGTCTAGTTTCAAAGCTGCCCTAAGGATCAGTGGACGTAAAACTGCAGTCAGATCTGGGTGCAGCTTTTTTATGTCCTTAAATAAAGGCTCTAGAGCATGGTTTGGCATCAATTCATAACGCACTGCGTTGAAAAGAAGGGACATGTACTGCTTACGTCCTACGAAATCGTGCTCCAGCCAGAGATGAACTGCATAATACACTTCCAACTCGCAGTGTACGCCTAATTTTGATGATTCCAATAGGGTCAACAAATCCTCGTGATGCATGCGTTGAAAGTTCGTGGTGCATAGGATCATCAAAAAAGATTTGGATACACGGTTTAGCATTGAGTCCGCAACACTGCCAAGACCATTCAGCCGTGCTTGCCAGAAACTATCGAAGGCTTTTTCTTCGCAAAATATATCCGTATCATTCAGACATTTTATTATATTGCCGTAAGCACCGTAAGCTCCCAGTCCTTCACAAACAGCCATGGTATCCAACAATAGATCGTGTTTCGGTATTATATTTTGGACACCTACCAAACAGTTGTAAAAAACACGAAAACCTTCGGCAGTAAAACGCCCTTCTGGTAAAGACCATTTTCCGTTCGTTGGCAATGGAAGTTCCGAAAATATACTGCAGCTGCCAATTAATAAACTTAGATTGCAGTCAAAAACTTCTCCTTCCACAGTAATTGCAATTGAGCTGAATTTTGGATCACTCAAAATGCTCGCCAATGATTTCTGCAGTGTCTCCTTTTGGAGGTCTTCTGCATTAAGGTTAGCGCGATTAATAAATGGCAACCAAGTGATCGGGTGTTGCTCTCCACGATAAGCTGGGACATTTTCTTCAGCGTTTGCTGCGGCCATTTTCAGTCTAGAGTTAAAAAATTGTTGTGGTAATAAAAATTTAACTGGAGCACAATTGTCACGTGTACCTTCGCACAGGTTTAATATGAAAAGACAGTCGATGACATTGTTATCGAAGACGTACACGTTGCGACTGTTTGTACGACTAAAAAGATATTCAATTGTACAAAAACAGTCGAAACTTATTGTGTTTGGCTTGGGTAGCCGCATTTGAGCGGAACGAATGGCATTTGGAACAGCTGACGTACACAAACGGTTGACAGATCAAGCTCATTTTTGGAATAGTTTTTACTACAGTCCTACAGAAATACAGAAACTCAAAAACTAGCGAGCAGGTTAAATTTTAAAACAATTTATTTTTAGTTTTATGTTAAACTCTTCCAATTTTTAGCGCGATGAGGGTTTGTAGATCTACTTTCTAAAATCAAGCTTCTCAACTTTACGTTCCGAGTTTTTATACCCTGTACCGTATGGTACAAAGGGTATATTAAGTTTGTGCAAGCCGAAAATGTATGTAACATATAGAGGGAGACGTCGGAGACACCCCAAAGTTACCTAAAATATGATCAGGGTGAATAGAGAAGTCGATAAACCCATGTCCGTCTGTCCGTCCGTCCGTCTGTCCGACTGTCCGTTTGAACGCCTAGATCTCAGAGATGGTAAGAGCTAGAGTTACCAAACTTTCACATTAGATCCCATATTATTCCATAGGAGACAAGTTTATTTTATTTTTTTGATATCGGGGATAAATTATATAGCTCCCATATGTGTGTTTGAGACGACCTCGACAAAAAAAAGTTTTAGATGAATAATTCGTTTGTTTATGAAGATATCGTAACGTTTGGTATCCAAACGTTTTTTATAGTTCCCAATCACTGTACCAAATTTAATCAAAATCGGTTGACTATATCATATAGCTCCCATAGGACCGATCGGCCAAAATAACTTTTTTAAATCCAAATTCGCTATATTTTGTTTTTTAATAAAGATATCATAACTAGATTTGGCGTTTGGAAATTTTTTAGAGCACTTAAGCAATGTGTCAAATTTGAACAAAATCGGTTATATAGCTCCCATAGGGCCGATCTTCCCAAAAAATTGATTTTTGAAGAAAATTTGATGTGTTTCCTTTGTTTGTGAAGATATTTGAACCAAATTTGGCATCAAGATCTTTTTAAGGTACCAAGGCCTGTGTCAAATTTGATCGAAATTAGTTGACTCTTTCATATAGTTCCGATAGGAACAATCGGTCAAAAACAAAATTATTGCTTAAAATTTCTTCTGTTTTTGGTTTTTTATGAAGGAACCCAGTTTGGCAATCAAGTGTCTTTGATGTTTTGAGGCAATATACCAGATTTTATTGCAAGCTAGTGGTACAGGGTATCCCAAAGTCGTCCACGTTTGACTTTACGTACGCCATTTTTTTAAACCACTCTATCTCTATAGCTCTTGATCATATTCAATGGGTGTCTCTGGCGCCTTTTGTTCTTTATGAATGAAGCTCGAAACTGGCACGTTCCGAATTTCTTTCCATTTTTTAACTCTGCTGTATTTTATGTTTTATATCAATTGTATACATTAAAAAAAACACACACTTTTTGGCGGTTTTTATATAATTTTATTAATTAAATTGTTGTGATTAAAATCAATTATTTTTTTTATTTTTTTGTTTGCATACATCTCGTAATCTAATCCATTTTTAATAGTTAGTTTGCTTTAAATGATTTAATAATAAAGTTTATTTGTATTTAAAATACATTTTATATGTTTGCGATATGAAATATTTATTTAAAATAATTCATCAAATTAATTAATTAACAATCGAAACAGTTTATTTAGTTTTGCGACCTAACATGCAACGCAAATAATCTTTTTTCTCTTCCTTTTGCAAATGTTTGTCGGTGAGAGGAAATAATTTGAGCCGGTTTTTGCCAGTCTTGGTCCGATAATTTGCCAGCTCTGCATCGCTTTCATCGGAACTTATCGAAATTCCCGACGAAACCGATAAAGCATCTGCATTATCCGGATGGCTGTCCATCTGTTGGCTATTTTTGGCAGGCTTAGGTATACGCGAATTCGGAATCTTTTTTTGATTTTCAGCAATAAACTGGTTTGTTCTGAAACATACCATATCCAAGTTATTGTTCAGATATTTGATCATGCGTGTATCCTTCTCGCTACCCTCTTTGGCGTACATAACCAATTTAAGCTGCTCGCCTGAAAGGGTCTGACTCCAAATTGGACTATGATTTTCAAATTGTGTAGTAGTTTCATCTAACGAAGTCTTCTGGGTTACGCTTGAATTAATTGTTGTCTTTAGCGTATTGTCTTGGCCGTCATTGGAATTTTGAGAGAAATCTTTAAAATTATACGATTTTGTTTCAGGACTTTCATCTAAGGAAGTCTTCAATTTAAATTCTTTAATTGTTGTCTTTAGCGTATTGTCTTGGCCGTCACCGGAATGTTGAGTGAAATCTTTAATATTATGCGATTTTGTTTCAGGACTTTCATCCAAACTTACATTATCTGGGCTAGTTATCGCTTTAGCTTCTTCACAATTCGGAGTCTTCCGTTTTATATGCTCAACCTCTTTGTGAGTTAACAGTGCATCATCGTTTCGAATGAATGTATAAGCAGTTCCCGTATGTATTTCAAAACTTGCTTTTTTCGGGTTTGTCATGCAGCTGGCTTCGATTTCGATAAATTCTCTTATTTCTGCTCGATAGTTGAATCGAGGTACAACCTTGCTTATTGACAATTTATTGGTATTATCTTTGCACTCGTAGTTCCTGGGTTCAAGTTCAATCTCGGATCTTACTTTTTTAACGCAGCTTTCAGCTTTGTCCACATCATCTTGTTCATTGATATTATTTGGCGCTACATCTTCCAATGCTTCTAGGCATTTTGCAACCTGGACATTAGAGTCCCCTCCCGGAACATCTCTTGCAGTTGTAAGTTCAGCGTCAACCTTCGCATCATTCGTTCCATAGCCTGAAGTATCTGTGACGTCATCTACTTGATCCGCAAACTTGTGGGCACATTTTACCGATGTTAAATCAAAATGGTACTGGCGATCTTCCGAATGTATTACCTTATCGCGACTCTGAGCCATAAAATCTTCCACAGCTTTCCGCTCTTCAGCACTTAAGTTATTTAGCAAATCTTCAGGTAACATTATTGTGACACTATTAACGCTCGTGTTTCTTAAGTGCTTGGGTATATAGCGATTAAGTACGCTTAAAACTTTGACCTTTAAGGCAGCTAATTTGGTATATTTGTTCACGTTCGTCGTATTAATTCCCAGAGTCGTTGCTCTACGCAAAGCGGGTGGGTGCGCCTGGTCTTTCTGTCTGCCATCTAATCCGCGCCGTGGTGTTTCAATACAATTTAGGGATGTCAAGGAGTGTTTGAGACACTCTCTTTGCTTACTGCTACAAAGTGCAATAGGCTCGTGACCACGTGCCTCCAACGCTTTATATGGCTGGCTTGGATCGTGGTTCAGGTCGTAGAATTTCTTGAACCATTGAATAAAACTCAGATTGTCCTGTAATTTTCCTTTGATAAGCAAAATTATCGGTACCTCCTTGGTAACACCGTACTTTGCAAATGCCCTTTGCAACAGTTTAAAATTTTGCGTATATTCCGTTGGTGAGTTGGTCACAAACTTAACGAGCCTCAAATTTATGGCATCCGGGCGAAGTATGTGGAAGAGCTGGCAATATGCTGCACCGGTACATAATTCCTCTATTTTTGGAATATCACTTTCAAGCAATGCATTCAACCACTTAAGGATTTCATGTCGGGATAAATTGTTTGCCGAATTGCAAACATTGGTAACGTTCTTAAGCAATTGAGGCATCTAGGCAGGATTATGATAGCAATACAATTTAATTTGTTGAAAATAATTTGTCAACTTACCTCGGAATATTTTTTTTTTTTGACACAAAAAGTTTCACAATATGTAATATTTTTTTCAAGCTGCTCCTATGCCAAGTTGCTCCTATGAACAAAAGTATAATTGTGAGAATGTTATGCCAGTGTGTAAAGGTTATATAACTGACACTTACAAATAGAAATTTAAATAGCCTACTAAAAGTGGTAAATATTTGGCAATGAAACTATATGCGAAGAGCTACTGAGGTCAGAGAAGTAGAGGCACTATCGATTTGTACCTCTACTGGGAATTGAATCTTAGTTTCAGACATCTCTAGATTTTGAGGCGTAACTACATGAATTTTTGAACGAGCGTAATTTAAAGTCAATCGAGCAACGATTATTTTTCCAACTTCAAATAGGCCAAGGATAGGCCCGTTGCGATACCGCTAGAGTGAGCTAGTTCACCAATTTTCCCCACTACGAAAGGTGAGGAAGCCATCCGGCTGCTTGAATAAACCTTAAAAAGCATTTTGGACTCTGTTTAGAGAGCTGAGAAAAATCGTCTTGAAAGTGTGACTGTAGGAACCTAAATCTTTTACTGCCTAGTCCAGGGCAGTGACAGAAAAAGTGTTCCACCGTCTCCAGCTCCTCATCATCGCCACAGCGTCTACAGAAGTCATGGTGGGGAGCATTCAACCTGGGTGCGTGGTTTCCTCCCAACCAGTGACCCGTGATGGAACGGAGAACAGATGAGCACTGGGCTCTATTCAGACAGCAAAGTTTTTTGGTTCTTTTACTGCAGTGTGTCGACCAAGTTTGCCGCGAGATTCTACACGTGTTCGATATCCGATTCCACGTTTTATTTGCTAAGAGATCGAAAAAATATCGTATTCTCAATTTACAGCTGGCCATGGGTATAACCAGGCCCTCCTTGTCTTGAAAGACAATAAAAAAAATATATATATACAGTACCCTGCAAAAGTTTGGGGTCAGTTGAAAAATTTCATGTTTTTTGTATTTGTCGCCTTATTTGTCGGTCTTGGACCGTTTTAATTTAAATGATACATTGGAAAAACATTATATATAAATGAACTACAAATAATATTCGCCAAAAATTGCGATTGTTCTTCGAAAAAAAAAAAGAAGAATGAAAAACATCAAATCAGGTGGTTTTCATCAATATGGTTTCCTTTAGATTTGATAATGGCTGCACAGACTCTCGGCATTCGTTCGACTAATTTTTGAAGTGTTTGAACTTGTATTTGTTCCCAAGCCCTCTTCAGACACTCCCACAGGTGATTCGCGCTAGTTGGACGTAGTTTCCGCACCTCTCTATCCAGTTCATCCCACAACAGCTCAATGGGATTCGCATCCGGCGACTGGGGTGGCCATTCCATGATTTTGAGTGCCCAGGCTGTTTCTTTGGATTTTAAGTAGTTAGTACAAAACTAATATCGAAAGAAAAGCGTGCTCAAATCGTTATTTTACATAAAACTGGCCATTCCCAGCGACAAATAGCGAAAATAGTGGGCGTTTCACAGAATGGAGTCTTCACAACCTTGAAAAGACACGCTGAAACTGGATGTTATGCAGACAAAAATCGAACGGGTCGACCCAAAAAGACCACAGAAAGTGATGATCGGCTGATACAAATGATAAGCAAGCGTTCTCGACTTAAAACAGTGCCAGATATCAGAGCTGATATCAATGAATCGTTGCCGAACCCAATCTCCGACACAACAGTGACACGCCGATTGCATAAAATCGGATTGTATGGTCGAGTTGCTGCCAAAAAACCATTACTGCGGCTACAAAATATTCGCAAAAGACTTAATTGGGCCAAAATACACGTTAAATGGTCGATTGACGAATGGAAAAAAGTGCTCTGGACGGATGAGTCCAAATTTGAAATTTTCGGGAGTAAACGGCGAGCGTACTGCCGCAGACAGCATGGTGAACGGCACAAACCTGTATGTGTGAAGCCCACAGTGAAGTTCGGAGGTGGTTCAGTGATGGTGTGGGGTTGTTTTTGCTACGGCAGAGTTGGCGATTTGGTGAAAATCGACGGTATTATGCGAAAAGAACAGTATCACAAAATACTTCAGTACAACGCTATTCCATCGGGTACCAGATTGATAGGAGAAGGATTTGTATATCAGCAAGACAACGATTCTAAACACACGTCAAAATTGTGTACTAACTACTTAAAATCCAAAGAAACAGCTGGGGCACTCAAAATCCTGGAATGGCCACCCCAGTCGCCGGACGCGAATCCCATTGAGCTGTTGTGGGATGAACTGGATAGAGAGGTGCGAAAACTACGTCCAACTAGCGCGAATCACCTGTGGGAGTGTCTGAAGAGGGCTTGGGAACAAATACAAGTTCAAACGCTTCAAAAATTAGTCGAACGAATGCCGAGAGTCTGTGCAGCCATTATCAAATCTAAAGGAAACCATATTGATGAAAACCACCTGATTTTATGTTTTTCATTCTTCTTTTTTTTTCGAAGAAAAATCGCAATTTTTGGCGAATATTATTTGTAGTTCATTTATATATAATGTTTTTTTAATGTATCATTTAAAATAAAACGGTCCAAGACCGACAAATAAGGCGACAAATACAAAAAACATGAAATTTTTAAACTGACCCCAAACTTTTGCAGGGTACTGTATATATATATTTTGTTAGAAATCTTGCTATTGAAACGTTAGTTTTATTGAAAAAAAATTGTTTATAAAAATTCAAATATCTTTTATGCCAAGCTGTCTATTACAAATGTAGGCGCACTTAGGTGCTGGAAATACATTTTAATTTAATTTGCAGATAATTGAATCCTTAATACGGCTGACGATATGTACGCTGGACAGGGAGAAGGAGGCGTCTTCTGTTAGAGTTTCGAGTTCCATGTCTAGCCTTTGTTCATTAACCCTTCCCAGCTAGGGATACTAGCTGCTACTCGTCGGAAGGGCGAAGAAAAAAAGCAAAGACCCAGAACAGATCCTTTGAACAAGAAAATGTAACGCCCCAGACACGACGTCGTTTATCTCGCAGACTTCAGAGCAATTTGCTGGACTTAATAAATGAAGGATCCTGTAGAAACTGCACAGTACTGTACCACTGGACAAGTACTGTAGCTGGACCGTAAGAAGACGGCGTCGCATGGGCCAGGATTGCTAGCGTTGTATTCGTATGGGCCAGGATTGCTAGCGTTGTATTCGTATGGGCAAGAATTGCTAGCGTTGTATTCGTATGGGCCAGGATTGCTAGCGTTGTTTTCGTATGGTCCAGGATTGTTAGCGTTGTATTCGTATGGGCCAGGATTGCTAGCGATGAACCTTTCCCTGCTTTTTCCATCATCTTTATCTAGGTCATCTGAAATAGTTTTTTTTTTTAGTACAGTTTTATAAAAAGTTTTAGGGCAATCATTAAATTTGTGCCAGAATTCTTTAGGAAGGAGCGCTACCTTGTCTCCAATTAATCAAGCAATTACTATAAACTCTTAATTTACACCTTAGATTCTTACCTTTCTGGTTTCCAAGCACCTTTAGGTTCTCTTTATCTTCGTTAGCGTTGGAGTCGACTGGGCCAAGATCGCTAGCAAATTTTGACTCATGCTGCTTAGCCTTAGCATTTGCCTTCATCTTTTCCTCGTGTAATACTTCAGCTGTAAAAAGGTTTTTGTATTATGCTGTCTCTTAACTAGAAAATACCTTACATGTTTTTCTAACAAAATTCGCTTCTTCTGCTTACTTTCATCCATCATCCGTTTATAAAAGTTAACACTTCGGTTTGTTCAGTGGTGTAATACATAAGTTAATGCATGTACATAAGCTAAATCTTATGGAATAAGTTAAATAAAACAATGTATTGCCATCAAGACACTGCTCAACTCAAGCAAGAGATTATTTTATAACTTTAATCTTTTTTTTATAGAATAAAAAGATTCGGTCGCGTACGATTTTGGAATACCCTGTACCTATATATTATAATTAAATTCGGTTTATTGTTTCAGAGCTCTAAAATATATTTTTAATAAATATAAAAAATATATATTTAATTGTGGTACAGTGCTGGGAAGCTTTAAAAAACTATCAAACTAGCAAAATGTGGTTACAATATTTTTATAAAAAAAAAAATTAAGCAACGAAATTTGCACCAAAAGGGTTTTTTGACCGATCGTCAACTTGGAAACTTTAAAAAAATTACCAAATATCTGATTTGGATACTGTATCTTTATTAAGCTCAGCAGTAGTCTAGGAAATTTTCTTCATAAACAAACGAAATAAAACGAGCTCTGCAGCAAAAATGTTTTTTTACAATCGATCCTATTAAAGCTATGTAATTATATGACATAGTCGTATTAACAATAATATAAACAAATTTTTTATACCCTTTGTAGATATGCGTATTTGCGAGTGTTAAATAACAGCCTCATAGAATTAAAGAAAACACAGCCTCGACTTGTTTAAGATTATGATGCAATGCATTTTCCAAGATGGCGCAAAGTGCCACTATTTAAAATTGCCCTTTGCACTCGGTTGTCGCCGCATTTGCGACACGCTTGTTTATCTCACTCAGCGCCCTTGATTCTTAGATAATGTTATTGTTAGATAGTTATTTCTAGGGCCACAAATATTCCTCATTCAAATATTGATGAATGTAAAATTTTCCAACTGTATTTTACAGACGAGTTGGTGGGAAATTGTATCAGAGACGAATAATTCGCCACCAACAAAATTCGAACAAAAACTCTGAGGCAAAATTCAATATGGCATTCATGACGCGACATTAACAAGGAGGAATTTTTTGCCTTTATCGGAGTAATCTTGAATATGTTTACCATGGTATTGCCAAATGTGCAAGATTACTGGTTAACTAGTGGCAATACAAAATGTTGAAAAAGCTAAAGTACTAGTTGTTAACTACATGGACTCTATGGGTGGTGTTGATCGCGCGGATCAGTATGCCACAACCTACTGTTTTCTTAGAAAATGCCTCAAATGGTGGAAGAAAATGTTGTTTGTGGCATTGGGATGTCCTGTATAAATTCATATATTTTATATAAATATATAAAAAAGAACAAAAATGAAAAACCCATGTCCCATTTGAAGTTTGTCAAGCGCTTAGTCGATCAAGTCGTGGGCGAATTTCGAGAAGATCGAACATCATCCACCTCAAATCAAGAACCTAGGTTTGACAAAAGACCTTACATCTTGCGGAAGGGCAAAAAAGGGATTGTGTAGTTTGTTTCAACAGGCAATAACGAGGGCAGAGACGGAAAACTGTGGAATTTTGTGATACTTGTCCCAATAAACCTCGAATGCACGTGGGTTATTTCTTTGAAAAAATTTCACATTTTGAGAAGTTTTAAGCCTTAGGTTTCTTCTTTTAGTCTTTAATATAAGCTACAATATGCTTTATTACAATAAATGTAAAAATAAATTGGTTTGTTTTTCTTAAACATTAATGCATGCACTTTTTACTAAAATAGCTCTCGAGCTGCTGGTTGCTACAATTGCTTATTAGGCTCGAGTGCAAAGGGTTAAAATGCAGTGCTCAGCTTCTAATATTTAAACAAAAATTGAACAAATTTTCCACACATTTTAAACTATTTATTTCTGTATATACCACACATTAACCTTGTACATAGATTTTACATATGTACGTGCAATACGCACATGCAAATATGCATAACCTCAAACACACTTTTGCGCATGCACAGAAACTTTTACGCATACTGCCAAAAATCTATTCTATTTCACTATAATTATAGCACAACTGCTAGTTAAACGTTAATTATAAATGTTTTACATTGATGTGCATAAAAATTTACAATATTTAACTTTATTTGCGCATAAAAAATGAATAAGAAAATACGTACATGTCACCACGCCGATCTGTTAGCAAAAGAACGTTCAAGTAGCGGAGCTACTGGAGCTTTGTTAAAAGGAGCGATAACGATATTTGGTGTTTATAAAAATTAACAATCGATACTGAAAATTGAAATATCCAGGCATGTTCTAGATTTCGATTCCGACAAAAAGAGTCGGAATCGAAATGAAAGGTGTTTTAGATTTCGATTCCGACAAGAGTTTACTCGTTATGAAAAGTTTGGCTTGCAGCTGTCGAAATGAAAAGTATTTTGCTTTGTTTGCTTAAATAAACGCATTAATGCCACCAAAATTAATTTTGTATTATTTTTTAATGTTTTAAGAAAATTTAGATGTGCTCAATTCAACGAATCAAGGTTAATTTTCATTATATATTTGTATTACAAAAAATGTCTATTAAAATTGTGTATACATGCAAAACCAAAACGAGTGGAATGAAAGTAAGGTGTTCTGGACTTAGACAAAACAAAACTTCGAAATGTGTATTGTGTAGTCGTGTTGTCGTGTTGCACAAGTAAATTCGAAGATAATTTTATTAATGGATGGCTTCAAATATGTATATAAAATAAATTGTACAAAATTGGTAAATAAATAAAAAATGTTTGTCTGTCAGAAAGATGTTGGCAGAAAGAAAAATTAAATTAATAAAATGGATGTTCGAAAATTTGAGGTAACTCTAGCAAAACACAATACCAACGTTGTCAAATGTTGGCAAATTTGCAAGCACCAACGATGTCAACTACAGGAAATATGACTGTGAGAAAGATATGTGCCTGTTTAAGCGATGATAATTAACCGCATGACCAATACAATTGTGAAATGCTTATGGAAAATAAACAAACAACAATTCAACAAAGCGGAATGTAGCAGAGAAGTAACTGAAGGTGGCTCTGAAACTGCTGCTTAAAATAATTTGCCGACTAAAATAAAATAAACACATCGAGTTGGCGAAAATTTGTATGTTATACTTTTAATACTAAAATGCAAACTACAAATTGCTTAAGTTTTTACTACGTGTCCATTTTTAAAAGACGGCTGCTGTATGATGTCGCTTCCATTTCAATTTAGCGCCTTATAAACAAACATAAACAACATAGCTGCTTCGGGTCTAAATGAAAACGATTCGAAGTGGATTCGAACTCGGTCGAAATCTAGAACACCATTTGTCGGAATGCACTCGTTATGACTTTTCAAAACGAGTCGAAATCTAGAACATGCCTGATAGTCTCATAAATTTAGTTGCTAACAAGTGCTCTCGATTTACACACGTTCATAAGACTACAAACAAGTTTAAATTAATATTGTGCTTATTTACAATTTTTTTTTGTATTACATTTTTTTTCAAAATTCAAATTCAATAGTGATGTCTGACACGGAAGATACAATCAAAAGTAAGTTCTTCTTTCTTTTTTATTGGCCATAACAATGTGTTATCGATGTCCCTGCTTTGCGAATGCATTTTTATATCCCTGCAAAGGGATAGACCGGCAAAGTTGTTTGTTATTCTACCAATGAAGCATCGATTGCTACCGAAAACAAGATGGCGTGGATTCGAAACTTCACATTTCAAGCATAGTTTATATATAGTCTCATAAATTTAGTTGTTAACAAGTACTCTCAATATACACACGTTCATAAGTTTAAAAACAAGTGTTTAGTTTTATATTTTTTTGTGAAAAATTTAAATTCATTAAGTAGGCGAAGATTTAAAACTTCACATTTCAAACTTTACACCACATGGTTTTATATTCTCATAAATTTTATAGTTAACAAATACTTTCGATAAACACAGTATAAATTAATATTGTGTTTTGTTAATATTTTAAATTTTTGGTAAAATTTAAATTCAATAGTTATGTCTGACACGGAAACAAAACGCATAAACAAAAGTAAATTTTTCGTTCTTTACATTTACATTTTCTTTAAAATTTGTTTCTATAGGGTCAGGCTTTCTCAAGTGGACCAAAAAATTACCAAAGTTCATATTTTGTTATGAAATTTTGCCAGCATCGAGTTTGATGATTCAGATGTACATTCTGAAATTTTTTTTTGAAAAATTTTGAATGATTGATTTTTTATGAACAATTAAAAAATTAAAAAAATTTATGCAGCGATGAGATAAGACACGTTTTTCTCCGAAAGTTAAAGTCCGTTTGAAACAATTTTTTAACTACAGATTGACAAGAGATTATACCATCGAAATACATTTTTTTTAACTGCATATATATGTTTTGATGCTTGTAAAAAAAATTTTTTATAAAAAATTGAAAATTTAAACAATTTCTGAAAAATTGAGATCAAATATTTTAATTTTTATTTATGTAATAAACGTTTGAGAAATTATGTATGCAAAAATATGCGATCATTCTCAAAAGGATCGAGCACAGTATATTTTTATGTGTCGGAATACGCGTTAATTGCAAGCATTTGCAACAAAAAATCATTTTTTGTGTATGTATTGATCGTCGCTTAAGCACGACAACAGCAACGAGGGTGGTTTTTTCCGCTTGTCGCGCTGTTGTAAGTTGCACAGATATGGCAAAGTATATTTTTAGATTTAAAAATTAAATTAAAAATTTAAAAAACCCCCGAACTTAAGTAATTTTCATTTAAAAAGAGAAAAATAATAAAAGAAACTTAATGTTAAAGTACCTAAGAATCTATTAATAATTCTAAAAAATACGTCGCGTTGGGGGACACGCGAGGGCAGACGTCGTTGACGGTCGTATCTTACATGCAAATTTTTTGAAGTAATTCTATGAAAGTTTTTGAAGTATTTTCTTAATTTTGTTTTTAAGTTAATCTTTGTTGCTTAATTAGACTGTTCGTATTTAAATTGTTAGTTTAGGAGCGGTCCCCCAACGCGACGTATTTTTTTTAGAATTATTAATAGATTCTTAGGTACTTTAACATTAAGTTTCTTTTATTATTTTTCACTTTTTAAATGAAAATTACTTAAGTTCGGGGGTTTTTTAAATTTTTAATTTAATTTTTTATTTCATACTTTTTATAGGTAGGTTAGGTTAAGTTAGACTTTAGTATATTATAATATACTTACTATAATTTAGATTCTTGTTAAGGTATAGATTACATTTAAGGTCAAGCTCGATTGCTTTTTTTACGCATTCTCCCCACTTTCACTCCCCACAACTTTTAAACAGCTCAACCGATTTTCATCAAACATGTCTACGAACACTCGCACATAACCTTTAATACAAAAAAAAAGCTAAATTGAAATCACTGCATGCGTTCGGGAGTTATGATGCCACAGACAGACAGACAGTCAGACAGACAAATTTTAAGCCAATCGGACAAAGTTGATGTTTTTAACTTCAAATGGCCATAACTTCTAAACGAGAAGAGATAGAGCAAAAATAGCCTCAGATTCGAATCAGTGGCGTCGTCAGCAACAATAGGACCAAATTTTAAGCCAATCGGACAAAGTTTATGTTTTTAACTTCAAATGGCCATAACTTCTAAACGCGAAGAGATAGAGCAAAAACGCGAAGAGATAGAGCAAAAATAACCTCAGATTAGAATCAGTGGCGTCGTCAGCAACAATAGGACCAAATTTTAAGCCAATCGGACAAAGTTTATGTTTTTAACTTCAAATGGCCATAACTTCTAAACGCGAAGAGATAGAGCAAAAACGCGAAGAGATAGAGAAAAAATAACCTCAGATTCGAATCAGTGGCGTCGTCAGCTTCAATAGGACCAAATTTTAAGCCAATCGGACAAAGTTTATGTTTTTAACTTCAAATGGCCATAACTTCTAAACGCGAAGAGATAGAGCAAAAATAACCTCAGATTAGAATCAGTGGCGTCGTCAGCTTCAATAGGACCAAATTTTAAGCCAATCGGACAAAGTTTATGTTTTTAACTTCAAATGGCCATAACTTCTAAACGCGAAGAGATAGAGCAAAAACGCGAAGAGATAGAGAAAAATAACCTCAGATTCGAATCAGTGGCGTCGTCAGCTTTAATAGGACCAAATTTTAAGCCAATCGGACAAAGTTTATGTTTTTAACTTCAAATGGCCATAACTTCTAAACGCGAAGAGATAGAGCAAAAATAACCTCAGATTAGAATCAGTGGCGTCGTCAGCTTCAATAGGACCAAATTTTAAGCCAATCGGACAAAGTTGATGTTTTTCTCCCCACTTTTACTCCCCACAACTTTTAAACGGCTCAACCGATTTTCATCAAACACGTCTAACAACACTCGCACATAATTCACCTTTAATACAAAAAAAACTAAATTGAAATCACTGCATGCGTTCGGGAGCTACGATGCCATAGACAGACAGACAAACAGACAGACAAACAGACACGTCAAACTTATAACACCCCTCTTTTTGCGTCGGGGGTTAAAAATTGTTTCTTCTGGGTATAGGGCACATACCATTTCGGACGGACCCTTAGACTTATGGACAGCACACACGTGGAAATGAATGGCGTTTCCAAGAAAGCAGGCAACTCTCCCAACTCTGGCCCCAATGCATTTTTGGCAACTGGCGAAACTGACGCATGTTGTCCAAAAAAGAAACGAAAGAAGAGCTGTGCGCCCAAAAAGCGTAGCTGCTCAAAGAAGCGGAAGAGTTGCGCCAAAAAACCCAAGTGCCCTCGAAAAAAGAAGCCCACCTGTAAACCGAAATGCGCGATGCTAAAAAAGACGTGCAAGCCTAAGGCGCCAAAATGTAAGCCAAAGTGTGGCTAGGACTTAAACAAATCGACGGCAAATAAACGGATGTGGCAACACGTTTAGCGGCACGACCATCACATTCTACTGCAGAAGTCTGATGTTGGTTGCTGCCGTGCAGATTGCTACAAGGACATGTTTGCAATGTCGATTTAGCTATACATTTTTTGGATTGGACCTAAAACAAGTACACGAGCGTCGTCCCGTAATGGGAACCGGTGAAGCTTCGGGAAGGTTTGCTCTTTATATTGTAAATGTGTAATGCTGTTGCTCTAAGTAGCCGTCTGATGTTGGTTGTTGCCGTGCAAATTCTTAAAAGTAGACCAAACCAGTACACTCGCGTCGTCCTAAACTAGGAACTAGTGAAGCTGAGGGAAGGTCTGTTTGTATTGTCATGCTGTCGTTTCTTGTTGCCGTGCAGATCGAAAATAATTAACCTATACCAGGTACACTCGTGTGTCGTCCCGCAATGGGAACCGGTGAAGCCTCGGGATGGTCCGTTAAATATAATAAAAGATTTTCAACTTATACTTGACTTGAGCATTTGTGGGAAGGGATCACTGATACCACAACATCGCTATAAAATTTTTTCAGGGTTCCGGTGTAATTACTGTAGTTTTTCAAGCTAAAGTTGTAAGAGGGGCCGATACACTTCCCACCGGTTCCTGGGTACCGTGTATAAACCGTCAAAGCTTCGTTTAAAAAAAGGCGCCCATTTCAGATACCTAGTCCAGAGATTTTTATTAATCTACTTGTTTTGTAGGGCATACAACAGTTGCGTCAATGAAGTTTAAATACCAAAAATGTTGACAGTAAAATATCAGATGGTGCGGGTTTTGCTAAGAAAAGATAAATGTTTTTTGGGAACGCCATCCCAAAGAAGTAATATTAAGTAAATTGCTTTCCCTTTTAACAAACTCAGACTCGCTCGCTATCCAAAATCCTTTCTTTGTGCTCTTGTCGTGCGGACAGTGCGTCATGACCACCTACACTAGAATTAATGCCGATATA
This sequence comes from Chymomyza amoena, assembly GCA_037043745.1. NCBI lineage: Eukaryota > Metazoa > Arthropoda > Insecta > Diptera > Drosophilidae > Chymomyza > Chymomyza amoena. The sequence continues at coordinate 57,255 of JBAMAX010002340.1, read as the reverse complement.
TTTTATTTGTACTTATTTGTATGGTAAAAACAAGAAAAAAAATCATTCTTTAGTCCTTAAAAATTTACACATGAGTCCAGTTTTAAGTAGATTTAACTCTCTAATACAACTTTGGGCTGCCATTTAGGCCACTTGTGGTTGATATTGTCAGAAATACTTTTAAAGGGCTCAAGTAAACCAGCAAATAAAACTCCTTACATTGGATTGTGTATTGATCGCGAATTAAAGAAACAGTCGGTCAGGTCAAACAGTTCTATACAGAAAAACAAAAAGATCAGATCACCTCTTTGTTAAAGAATTAATGAAAGGAGAAGTGGTTCACTGAACTTATGTGTGAAAGATTAAAAAACATTTACGGCAACCGTAACGTCTTTTTTGGAAAAAAAGGTGCGGCAAAATGCCTCCTCACAATAGGTATCATTTTATTTGAAAATATTATTTAGCAATCAAATTAATTTGTTTCATGAGTAATTTTTTTTTTTTTTTAACAAAATTAAATAAAGTATTTAATACTAAACTTAATACTAATTTAACGAGCACTAACAACTGGGCCTTCGACTCGCAAAATGGGCTTCTAAGCCGATTATTCTATATATTTAATTTTAATGCTTTTGTAAAATTGAATATTTATACCCTGTACCATATGGTACCAAGGGTATATTAAGTTTGTGCAAGCCGAAAATGTTTGTAACATATAGAAGGAGACGTCGGAGACACCCCAAAGTTACCTAAAATATGATCAGGGTGAATAGAGAAGTCGATATACCCATGTCCGTCTGTCCGTCCGTCCGTGTGAACGCCTAGATCTCAGAGATGGTAAGAGCTAGACTTACCAAACTTTCACATTAGATCCCATATTATTCCATAGGAGGCAAGTTTATTTTATTTTTTGATATCGGGTATAAATTATATAGGGTGTTTGAGACGACCTCGACAAAAAAAAAGCGTTTTAGATAAATAATTCGTTTGTTTATAAGGATATCGTAACCAAATTTAGTATTCGAAAGTTTTTTATAGTTCCCAATTACTGTACCAAATTTGATCGAAATCGGTTGACTATATCATATAGCTCCCATAGGACCGATCGGCCAAAATAACTTTTTTAAAGAAAAATTCACTATATTTCGTTTTTTAATAAAGATATCCTAACCAGATTTGGCGTTTGGACGTTTTTTAGACCACTTAAGCAATGTGCCAAATTTGAACAAAATCGGTTGACTATATCATATAGCTCCCATAGGTCCGATCTTCCAAAAAATCGATTTTTTAACAAAATTTGTTGTGTTTCGTTTGTTTGTTAAGATATTGGGACCAAATTTGACATTCGTGAGTATTTTATAGTTCCTAGGCACTGTACCAAATTTAATCCAAATCGTTTGACTAGATCATATAGCTCCCATAGGACCAATCGGTCCAAAAACCCGTTTTTTATACAAAATTCTATGTGTTTTGTTTGTTTGTAAAGATATTTGAAATAAATTTGGCATTCATATCTTTTTTAAGGTATTTAAGCACTGTGTCAAATTTTATTGAAATCGGTTTACTATATCATATAGCTCCCATAGCAACGATCGGTCAAAAAAAAAATGTTTGCTTAAAAATTCTTCTGTTTTTGGTTTTTTGTGAAGAAATCGGACTTTATTACAAGCTAGTGGTACAGGGTATCCTAAAGTCGTCCGCGCCCGACTTTACGTCCGCCATTTTTTAATATATTAGATACAGTGGGTGTTTTAAGTATTTGGTATGGGGTCTGGGATTCGAAGAAGGTAGCTCTAATACTCTCAAGATATGGACACGAAACCAGAAGATGATCCACGGTAAGATTGTCTCCACATAGTACGCAAAGGGGCCGAGCAGCGCCAGTTAATAGATATTCATGTGTACATTGTGTATGTCCTATACGAAGGCGTATAAACGTTCGGCAGACAGATTGATTTTTGCACAGCTGGGATTGATTGTTGAGAATCAATGATTAAGTAGTCTCCAATTAGCCATTTTTTTTTCATTAATGTGATGTAGGGCTAGATTTTTTATGTCCTTGAAGCTGATAGGAGTACAGAATATGGATACTGCGGTCCTCATATATTGAGCAGCCGTATCGGCATTTCCGTTACCAGGGATCACTTGGTGGCTGGGAGCCCAGAAAATGATGATTTTGTTTTTATGCGCTGTAACGAGCTTTCTAATTTCTTTGATTGTTAAATCGCTATGGGAACATATTCCCAGTTACATACTGCAGATATTGTGGAAAGACTGTCGGTGCAGATTACAAAAGATCCCGAGTTTCTAGTAGCGAACTGGCAGGCTTTTAGAACAGCATATGCTTCAGCAGTGAAAACGGAGTTGTATGGCGGTAGCGATCCACCGGCGACAATTGTGTTATCGCTGTCGACGACGGCAAAGGTAGTTGCATCCGCCGTTTTAGATCCGTCAGTATAGCGCCACGACTTATTACCAAATATGTTTTTTTCGGATAAAAATCAGGCCAAACATTCGTGGCTTGTAGTAAGGCGTTTGGCTGATTTCCATAATTTGATGTTAATATTATCAATGTTGGAAGTCCAGTACGGTGGTGTCTTGATGGTATTGTCAGTAGTTGGCAAAGGCAGACCAAGAAGTGTGCTGTAGTTGGCGCAACGCCTTAAAGTTGATATGCATTTATATTTCCGCCTCTGTTTAAAGATGTCGGAGAAGTCTTTAGATAACAGACGATTGGGTGAGATGTATAATTTAGGTAAGAGTTAACCGTTGTCTCTTCCATGCGATCCGGGATGCTGGGGAGGCCTGCTACTGCTAGTATGCAGGCAATGGGAGATGTGGGAAATGCATTGATAGCTCGGCGTATAGCTCCGTGGTACGGAGGAAGTATTTTTTTGATGTGGGATCTAGCGCACCATCCATAGATCGGGAGGCCATAATCTATTTTTGAGAGTATTAGTGCACGTGTGATGTTTATGAGAGTGTTTATATGAACATTGGTGTATTTTGATTTTAAAAACTTAATTATATTGTAACAGGTTTCTAGCTGTTGTCTCAAATTGACGCAATGTTGCTTAAAAAGGAGCTTGGAGTCGAAGGTTATCCCCAATATTTTTAAGTTGTCTACAGTTTTAATACATTTGTTCTTAAATTTTAAATCAGAAAAGTTACAATTGTGTTTACGACAAATATGCAGTGTTTGACATTTTTCTATGGCAAGAGATGCGCCCGATTGAGATCCCCATGAATCGAGATCTTGTAGGATACTTAGAAGTTTAATTTTTACATTGTTTATTTGGTTTGTCTTTGTATATATAATTGCGTCATCGGCGTAAATGGATACGTAGATATCTTTGTGTCTTGTCAAAATCGTGTTAATTTGTTCAAACGCTATCGTGAAGAGAACGACAGAGAGTGGAGAACCTTGTGGGATTCCATTAAATAGCTTGTGGGAGTCAGAATTAGTGTTGTTAACACGAACTCTGAAAGTGCGATTGGACATAAAGGCTTTTATAAGGTTATAAAGTCTAGTACCAACGCCATATCGCTCGAGTCGGCAAAGCACTGCATGAAGCCCCACGCGATCGAAAGCTCTTTCAAAATCCGTCGCCAAAATGGTGACATGATTTTTTGTGGAAAGAGCGTTCGACGCGAAGTGTTGGATACGCAGCAAAGTGTCCATTGTGCTGTGTCTCTGTTTGAATGCTACTTGGTTATGTGAAATTAAATTGTGGCGCGTGAGAAACCACATCAGTCTTCGTGCTATAATTTTTTCTATGGATTTGCCTAAACAGGATAGAATTGAAATAGGACGAAAACTATTTACATCGAAAGGCATTTTTTTTTGGTTTAGCTATTAGGATAATAGTGGCATATTTCCATGTGTGAGGATAAGTGCCAGAGTCGAGCATGCAGTTGTAAATATTTTGGAGATTTATTTTAAGAACGCACGGAATATTTTTTAGCATGGGGTATGATATCCTGTCCGCGCCAGGACTTTTCCCCTTGGCAGTTGACGGAAGCGGACAGAGTGCAGCTGTTTGGTTGGTAAGCTCTGGACTGATATAAATTTTTTTGCTGTAAATATGCAGCTGAGAAATTATTATCCGCTGAGTAGTTTTCCCATGCTTAGCCAAACTCTTCGGCAATGCAGTAGGCCCCGGTTACAAGTCCAGAAGCCGAATTTAAATATTTAAAAGGCGTAGGTGGAACACCGGCTAGCCGTTTTATGTCACTCCAAACTTTCTTTGAGGTAGATTGCGGACATATTTGCGAGGTAAAATTTGTAAGACATTTGCGTTTGGCTGAGAGTACTGCTTTTTTGAATAACGCATTGGCCCTTTTGTATCGGATTAATGAAATGATGGACATATATTAATTAATATTAGACTTATATGTATGAAAGAGGTCTTGTTTTTCATTTCTTAGCTGCTGGAGTGTCGGGCTCCACCAATGAACATTGGCTTTGCGATGAATTCGCTTGGTTTGTGGGATGCAACAGTTAGCAGAAGCTCTTATACATTTTGTGAGTTGGGCGACTTGCTGATTTAAGCAGCCACCAGTCCAATTCGAAGCGTTTAATTCGCATTTGTTCTTAAAAAGTTCCCAGTTAGCATGATCGGTCTTGTACTTTGGTAGTGGTGGAATTGTATCAGAAGCGAATTGTGTAGAGAATTGGATTTCTATTGGGAAATGGCCACTTCCATGGAGGTCGTCCAAGATAGACCAATTGCACCTATGGGCAATTTGAGGGGAAATCATTGAGATATCGACATGAGTAAACGAGTTGCGCGTTGAGTGGTGGGTTGCTGAGCCATCATTTAGGACTGTTAAATTATTATTGACGATTGCCTGTTCAATACTTTTGCCACGTGAATTTGTTTGTGGGGAACCCCATAGGGAACTCCAAGAGCTAAAATCGCCTAGCATTAGGAGAGGCCCATTGACTTGACTAAGAATGTTATTAATTTCCCAGCTGCCAAAGCCTTGGCTGGGAGGTATATATGCATTTATTATGCTAATGCAATTTCCGACATTTATTTTTAAGACGGAGCAAAGAATATTTGAGTTGATACTACTGTAATTATGGGGAATATGTTTTTTTATGAGCACACCGATACCTTGTTTGGCCTATGTGTTTTGTGGGAGGTTGTTGAAATACCCAATATATGCCTTGGGACCAAGGAAATTATTAAAGTTGTAAGGTAAGTGAGTTTCTTGCAGACATAAGACATCAGGTGAATAATCTTTTATAATCAGAGTAAGTTCATTATAATTATTGAAAATACCATTTATATTCCACTGTAAAATTTGTATGGGCATTATAGATATTAAGGGGGATGTTTTATGCTAGCTAGAGCTAGAGTATTCAAGTAAAGAGACTTGACTAGGAGTCAAGGTCGTCCATAGAGGTGTCAGAGTCGGATATATTATATATTAAAGAGAAAAATTAGGTGGCCCAGGGGCCATGGTGATTATTTTTAGAAACACAGAGGTTAAATAATTCGCACACGGAAGAACACTATTAATTTGCCACAGTCGTGGTCTTGTCCATTAAATGTTAAATAAAACTTTTTTTTTTGGTTTTCACGAACAAGAAAATTTTTGACAGCCGCACACGTGTTAGCCCTGCCAACTCGTTATGAATAATTTATTAATTTATTCATTTAATATATTTTTTTATATTCCTGTTTTTGAATAATGTTGTCAGTTTGTTGTAGATTCTTTTAAATCGATAAGTTTTCCACTATTTGTTTCGCTAAATTGATTATCGATTTTAATATTGTATAATCACTAGTTCTTGGAACCGAATCGGTATTTAGTCAAGCTCATGAACTACCAGTCTAGTTCCACAGTTTAGCGTGCCGGTTGCTTTACTAAATAAAAAACATGAACAGCGTAAGTAATACAAATTAATGGGCAACTATCAAATACTAAAATGTAACTAATCATACAGGAATTAAAGGCTAAGGTAGAGGCTTGCGAACGCACAACTGATGATTTTACCCGAATGTACTACGATACGTTCGACAATCGGCGTCATGTAAGTTTCTGGCAATTGCAAAATATCTCGTAATAAATTTATGCATTTTTACAGCAAATTGACCGCCTTTACATCGACAAAGCCGTCTTCAGCTGGAATGGCAATGGCGCTACAGGACGCGAAATGATTGGACGTTATTTTCAGGTACTGCCTGCATCTACACATCAGCTAAGTACTTTGGATGCACAGCCCATAATAGACTCTGCTGTTGCAAGTCAAACGACGCACCTCATACAAACCAGTGGCACTGTTAAATATGGCGATCAGCCAAACCGCCTTTTCCAGCAATCATTGGTAATAACCGCTGAAGGTGACAACGGGAAAAGTGCCTCCGACTGCTACCGTTTGCAGGAGTGAATGCTGTAAAGCTGCCTTACATATTACATAGTACATATTATTAACATATATAGTACATATAAGTTTGTTATTGAAATGTACTATGTATTATATAATAAATAAAACGCAAGGCACTACATTGAAATTAAAAATTAATAGGAATTGAACGATTGGACACGGAACATGCTGCAACAGAGACCAATGGAAATATCTTAATGTTTCTCTGCCACAGTGTGACGTAATGTTGGTTCTATTTTTAGAACACGCAGACTTCGTTAATTTGCAAAGTTGTTTCCATAGTGTAATAATACAAGTGAGGACAAAAGCGAAAAATAGAGAGCCATAAGAAAATGCGTGCATCTGAGCAAGAGAAAGCATCCCTTTTGCTACTGAAGCGAGAGCGAGAAAGCATAAGGGTGGGTGAAAATTATTTTTTATCTGTCTTGCTATGCATATTGCACGCATGGTAAAATAATTACAGGTAGAGTAATGCTGGTGGGCCTGGCTTTCATTTGTACAGAGCAAAGCTTCTGATTGCTGTCAACCTGTCGACTGCCAGAGCGATCTCTGTCTCAAATGATTGCAAGTTGACACACAGCCTCCTCGTGGCGCCTCCTGGGTAGCTATCTTAGCATCCGCTAATTAGTGAGCTAATGTGTGTAGCGAGTCACCCGGACGTTAAACGGTTGAGCGCAGGGTTTGGCACCCGCCTCGTTAAACAACAACCCAATGAAAACCACAACCAAAGCCTCGGATAAAATCCCCCCTTATGTTGACGACCACCGCAAAACGAAAAAGGACAATGATTTGAGGATATGCACCTGGAATATCCGGACCCTCAATAGGGAAGGTGCCTCTATCCAGCTGGCGGATGCCCTCGAAAAAATTAAGGCTGATATAACCGCCATCCAGGAAATAAGATGGATAGGACAAGGTTGCTCTAAGCAAACAAACTGCGATATATACTATAGCTGCCATGCCGAGAGGCGCAAATTCGGATGCGGATTCGTGGTTAGCCGGAGACTTCGTCACAACGTCTCTAGATTCACACCTGTATGTGAACGGCTGGCTACAATCCGTGTCAAGGCTAGATTTTTCAACCTCAGCCTAATTTGCGCGCACGCCCCGACGGAAGAAAAGGACGACGCTGTTAAAGAAGCATTCTACGCGAGACTCGAGGACACATACGACCGCTGCGCAACCCACGACGTGAAGATCATCCTCGGGGACTTCAACGCAAAGGTAGGACGTGAACGCATCTTTAACCCCACAGTCGGTCAGTTCAGCCTCCACGAAACCACCTCGAACAACGGTCTCAGGCTGATCGATTTCGCCGCGGCGCGAAACATGGTAGTTAGTAGCACCAGATTTAAGCACCTCGACATTCACAAGGCCACATGGCTGTCCCCTGATCGAAAAACGCGTAACCAAATTGATCACGTTGTGATCGACGGAAGGCATGCTTCAAGCGTGCTGGACGTGCGTACGTTTCGCGGAATCAATGTTGACTCCGACCATTATCTTGTTGCAGCCAAGATACGCATGCGACTATGCAATGCGAAAAACGTACGCCCCAGTGTGCAACGAAAGCTGGACGTCGCTAAGCTGCTATCACAACGGACAGCCGAAGCCTACACCGCTCACCTCTCGGAATTGCTCCACCAACCCAACTCCTTCCCTGATGATGTTGGCGGACTTTGGGCGCACATATCCCACTCCATGCGCTCTGCCGCTGAAGATACCATTGGGTTCAAGCGTCCACCCCCACGGAACGAATGGTATGACGAGGAGTGTCGCGAGGCAACTGCCGCGAAAAGCGCCGCCTATAAAAGAACGCTGCAGTCTGCCGCAACGCGTGCCATATTGGAAAACTACAGGGAGAAGAGGAAGGAAGAAAGACGCCTTTTTAGACGGAAGAAACGAGAGCAGGAAAAGCGCGATCGTGAGGATCTCGAGGTGTTACGGGGCAGATGATGATGATGATGCTCGAAAATTCTATCAAAAAGTCAACCGTCTGACGCAAGGTTACAAGTCCGGAGCATCAAACTGCCGAGACGCAGATGGGAATCTGGTTACAGATACGCAGTGTACGCTGAGATTATGGAGGGAACATTTCTCCAAGCTGCTTGCAGGCGACGACGCTACAAATATCGCTATTGGGGAAAACAACCTGATACCAACGACCAACGACAATATGTGTGTCCCACCGCCTAGCCATGAGGAAGCCTGTTTTGCAATAATGTGGCTCAAAAACAACAAAGCAGCTGGTGGTGATGGACTGCCTGCTGAGTTGTTTAAGGCTGGTGGCGACGAGCTGGTAGGGTGCATGCATCAGCTCCTATGCAAAATATGGCTAGCGGAAAGCATGCCCGACGATTGGAAGCTCAGTGTCCTTTGTCCTATATTGAAGAAGGGTGACCCGACGATATGCGCCAACTACCGGGGAATCAGTCTTATTGCCATCTCATACAAGATCCTGTCGAGCGTACTATGTGAAAGACTGAAGCCATATGCCAACACACTGATCGGTCCCTATCAGTGCGGTTTCAGACCTGGTAAGTCCACCACAGACCAGATCTTCACGCTACGACAAATCCTGGAAAAAACCCACGAAAAACAGATCGATACTCATCATCTTTTTATCGATTACAAAGCTGCGTTCGATAGCCCGATAAGGGATCGCCTATACAGCACCATGTCTGAGTTCGGTATTCCTGCAAAGCTGATTCGTCTTTGCAGAATGACATTGAGCGGCACCATCAGCTCTGTTAAGGTAGGAACAGACCTCTCCGAACCTTTCAGTACTGTTCGAGGTTTCAGACAAGGCGATCCTTTATCATGCGACCTCTTTAATTTCGTGATGGAAGGGGTACTGCGGAAGGCCGGTGTACATCGCAATGGCACTATTTTTTACAAGAGTGTCCAGCTTCTTGCATACGCGGATGATATCGATATCATCGGGCGTTGCAAGCGAGATGTTACAGCTGCATTTTCCGCAATAGAAAAGGAGTCAGCGAAAGTGGGTCTAGCGGTTAACGAGGGCAAGACAAAGTATATGCTGTCTACGAACAGGAACGCTCGGCGTCTGGGCTCCCATGTTGTAGCGGACCGCTATACTTTTGAAGTGGTCAAGGATTTCACGTACCTTGGCACCGCCGTTAACACTGAAAATGTCATCAGCCTGGAGATAAAGCGGAGAATTACATTTGCCAATAGGTGTTACTATGGTCTCAGTAAGCAGATGTGCAGCAGAGACCTCTCTCGACCAACCAAAGTAACACTCTACAAGACGCTCATCTTGCCCGTGCTCTTATTAGGCGCAGAAGCATGGGTTGTGTCACGGACTGATGCAGCTGCTCTTGGGGTGTTTAAGAGGAAAATTCTACGCAAAATCTTCGGTCCCGTACGTTTTGAGGAAGGCTATCGCATACGGATGAACCACGAGCTGTACGAGCTCTACGACGACATGGATGTTGTCCAGCGTATCACAATACAACGTCTGCGCTGGCTCGGCCATGTCGTACGTATGGATAATGATGCTCCAGCGAAAAAGGTATTCGAAGCGAAAGCCGACGAAGGAAGACGGAGGGGACGACCACGACTCCGATGGAGAGATCAAGTGGAGGAGAACCTATCCTCCCTTGGTATCTCTAATTGGAGAAGGCGCGCGCAAAGCAGAGGCGCCTGGCGAGAGCTGCTGAGGTCGGCCATAACCCGAGAGCGGGTTGTAAGGGCCATACGATGATGATGATGAGTAATGCTGGAGGCGGGTTGCCCAATTTAAGTGAGAGCCAAAAAATCCGAGAGAGAGACAAACCTCATACACATTAAAATAATTTGCGTGAAGACCTCATTAAACTGAAATTATACCAATTTTTTTGTAGTTTTCCGGTAAATCATCAACAATTTCTTTGAAGTCCTCACTTCATTAGAATATGATCTGTCTCAGCATCGTTATAATCCATGTCTGCGTCATCTGAATCTTCACTTTCGTTTTTAAGTTTCACACAAATTGGGTATGGGCTGGCAGATGTGCGCAAAATTGGCTTTGAGAAAGACTCCGCCTCAGCATATTTTACAAATCGGTGACGTCCATGCTGATTAACTTTAGTTAAGCAAAAATAGCAGCCAATTTCGTGACACATCGCCAAAAAGCGACTAACAATAAGGTGCAAAAATTAATCTACGTGTGCAAATTATAAAATTTTGGACTCACTTTTCTCCAGACATCCACATAGTTAGAATAGTTCTGCAAGAATTGCATACGCTTTTCGGCGTCCACGGCTTGATTGCCGGTTTTTTGCCAAAATATAAAGAAAAAACATTGCAATTGCTCCGAAAAAAATCTCGGCTGCGCGAATGAAAATTCTCCATTAATAAAGCAAAACTTGTTCGGATCATTTTTGCAATGAAATGTTCGCTTTTAGCAACTCATGTTGAAGCTTTTCTTTTTAATGAATAAATTGCAGCGGTTCGTAAAGTTTTTGTTTGTTTGTCTCGTGTGGCCAAAAGAAAGAACTTCCCTCATTTCAAAAAGTGTTGCCATTGCTTTGAGCGTGGGCTTTCGCTTTTTTCCCATTTATCCCTTTTATCGGAGGATTAAATTTGCAAATATTTAAAGCAACCGTCCGACTTTTCAAAAATGTTAAATAAAATTTGAATTTGGAGGCAAATTTTGGATAAAAATTGCATATTTGATGCGACCAATGCAAAACTTTTGACCTTGTGAGAGCAATAGAATTCATGTGCTTTCAGAGTCATAAAAAATAAAATTTGGGTTATTTCACCAAATACTGCAAATGCGGAAGTATTTTTTACCCGATGTTGATGAACCAGGGCAAAAAATGTTCGTAAAAGATTACGCCATTATGTCAATATCTAAAACCGGAGCAATTTTTATGGTAAGGCTAAATGAAACTTAATAAAAGGCAGCAAAAACCGGAAAAATCATCACAATTTTTACATATATCCGAACTTGAAGTGCCACAACTTCGTCATTTCTGATTGGATTCTTATTAACCGGCATTTTTTGTAAATATAATTTTATTATCTTTAATTTTTGTGCCAGTTTTTTAACTTCAGTGGACTAAAACCAGAGAAAATGCCATTTTAGTAGACCTACCTTTTTTCAAAACACCAAAAATGAAAATCTGACGATATCTCAAAAACCGTTCTACTTTCCACATATTTCAAAGCAGATTTGAATTCAGCGTACAATTTTACATTAGAATCAATTGGTAAATGTCCCGGATACAGAAAATTTTGAAATTTTGGGACATTGTGTAATTAATCTTTTCAAAAAGGGGAGTCCGGATTTAGTAGCAAATTATGGAGGGTTATCATTGCTTGACTCATCATGTAAAATTTTTACTGGGTTGTTACTAGGCCGAATAAATGCTTGGATTGATTGCATTAATATCATTAGCGAATTTCAAGCGGGATTTCGTAAAAACTATTCCACCACTGATAACATCTTCAATCTTTCCAGTATAGTGCGCTTAAATACTAAAAATAATAAGAAGACATTTGCGATTTTCATTGAATTTTTATGTGCTTTTGACACCATCCCACGGAATATGTTATTTTACAAGCTAGCTTCTTACGGCCTTTCCAGCCACTTTATTGAAATTTTACGTCTCTTATATGAAAATACATCGAACCAAATCTGGCACGGGGACGATCTTTCCCCCCTTTCCTAGTTAACCAAGGAGTGAGACAGGGCTGCCTCCTCAGCCCAGTGCTATTCTCTCTCTATCTAAATGATCTACATGACGTTCTCCCGGGTGGGGTAACGGTAGCCAATACGTTAATAAAGGTACTGATGTATGCTGACGATTTAGTAGTGTTTGCTAATACACCTTCCGAACTTCAAACTATGATTAATTCCATACGCTGCTACAGCACGCAGTGGGGACTAAAAGTAAACTTGGCGAAGTCTAAAGTGATGGTGTTTAGAGAATGCACTAGGATTCCGAATATTACGCTTGGACTTTTGGCGACGAGACAGTCGAGATCGTAAACGAATATAAATATCTGGGGGTTCTTATCAATTAAAAACTTTCTTTCAAGAAACACTTAGAGAGTAAACTAACTGATTTTAAAAAAGCAATAAACGCGACATGGTTAAAATACATCAATAACCCCCGTATTTGTATTTCCAAAAACTTATAGATCTTCGATACGTGTGCGATTATGTTCTACGGTGCTCAAGTCTGGGGTGTGGACAGGTTTGAAGCAGTAGAGAAACTCCCACGCTTTTTTATTAAGAAACTAATCTTCTTACCACCTAACACTCCCACATATATGATACATCTTGAGACAGGATTACTGCCTCAGTTCTTACACACGCTTCGAGCACACATGCTTTACATCGTGAGATGTTTAAAACTACCCCCTCACAGACTCCCTCGTATTTTAGTGGAAGAAACTGTAAGGTTGAATTTAGACTGGGTCATTAAATGGAAAACAATTGCTGAAAGTGTAGATATAGTACCTTTAACAAACTTCTCTGCTGCTGCAGTGACATACTCCACTGTTATTGGAAAAGATCAAAAATTTTGAGATTAATGGTTTTATTAAATCTGCCCAAAAAACTAAAACTCATGATTTATATTCCTATTTAATACGCTCCGATGTAAATTACTTTAATGATAAATTCACAGCGTATGCCGCAAGTTTAATTTTCCGTGCTAGAGGCAGCCTGCTCAATCTAAATGCACGATCTTATAAAAATACTCTATCTGTTAGCTGTCCAATATGCAACCTTGGTGAGCCGGAAAACATTTTCCACGTCATTGGCTGAACTTAAGTTTCCTTAGCCGACTGTCGACATATAGTCCTAGTCGTATGTTTCTTTTAAAAATTAAATTTTTGTTGTAATTTGCTTTTTGTTATTATTTTGAAATAAAGAAAACATTAATTACTACTACTTATATTTGATTTTCCTTTACATATCCGCGGTGATAAGTCGGAAGTTTGGGTCAACGCCGCTCTATGGCCCTATGAGTACAATCGCATGAACATAACTCGCGTCAGAGACTTACTATTACGTGGCCTACTTCCAAGTGTCTGCACAAATGTTTTTTCGAGGAGGCTGCTTTTTTGGATTGTACCTCAGATTGACCTCAGTGAAAATAATCTCTCTGAACTGGATATCGCAATGGAATGCAGGAAAAGTTCGCTCACGAGCCAACTCTACGGCATGCATTGGCTCAGCGTGAATTGCAATAAGTTTTGAATTCAACGGTCAGTTTATGAGTTATAGGTTTATGGTTTCATTTTAGAAATTTATATGCATGTAATTTCAATTACAAATCAAAGGCGTACATACAGAATTGTTTAAATTAATCAGATAGTTCTACGTTTTATTTTATAGTATATTTTCCGTTTGTATTCAGATTTTCTTTACAGCAGCGTGATGCAATTGCAGAATGTTTGTCTTAGGAGACCGATTTGAATACACTAACTGTTCAACATAATGTTTTTAATTTATAATTTAAATTAATAAAAAATATTTTGCAAGTGAAGCCATATATATATAAACATTTTTTTTATGTAACACGAAAGTTATTAATTCAAAAGATTCTGTTGGATCTTATCATTTGTTGATTCTGTATAGAAATAAGCTGTCTAATATTGTTATTACTTTTTGTTATATTGTTATTGTTAAATACATTTATTATACCGATTCACATAAAAATTAAAATGTTTTGTCTTTACCATAGCTAAACCTTTAAAAATTATGTTTATTCACTAATATTTTGTGTAATGTGCATCCAAGAGACGCTCTTAAACGATATGGTCTTTTTTTAATTTCTCTTGGTGTATTGTGTCTGTTGCCTATCTGAAAAAATAATTAAAACTTGAATGAGTTCATTGGTAGTTTGTCTGCATTCGGATCAAAATTGTGTTGCGTTCCATCTGATGTTGGTGAAAGATTTGCTTGTTCGACCTCATCTGTAAAGTATTGTGCAATTATTGCGTAAGCCACTTTATAAATTTCCACATTCTCATGGCTTTGCAGACGTTCGATTTTGTCAAGTCCGTCGCATTCCTCAATCAAATTGGCTACATCTTGCACATGTGAGTCCGCCATTTTAAGCATGTTATGAATACCGTCAAGCACCACGTTGATAACTTCCGTATCCTGGCATGAGAGAAGATCGCAAAAAGGTGGAATCACACCATCTTTGATCAATTTGAAAACTTGATCACGATTACCGCATACAGTCAAATTATCTATAGCCCAAGCTGCATGCTTCTGGGTCTGAAATCCGCCCTTGCTAAGGTTCTCAATGATTTTAGGCAAGAGACCCTCATTTATGACAGCCTGCACTTGTGCCTGAGTGCCAGCGGTAATGTTGGAAAGGAACCAATTGGCTTCCCTGCGTATCCTTTCCTTTGCATGGGACAATAGCGCCGGGAAGTACGATAGAGCGTCGTAATTCAGCACCACCTGCGTTTGCTCGTCTAAACCGCTTACTATATTGCCAACCGCTCGCAAAGCACCTATTTGCACCTTTACCTCATGGTTTCCCAAGAGCGGTATGTTTGGGTACAACGCCGCTATCAATGACCATTTGAATCTGATCGTTTCTGCCGGCAGATAGATAGCTAATAGCCCAGACTGTATCAACCAATATGTTTGTGTCGGTGTGATGGATCAGCACATTAAGTGCAGGCAGTATCTCATGAATTGTTGACGCAGGAGGTGGTGGATCCTTGTTGCGTCACAAATTTAAAATTATCCAAGTGACATTGGTCAATAAAGAGATGGGTATGTCCGGTTTTATAAAGGATAGCAGTGGCTGAACAGCGCCCAGCTTGATAACCAAATCGCGCAACTCAGGACCATTACCAATGATGTTGCCCAAAGCCCAGGCAGCTTGTTCACAGACATTCGGATCGGGTGAGGTGAGTAGTTGAAGGAAGAGCGGCACGGCACCGGCGGCGACCACCTGATTGGTTTGGTCGGAAGTGCCCGATGCAATATTGGTCAAAGCCCAGGCTGCCTCAAACTGCAGCATTGTGTGATTATGTTGTTTTAGACATTCAACCAAAATGGGCAACATGTCGCTTTTGATAAAATCATTAATAGGTGGATTCTTATCTGAAGAGAGCAAATTTCGAGCAGTCTGCACTGCGGACAACTGTTGCTCTGGTTTTGACGAGTCAACGGCTGCTAGAGCAAGCTTTTTGAAGTTTATGGAAGACGGAATTTGATCATCTTCATCTGTATTCGAATCCAAATTGGGCACATTTCGTCGCTTGAAAATGGCTTCATCACGCTTATTTTTGCGCAGCTCAACAGTCACTTCATTGCGCCGGCGACGCATCTCATCTTGGTCTTTGCCTTTGTTTTTGAAATTCTGCAGACGATTTTTCTCTAGCGACGCCATTTTCTGTGTTTCGGTTCCGAATATTTATATATTATATATTTCAATATTATTTGTCAGACACTTTTTGAAGCATAGGAAAAAGTGCTTAAGTTTTTTACTTTACTTTTGCAAATGAACATTTTAGAATCTTACAAGTTTTGGATTTAAGGGTCAGTTTTGAATTTGAATTTTTAAGCGATATACTGGATTTTCTGTTTGCCTGCAACATTGAAATCAAAATGGCAGTTAAAATTGTTTGACGTTAGCCAGAAATCAACGGAACATTTTAAAATCTTATTCAACGATCATTTCTGAATGACAATTTGAAATTTTGCCATTTGCTGGGCCTAGTTCAAATCCAAATTGGCAGATGTAATAGTTTAAAATTGGCCGTGGGTCAAGGAAAATTTACATTTTTCGAAATTTTGAATTCAACGGTGAGTTCTGTTGTATGAGAGATATCCATAATCGATTTTGTTCGCTTTTTGTCAAATATAAATCAAAATAGTAATCTGTTTCTTATATCTTTTGAGCCAAGGTGTGTTTTACAAAGATGGATGGCTAAGAGATATATAAAAAAATATTTTTAATTTGTGAGATCTGATCCTTTAAGAATATTTGAGATATCAACGAAAAGGTTTTGAAATGTGAAGCAAAATAATACAATTTTCAAATGCCTTAAAAAAATGTAGTTTTCTTTCTTTTATATCAACTTTTTATTTCTTTGTTACAAAAATATACTTTATGCATACTTTTCTTGTATGTTTCTAAAAAATATTAAATTATTAAAAAAATAAATACGAAAAAGTTTGACAATAAACTGTGTATATACTATAATGATTGAATTAGACAATTTCTATATCGTGAAAGGAGTCAGTTCTGATTTCCGATTATTGATTTCACTTTACGGACTCGTAAAGAACGAAGCGTAAACCGGAACTGACCCTTTAGATTCCATCTATTAAATTGCCTTACATTTTGGGGAAATTTTAATAAAGAGATATCTTACTTTTACTAATAATTACGCAATAGGTGGAGAGCCATAGAATAGTAAGTACTACATTTCCATAATTTTCTTTAGAATCAATTGTTGACTAGACAAGACAAATAGAAATTTATTGTAGTTTTCACGGCGGTAGTCAATACGAAGATGATGTTGGCATAATTCTGATGTCTTCTTGGATTGTGATGTAGTTAATTGCACCTTGTGTAATAGCCGACAATGGACAAAAGGTGAAGGGTGGTTGATCGTCTTAGTAGGAATGCTGGAAAGGCTGTAACTTTTGGCGGCGTTGATATCACAAAAGCAGGAGCAGGAAAATCACTGCAGCCGTAATGAGACCTACATAAAAAAAATAAAAATAAAAAAAATACTTGGTATAGTTTCAAACTATCAATACAAAGATGTCTA
Organism: Chymomyza amoena; assembly: GCA_037043745.1. Classification (NCBI taxonomy): domain Eukaryota; kingdom Metazoa; phylum Arthropoda; class Insecta; order Diptera; family Drosophilidae; genus Chymomyza; species Chymomyza amoena. The sequence goes on along the minus strand of JBAMAX010002340.1, from coordinate 40,109 downwards.
TAAAAAATGCACGAAACAATATTAATAATCATGAATATGTATTTAATAGCAAAATAATAAATTTATAGTATATTTAAATAGCAATACATAATTTTGTTTTATTTAAAGTTTTCGAATGTTTTTAATGCTTAAACCTTGAAGGGTCTAAGTGTGCAGATTTGAATTAATAAACAACATGTAGAAAAATGTAAAATTTAAATATTTTTTATATTCTAGTCTTCAGCTTAAATTTGTGTTCTAGAGAGGCAGCTTAATCAAAAGATCCTGTGGGTGGCACCGTTTTAATCTTCTCTTTCTTGCTATGGAAGACGGTCTTCTGATTCAGCAGTCGTGCTAACAAGTTTGAATGAAGTCCAAGACGCTCCAAATACTTTTTCGCCTGCAATTGGATACCGTCCCCTACTTTAGGCACCCTCAAATCTTTTTCTATTCCTAGTGCGCATGTGCCAGGGAGCACCGCCCCAAATTTCTTAATATATTGCTCTGGCCAACTTTAATTTTATTTATGTTCGATTTCGCTGCGATTCCGCGTACTTTCATATTGGGCTTAAAATAGATTTGTAAATAGAAACTTTATTTAATAAGAATGGGTGGGAAAATAGCCAGATGACTTTTCGTCAAAAAAAAAACCTTCGAAAATTACGATGTTAGTGCAGCAGTTAGTGTTATGGCAGCATTTGAGCAATATTATTTTTCAAAAATAAATGAGTAGTAAAATAGTTTTATTGAATAATATACAAAGAAAATGCAATTAACAAACAAAGGAACATATGGTCCACACAATATAAGGAAAGTTTTGGTTGAAAGAATTTTTTTATTCCTAATAGCCTTTTCAAACAGGGGCAATCTTTTCTCGAAGATGTTAAGTATGAATCTGCAGTTCCGAAAATTTCAACATCAATCAAACATATTATGGAAATGTGCCTATCTTATAGGCTTTTTACACTGGGGCGCATTTGACATTTCGCATCTGTCGACTCAGATGCTACGTATGAATCTGCCGTTTCGAAAGTTTCAACATCATTCCTGCATCTTTGCAAATGTTCCTATCTTATTGCGTCCCGATGAGAAATTATTCGATTATTTTTCTGTGCAACTCTTTTTTTGTCATTCACTGCGACAAAATGTAAACATTGTCAACGCAAAAGACTGGCAATTTTGAAATGTCAAAACAAAATGGAACCGCCAAGCATTTGTAAGTAAAAATACATAAATTTCTTATTTTAATTTAACTTGTAATAAAACATTTTTTAATTGCAGCTGAAACTAGGAAAAAAGCTGCTTTCATGAAAATTAAGTGGGAGGTAAATGCAGAGCGGCACCTCTTAGATTTATGGTTAGATCTAAGAGGTGTGCGCAAAAACATGCATATTTATAGTGAAATGGCAGAAAAATTGAAAGGCAACAACTTCCACTGCACGTGGAATGAAGTTAAGGCGAGAATAGATAATATAACAAGAAAATACAGAGGAAAAACCAAAAATGGGTACCTCTGGAAGCAGTCCATCGACTTACAGAAAGGTGCACTAAATTTTAGGCCAATTCAAAGTGCAAAATATACGAGAAGTAGTTTTTGACAACAACAGTAAGCATATTAAATTCAATTTGTTCATATTAAACTTATTTCAATTATATCGCAGATGTGTCGAACGTTGTCGCTGATGAGTGCGTGGTTGAGGAACCGCCTCCGAAGCGGCAAAAATGTAACAAAGACGTTGTTGTTGAAGCTATAGAAAAACGTGCCGAGCGTCAAGAAAAAATTATTGACCGACTTAAGCAAATGGCGGACAGCCAAGAGGCATTCCAAAACAAAATGTTGGAGCTTATAGAAAAAAATAATAATAAATAAGTATAAAATGTGGTAGTTTAAATAGCTCCAAGCAAAATATGTAATATATTTATAAAAAATATATGTAAATTACAAACATTTATTGTTTCTTTTATTATTCATTTTGTTCGTTGTTGTTATTAGGGATCTTGCTATTGCAGATCCTCAGTCCTCAGAAATATTGGTGTGAATTGGTTGCTCACGATGCTCAGAAGTGGCAACTTTCCAAGTATCATTTATGGTGCTATTGTGCGCATTAAGTATATTATGCAAAATGCACCAGCACATCACGATCATTTTGTTGTTTTTGGGATGGGATTCCAGTCCTTTGCCAATGCGCCGAAACCTTGCCTTCAAATGACCAAATGCATTTTCAACTACTCGTCTGGCCTTGGACAAACGGTAGTTAAAAATCTGCTGGCTTGGTGACGATGTTGTTGCGAAAGGGTACGTCTTCATTATATTCCTCGAAAACCGAAATGCCGAGTCCGCAATCAACAAAACTGGAACTTTGACGTCGCATATTTCTTTTGCCCCCTGCTCTAGCAGCTAGTAGTTTCAAGTTCCTTACAAAGTGAAGACGAAAAAAAAAAATTCGTCGTTTTTTCCCAAAAATTGTCATAACGCTTTTACATTTTAAGTTTGTGAATTTTTATTTTATTTTCATTTCATTTTAACCACACAACTTACAAACATCCAAATGGTTCGCGGGCGTTGCACTTGCATATTTGATGCATTGTCTAGCTCGTCCATCAGCAAGTCCATCAGCTCGTCATCGTCGTCGTCATTACTTAATAGCATAGCTAAATTTTTGAGTAACTGTTGATGTTGTTGAGTGATACATAAAATAAACTCTAGTTTTTGTTTATAATCCATATTTTATATTTGTTTTTATGCTATTTATATTTTAATAAAATTGCGCACAATTTTCTGCTTTTGAACAAGTTTTTCACATCCGCAAAAAATCCCATGCGTTCCTCTCAGATGTGCTCAGTGTAAAAAGCCTATTATTGTGACCGATGAAAATATACTCGATGACAATTCTAAATTTTTTGTACGGTTTACGATATGTGGACTTGATTAAAATGGTCTTATCTTCGAAAAATCACGTTGGAATGGAAATTTGGCCGATAATAAAAAAATACCTTATTGATGACTTTAAGCAAAATCCTTTGGGGTTTCTCTAGTTTCAGGATGTACTCCAAAAAAAACGAAAAGATAAGTTGTTTTCATTTTTTGTGTTGCACTGTGTTATGGTAGTCAAGAACTTCTGCTGCTGGTGACTTTTTAATGTAGCATCGATCTAATTAAACGAATGGATTAAAATTTACTAATATTTTCAAACCAGTGGCTTGGTGAGGTCCAATGGACTCAAAGCTCTTTTGCACAACACCAAACAGCTCGTTTGTCATATATATGTGTGTACGAGGTGTGTTCAAAAAGTAAGGTCAAGGTTTCAAATTTCGCGGGCAACGTATTTTCGATTATCGATTTTTTTGTTTTGTTGTGTTGGTACACTCTTCCAGAACATCTGTACCAACTTTCAAGTGAATGGCATTTTTTGTTTGGTTGTGAGAGGCGTAAAGGTTATAAGTGTTTTGCGTGCTCGGCTATTTTTTTTTCGGTCTTGGCTCTTCTGGCCGCTTCCAATGGGACGATTTGGTTTCGATATCATAGCTATATACCCATGATTTGTCACCAGTTATGACCCTTTTGAGTAAATCTGGGTCGACGTTGACGTTGACGTCATTCAACAGCTCTTGAGCGATGCTCATGCGACGGTTCTTTTGGTCAAAATTTATCAATTTCGGCACAAACTTCGCCGACACACGTCTCATTCCCAAAACGTTAGAAAAATTTCATGGCACGAGCCAAGCGATATACCGACATCCTCAGCAACTTCTCTGATAGTGATTCGACGATTTTCAAAACAATTTTCTTCACTGCTTGAACGTTTTCATCAGTTGTTGACGTGCTTGGGCGTCAGAGCGAGGCTCGTCATTGGCATCTTCCCGGCCATCTTGGAAGAGTTTGTACCACTTGTAAGCATTTTTTACTCAGAACAGTTTCACCGTATGCTACTGTCAACATTTCAAGTGTTACGGAGCACTTAATTTTATTTTTTACACAAAAAATCCATTGATCCATATCTTTCGATGGCAAAAAATCGCCGAGCACGCAAAACACTTATTACCTTTACGCCTCTTACAACCAAACAAAAACTGCCATTCACTTGAAATTTGGTATAGATGTTCGGGGAGAGTGTACCAACACAAAAAAAATCGATAATCGAAAATACGTTGCCCGCGAACTTGTCACCTTACTTTTTGAACACACCTCGTATATATGGTTTCACCATAAATTTATAAAACTCCTCCTTAATAATAGTTGATATTAAAAAAAACTCAAAAAAAGAGTGATTTTTTAATTCAAAAAAACTTTTTCAGCCTGTCTATATGACAGCAAGATGTTAGATGCTAGATGTTGACAGTGCGAACACCTTTTTCCAATCTTTCAAAAATCCAATGCGTTCCTCTCAGATGTGCACAGTGTAAAAAGCCTATTAGATGTACCGCAGTGTAAACAGACTATTAAATTAGTCGAGAAATATGGTGTTTTGCAATACTTAAAAGTATTGGTAACCTTACTTACTTGACAAGTATTAAAGTAATAAAGAAGGCTTTGACTTTTCTGCATTCGACAGTGCATAATAATTTTTTTAAAGGTAAAAAAACAGAAAATTAGAGTTTGGCCAACTATCTAGTGAGTGAAGAGAAAATAAAAGTTAATGAATTCAGATTTGAAGAACTATTAAAGTGCAATATCATTTGAAACCTAAAAATCTTGTTATATGTTCAAACGCTAAAACAACATAGGTAAGTTAACATGGTTTAGTTGTTGGAAAGCTAAGCGTATTTTTCGAAGTACACCGCTGTACACCGCTGTGACACCGCACTCGGATTCTACGAAGTAAATTATTTCGGAAATGATTCTTAGCTTTCCAAAAAGTGAACCCGGTGTAGACCTATGTAAATATTGTGTAGCAGGATACGACAAAGCGCCTATCAAGTCATTTTATAAAAGCGGTAACTGCCGGGCCTATAATTTATAATTTCCACTGTAGTTAAGTTAATTGCTACCAGTATTCATCTGATTGAAAAACATTTTACTGAAGGCTGTTTCTTGTTGGGGGCTTCTAAGCTAATTAGTTTTAAATGGAACTTTTCCAGTAGTGTCCCGTCTTAATGCCGTATAACCTTGGAAGATATCATTCTTTAACGTCTATAAGTAAAGTAAAATTCCACGATAATTACAGTGACAGCAGAGTTAGGGCTTTATTTATTATATAAAGGGTGCGCTATGTCTTATGAATTGTAACATTGAATAACTGAAACATTTGATAACCGATTGACATGAATTTAAATGTTTTAGAAACGTCAATTCAGAACAATTACAACCAACTACTTCACACCAAAATAACGCGCCAACTAGTTACTTTGTGCGTTGAAAACAGTCATTCAGTTGTGAATGAAAATGTTATGGCAAACAGGCATGACTAACGAAGTCCATTTCAAACTCTCTGGTGGCGTTAATAAGCCAAATTACCGCATTTGAGAAACGCAGAACCCACACGAGATCCATGAAATGACCTGGACTCCTGAAGTCAAAAAGAGGTGACATTGAATGGTCACCCAAATACGCAGATTTAACTCCTCCAGACTTCTTGTGGGGTTATCCGAAAAGCAGAGTGAGCGCCAGCAATCCTCAGAGCTTAAGGAAAATAGTCGTGCCGAAATCATCGCTATACCACCCGAGGTAGAAGAAATCCAAGCACAAAGGGCATATTTTGGTGTGGCCAATAGAGGCGGGCACTTGATTGAAGTTGTTGCTCAAAACTAGTCTAAATAAATTGCAAAGGACCAAATTAAATGAAAATACCTAATATAGAGAAATCGGTTGTTTTTTAAAAGTTATTCAATGTTTACATGCCAACATAAGAAATGGAGCACCCTTTATATTGATGGCGCCACCAAAAATTACCCTAAAAAGTCAATTTTTTTTACGAACCTTTCAATTCTTGAAGTTTTAAGACGGTTTGTTTCAAACAAACCGAAAAAATCTAGCTCAACTTTAAAAAATGAATGATATTATAGATAATAGCTACTCCAAAAGATCATGAAGAACAGTCTATCAATATCGAAAGAAGCCATCAATGAGTTAGATAATCAATTTTTTTTGTAATTAATGGGTCTGAATAATGAAAAGAAATAAATAAATATTATTTGAGGGTCAAACAACTTTTACACTCCATTTTGTATTAAACTATTGTACATTTCCAGCGTAGCAACTTAATAGGTTTTTTTACCCTTAATTCATTAGGATAACTGCTTCAACACTTTTGCTGATTAACACTTTTAATACTTTCAAGGTACTAAAATCCTGAGCAACAATGTCTGAGCACAGCCTTACTAAATATACCAAAACTGACGCTGATTTAATATCCTTGGGTAAGCCTATATATTGCCTATTGTTGATAAATTTTTCTTACTCTCGCTTTTTTCAATACTAGATGACTACTATAAGCAGCACATAGCTCCCAACCAAAAGTATGAGAAGCTCACCCTAAGGAGAAATGCATCGTACATTGAAAAACGCCGCCATTATGAACGTTTTCATTATACTAAGAGCAACTTGAAAAGGAATCAACCAAAGTTCCAGAATGCTGCAGGCACTAATATTCCTGAAGAGATTTCCCAAAAATTGGAGGCACGTTCTAAGCGTTTTAAGGTCACCAAGGAGAACGAGAAACTTTCGAACGAAAAAACCGACTTAGTCTCCATAGAGGAAGATCATTTAATCTGCGATGCCAGCGACGATGAAAAGTTCTTTGATGATTTGACTTCTGATGCTCTGACCCTTAACTTTTGTAAGGATTAACTAACATTTTCTAAGGCCGGACTACGATCAAAGCACTTTCTTGTTTCTTTAAGTCTTCGTTGATGTTGATGATGTAGCAAATAAAATACCAACAAAAAAATATCCATATACTGAAGTTATAATTGAGCTACAGCCTAAACTTAAAAATATACCAGTTTCCCTTTAGCCTAGTGTGCATCGCGTTGTCAAGTTAATCGGTTTATTGCAGGAGAAATTGAATCAAATTAGATTGACATTTCAACAATTGTTTTATATATTCTTTGATATTCATAGATTTTATTTACTTCACTTTCAAGTACGATATTTCATGGTATTTATTTTTTTCTTACACAATAAAAAAAAAAAAAACTCACAAGCTTAAATAAATTTTTATCATACGTTTACATACACACGCATAGTGGCGCATCGATAACCGATAGGTATAATAAATATCATTTGAGAAGAGTTTTCTCTTAAATTATTAATTATACAAGACGGAAAAATAAATAACTACCAATATTTTAAATTAGACAACGAGTTATTTTGCAATTTAAGTGAAAATAATAAAATGTTTCATGATTTGTATACCCTGTACAGTACGGTACAAAGGGTATATTGAGTTTGTGCAAGCCGAAAATGTATGTAACATATAGAAAGAATCATCGGAGACCCTCCAAAGTTTGAACGCCTAAATCTCAGAGATGGTAAGAGCTAGAGTAACCAAACTTTCACATTAGATCCCATTATAATTCCGTAGGAGACAAGTTTATTTATTTTTTTTTTGATATCGGTGATAAAATATATAGCCTCCATTGGGGTGTTTCACACGATCTCGAAAAAAAATTTAGTTTTAGGTTTTTATTTTTAGGATTATTTTTTTGAAGATATCTTAACCAAATTTGGCATTCAAAAGTTTTTTATAGTTCCCTAGCACTGTACCAAATTTGATCAATTTGATCGGTTGACTATATCATATAGCTCCCATAGGACCGATCGGCCAAAATAACTTTTTTATACAAAATTCGCTATATTTAATTTTTAAATAAAGATATCGTAACCAGATTTGGCGGTCAGAAGTTTTTTAGAGTATTTAATCATTGTACCAAATTTGAACAAAATCGGTTGACTATATCATATAACTCCCATAGGCCGCCCGATCTTCCAAAAAATCTATTTTTTAATAAAATTTGTTGTGTTTCAATTTTTTGCGAAGATATTGAAACCAAACTTGGCACTTGTTAATTATTCATAGGTCTCAAGCATTGTACCAAATTTTTATTAAAATCGGTTGACCATATCATATAGCTCCCATAGGACGTTTTTTATACAACATTCGTTGTGTTTCGTTTGTTTGTAAAGATATTTAAACCAAATTCGGCATTCAAGTATTTTTTAAGGTATAAAAGGACTGTGTGAAATTTGATCGAAATCGGTAGACTATATCACATAGCTGCCATGGGAACGATCGGTCAAAAAAATTTTTTTGCTTAAAAATTCTTCTGTTGTTGTATTTTATGAAGGATTCTGATTTTATTGTAAGCTATAGGTACAAGGTATCCCAAAGCCGTTCGCGCCCGACTTTATGTACACCATTTTTATAAATAAAACTAAAATCAATACCAAATTTTATTCAAACTTAGCTTTTAACTTTATGAATATTTCAATTTATCTAAAAGAGCAGCGGAAATAATATTAGTTATCTAAAATAAAAAATATTGAACAGGCAGCAAGCAAAAACGAAAACGGAGAAGAACTGATAGACAAATTAAAATTTGAAATATGCTTTAGATTTAAATTTTAATACTAAACTATTTGCTAAATAAAATTAAATAAAATGAAAGTTATGTTCATGCGATTGTAGGGGAGGGGGCCCAGTTGTGGAGCGGGTTTTGAAAAAAATTTTTTCCTCAGCTCCGCAAAATGAAAAATTAAGAATTGAACATTTAATTATTAACCAAACGCAACTTTTCTCCAAAGAAAGTATGTTCTTTTGAGTTACTCAAAAAATTTTGGAACAAATTTTTTCAGGATAACTTTTTTAGGCCGAAAAAAACGTGACGCACCTCAAGAAATTCACTGGAAATGAGAAAATATGAAAGGAATGTCACACCAATTGTTGTGATTTAATGATTTATTTATTATCAAGGCCTTCAATGGCAAAAATAATGAAAAATACAAAAGAAAATGGCCTTCAATGGCCATAAATGACAACGATTTTTATTCATCATCGTCATCGATATATTCCTCGTCGTCGTTCACGTCACCTTCGCAGTGTTTGCAAGTGAAATAACTTGCCTGCGTGTTGGCGCACTTCAAATGAACTGGACGCTTGCATACATTGCAATTGATCGAGTTGGCAGCGGTCAATTTCTGCGGCAAAAGCTGTAAGCAAATAATGCAAAAATCTGTTTCTTCATCAGATGGTGGTGATGTTGGTTTGACGCGCTGGGCCGCTCGTGATGGCGTTGCTCGCTTGGTGTTGTTCGGTGTTGCTCGCTTCGTTGTTGCCTTCTTCGGTGTTGGCTTCTGCGGTGTTAGCTTCTTCGCCCCTTTGGCTGCTTTTGCTGCTGCCTTTTCCTTCAAAACAGTGTTTTTACCAAATGGAACATTCCAGAACCTTCCCGATCGAGATCTTCCAGAATATTCTCGGACAAACTGGTCTCAATATGTAAATTTCCTTTCATTTTTTTTTAACAACAACAAAAATGTAGGAATTTGACAGTTCTATATGATCCTATTGCAAAAAAAAAGGTGCGTCATAGCTAGGCCACCCGCTGAGTCACAACCGGGTCACGACGCTATTTTGTGTATGACAAGCAAATTTTTTATAGACACCACATAATCAAATAAATCCATATAGAATCATAAAATATACGGCATATACAATATATTTATGCATTACACTCACCTTTTCACTGTTAATTTCACAAAATGTTGGTACTTTGAAAAAATCAAAATAAATTTTGTCGCACGATTTTCAACACGATGTTTGGTGCGCGTATATACAATGCGACTACTAACGTTGGCGTCTGTCCAAAAACTGCGGAACGTCAAACGAACATGATTGGCAGGGCTCAAACTGTCACTCTCAAACCGCATGTCAAAAATATTTAGCTGCGTCACAACTGGCTTATAGCGCCATAGAGCGGTGTTGACCCAAACTTCCGACTTATCGCCGCGGAACTGTAAAGGAAGATCAAATATAAGTTGTAACTATCAACTACCGATAACATGTTCTCATAAATGGCAGCCACTTTTTGCGGCGTTGATTTTTTACTAACTCGAATAAAGCTGCTCCATAGACGCTCATCATGCCAGAATTTATCCACAACTGTAGGATAGAGGCGTATAATACATGCAGCTATTGAAGTTTTTAAGTCGTTAAATTTAGGCCCATACAGCTTTTCTTTTTCCGCTATCAATTTAGACATTTGCTTCTCATCTTCTCATAAACAATGTAATTGATATAGTCAATAATGGCGGTCTGGCTTTGTGTACTTTTAAGTCTCTGTAATCACATGAGGAGTGCGTTTTAAAAATATTTAATTCTACTTTTTTCAGCTTACCTGACTTGATCTAGCGTATAGATTCTTCCCAAGAAGCCGTTCCTGCATTTCACTTACAAATTCGACCATTTTATATATTTTTAAAATCTTTCATAACTTATTTAAATATAATAAGAAATGCTATAAAAGCACGATAACTCATCCGATAAATGCATGGCGATAGCAATTTCCATAGATGCAGCCCTGCACAAGTACAAGGCATTCTTACTCACATATACAAACACGCAACTACGAACTGTTTTTTGACACGTGTTGTGCACATTTCTTCGTGCGGAAACAAATTACAAAAACCATCTTGCAAATATAAATCAACTACGAACAACGTTGCAGTAAACTATAATGGCTGAACTGGAAGTGGAACACGTTGAAACAAACGCACTGTCAACGGTCGCACGGAATATTATCTCAAATGGAAAGGGTATACTTGGGAGCCGGTTGAAAATCTCGATTGCCCAGATTTGATAGCTGCCTTTGAAGAATCGCTAAAAATCAATAAAAAGGAATCAAATGAAAACGAAAACAAAAAAAAACTCAAGGGCTTTGATCGTGGCTTGGATCCAAAATACTAGAATTGGACGATTCATCAGGACAAAGTATGTTTCTTATAGAATGGAAAGGCAGTAATCATGCCGACTATGTGCCTGCCAAAGTGGCCAACGTTAGATGCCCACTACTTGTCATACATTTCTATGAGGAGCGTCTCTGGCACTGGATCCTTGACAATGGCAACAGTAGCTCACCCAACAGCAGTGGTCGTAGTAGCCCAACTAGCGGTTTTAGCAGTACCAATAGTTCCAACAGCAGTGGTGGGGCTATAAGCGGTTTTAGCACTCCCAATAGTTCTGGATATGGAACTGTGGCTAGTCTTGCCATTGTGAGTGGCAGTATCAGTGACGACAATTAAAAGCCGGCTGCATCATCCACCAAGACAAAGGCGAAACTGTTTAATGTCTACTCTTAAGTTAGGTGTGTCCTCAAAATTAACAAAACAAAAGATGGCAAACTATTCACAAGTCCATGATGCATTTAAACAGAACAATTACCTCGACAATTACATTCAAACATACATTACATATAGTAAGTATCTGTTCAACCGACGAGCTCTTTCGTTGGCCATAAAAAATTAAACGATATTTAATTTAATTTAACAATGTTTATTCAATATTATATATCGGTGGCTTCAGCGATCTAAAGGCCGATTGATACGAGTTGGACGAGGTTGAGCTGGCTCGAACTTAATGCACCGGCCAAATAGTGAGAACTAACTCTAGCAAAGAATAAAGCATTAAAAGCGAAGCATTTATATTGGAATAAAAAAGGTGTTTTTGGGTTTATATTATTTTTTTTCTTCCAAAGTTGAAATATTGGTCCAAATATAGTGTTAAAGGTAAACGGAAGTATTGTAAAAACTAGAAAATATATAAAGTCATACTTTTCTCTATTATACTTAAATTTCATTTACCTTTTTATAGAAATCAAGGAAAATAATTGAATGCAAAAAACAACCTTAAACATGAACTTTTATTCCAAAAATTTATTTTTTTTATAACAATGTAGCTGTAGCAACTAAACTTTTCTTCCGAATTGAATAAAATTTTTATATTCTTGATCCTTGGGAAATTCTAAATCAGATACATGTATTGATTTTATGAAAAGCTAACATCAAAATTTCTGATTTTTGCAACCCTTTTGCGACTATCGTGCCACTGTGCGACGATGCATGAGGTCTTCACGCAAATTATTTTAATGTGTATGAGGTCTGTCTCTCTCTCGGATTTTCTGGCTCTCACTTAAATGGGGGAACCCGCCTCCAGCATTACTCTACCTGTAATTATTTTACCATGAGTACAATATGCATAGCAAGACAGATAAAAAATTATTTTCACCCACCCTAATGCTTTCTCGCTCTCGCTTCAGTAGCAAAAGGGATGCTTTCTCTTGCTCAGATGCACGCATTTTCTTATGGCTCTCTATTTTTCGCTTTTGTCCTCACTAGTATTATTACACTATGGAAACAACTTTGCAAATTAACGAAGTCTGCGTGTTCTAAAAAGAGAACCAACATTACGTCACACTGTGGCAGAGCAACATTAAGATATTCTCATTGGTCTCTGTTGCAGCATGTTCCGTGTCCAATCGTTCAATTCCTATTAATTTTTAATTTCAATGTAGTGCCTTGCGTTTTATTTATTATATAATACATAGTACATTTCAATAACAAACTTATATGTACTATATAATAATATGTACTATGTAATATGTAAGGCAGCTTTACAGCATTCACTCCTGCAAACGGTAGCAGTCGGAGGCACTTTTCCCGTTGTCACCTTCAGCGGTTATTACCAATGATTGCTGGAAAAGGCGGTTTGGCTGATCGCCATATTCAACAGTGCCACTGGTTTGTATGAGGTGCGTCGTTTGACTTGCAACAGCAGAGTCTATTATGGGCTGTGCATCCAAAGTACTTAGCTGATGTGTAGATGCAGGCAGATAGCTGAAAATAACGTCCAATCATTTCGCGTCCTGTAGCGCCATTGCCATTCCAGCTGAAGACGGCATTGTCGATATAAAGGCGGTCAATTTGCTGTAAAAATGCATAAATTTATTACGAGATATTTTGCAATTGCCAGAAACTTACATGACGCCGATTGTCGAACGTATCGTAGTACATTCGGGTAAAATCCTCAGCTGTGCGTTCGCAAGCCTCTACCTTAGCCTTTAATTCCTGTATGATTAGTTACATTTTAGTATTTGATAGTTGCCCATTAATTTGTATTACTTACGCTGTTCATATTTTTTATTTAGTAAACCAACCGGTACGCTAAAATGTGGAACTAGACTGGTAGTTCATGAGCTTGACTAAATACCGATTCGGTTCCAAGAACTAGTGATTATACAATACTAAAATCGATAATCAATTTAGCGAAACAAATAGAGGAAAACTTATCGATGTAAAAGAATCTACAACAAACTGACAACATTATTTAAAAACACAAATACATAAGAAAGAAATTAATAGTTTATTCATAAAACAAATTCATTTTATTGCTAAATAGTATGTTTTTATATAAAATGCTATCCTATTGTGAGGAGGCATTTTGCCGCCTCACAACATTGTTTTTAATTTGCCAATAGGGCAATAACTAAACTGCTTGGACTGCTTAGTGAGAGTAGCGGTGAAAGTGTGCTCGCTCTCACCAACACTAGTTAAAGTATAGCAGCTTTATAATGGCGCAATAATTATTGTTTTGTATTAGTGTGCAGGTTAATGGTATTAGTGTATAATTGTATGTGTGAAGAAGGTGATAGGGATAGTGTTAGGCACGGCGGTCTCTTGCTTTCCTATTAGAATAATTATGTAGATAAGCACAGCGCCGTTTAGAATTAATCAGACAAATCGAAACTGTCTGAGAGAGTTTTAGTAACAAGAGATAGAACAGTCGCGAAGGACGGATATAAGGATATATTTAATTAGTAGCGCACCGGGTGCTACCGCGCCGGAGTTTTGTGCGTTCCGCGAACGTGCCACGCCAAGTATTTCTGCTACCAGGATTTATATCTGGGTGAGCGTATCGCCGTAAAAGGGCGAAGAACTTATAAATTGTTAGCTTTAAGTGTAACTTTTTTTTCCCAAAATTTTATTTGCTAAAAATATTATTTTGTGTAAAAGAGAGAGCGTGAGGGCTCGACTTAAGTGTACTGTGATAATAGACCGCAAAAGGGCGGTAAATTGTGTTTGTTTAAAATATCGAAAGTTTCAGCAAATATCAATTTTACTTTTAGCTGATATATCCCTGCCGGGATAACCAGAGGTCGTTACACTATAATCCAAGCATCAAAGCATCACTGTTTTAATGCACATAAATCACATTTTATAACATTAGCAGCTACAATACTAAGGAACAATTAAAACCCTAAAAGCCCCTCACTTTTGTGGAGCAATAGATTCATAACTTGTCTTATAATGGTATGTAACCCATCAAACAGACGCTGGCGACTATAACATCATAAGACATCTTGGGCTTATCTCATCAGACATATGTGCATATGGCAACTTGGTATCAGTCAGAAAAGATACTAGAAGGTGCCCGAAATAATCATAGCCCGGCGTACACGCACATATACCAATATGCCACGGAAGATCATGCCACATTCGACACGTACGGCTAAAGTTATTGTTTCATATCAAAATCGGCACAAAATTCAGATAGTATATCAACGGCATAGAAGATTTCAATAAAAGTGCCCGTAAGTGAAGAAAAACTTTTTTAATTTTTAAAATATCACAGCGAAAATTATGTGACTTTAATTTAAGTAAAGTAAGTATTTACGTTTGTGTGAAGATAGATCAAAGTTGGGCCACTATTTCGCTTAACTTCCGTACAAAATGTGAGCCCGGTCCGCTTGTTTTCGGCACCTTGTGAAATTCTTTGCATCATGTTCTCCATTTACATTGAAAAAGTGAAAGAACTACTCATACTTTTGTGGATATAAAAAACAGCAGCTGACTATAAACAACTTGACAAAATTATGGATGTGCGCTTTTCGTCAGACAATTATTAGAAGGAACTAATTTTTCGTTGTACAACACTTCAAAAATAAAATATTATTTGAAGCGCTTAGTAGTTCTGCGTTTTGTTTAAAACAAATATTACTGCCATTTTGATTTCAAAGTATCAGACGCATAGAAAACCTAGCAAGGCATTGAAAAATATAAAATTCAAATTTATTTTTGTTTAAGTTTTTTCGCATAAACAATTTAATTTATTTTCAAATTCGAGTGCCATTGCAGATTTATATTGTTAAATTACTATATTCTAAAAGGCAATATATAAAGTTTAAAATAGTGAATTGCTTCCTAAAGTGAGCGCATATCGATTACACCCGCTTGTTGTGCTCAATTAAGAAATCTACTCAAAATGCCAAGCGAAATAATAACACTGCAGCTTGGTCAATGCGGCAATCAAATCGGCTTTGAGTTTTGGAAACGGCTTTGCTTAGAACATGGCTTATCGCCGAGTGGCGTAATTCAAGATATTGCAACAGATGGCATGGATTGCAAGGATGTATTCTTTTATCAGGCAGATGATGATCATTACATACCTCGCGCGGTATTGCTGGACCTGGAGCCACGTGTTATCAATACTATTATGACATCTGCTTACTCCAAGCTATACAATCCAGAGAACGTTTATTTATCAAAGCAAGGCGGTGGTGCTGGCAACAACTGGGCTACAGGCTACGCCCACGCTGAAAAATTTCAAGAAGAAATTTTGGACATAATTGATCATGAAGCGGATGGCAGCGATACGCTGGAGGGCTTTGTGTTCTGTCATGCTATTGCAGGAGGTACTGGATCAGGCCTGGGTTCCTTCATAATGGAACGTCTTGCCGACCGCTACCCCAAAAAGCTTATACAAACATTCAGCGTTTTTCCCAATCAGGACGAAATCAGCGATGTAGTAGTGCAGCCCTACAATTCTATGTTGGCACTGCGTCGTCTGATCACATCCGTGGATAGCGTTGTTGTGCTGGACAATACGGCCTTAAATCGTATTGCCGGTAACCACTTGCATATGCGAAACCCTAGTTTTTCGCAAATTAACAACTTGGTCTCAACTATAATGTCTATGAGCACCGCCACGCTGCGTTATCCGACGTACATGAATAACAATCTTGCTGGATTAACTGCACTACTGGTACCAACGCCGCGGCTACATTTTCTAATGACTGGCTACACTCCTTTGACCAGCGATGCGGACGGTATCAATCACAGGGCCAATATTGGCAAAACCAATGTGCTGGATGTAATGCGTCGTCTACTGCAGCCCAAAAACATGATGGTATCCACTGCTCGAGACAAAACCAATCACCACTGCTACATATCTTTATTAAACATCATACAAGGAGAAGTGGACCCCACACAAGTGCACCAGTCTTTACAGCGCATACATGAACGTAAGTTGGCACAATTTATACCCTGGGGTCCTACCTCTATACAAGTAGCGCTTTCGCGCTCATCGCCCTATCTACAGAGCAACCATCGCGTTTCGGGCCTGATGTTAGCTAATAACACTAGCATTTGTTCAATATTCAAACACGCATTAAATCAATACCATAAACTCAAAAAGAGAGGTGCGTTTTTGGATCCGTTTCGACGTGAGAATATCTTTAATGATGATCTAAGTGAGTTAGATGAGTCACGTGATATCGTTGATTGTTTGGTGCAGGAATACGAGGCGGCTACACGCAAGGACTACTTGACCTTTGTACCTAAGCGGAAGACAAGAAATGATGGTGCAGGTGATTCGAAAACAGAGGATAAAAGTTTTCATGGACATACAACAAGTAGCCATATGTGGATGCCATGATTATGGTACAAAACGAACATATTTAGGTTACTTTAAAGCAGGAATGTGACTCTTTTGAAGTATTGACAATGACAAACAAAGATTTATCGTTTTTTTTTATGTTGTAATCTCCAAATGAATAAGATGAAAATTTTCTTGTTGCATGTTGTTGGTTTTAATAATGTCTATCGTGTTTGTGCTTAATAATAGTAGGTTATTATAATGTTTCTTTAAACTTATGTTTGAACGTAGCGAGCTGCGATTTCGAAGTTAAGTAGGGAGATAGTTATCGATATCTATCAAGGAGTATACAATTTAATTTTTTTAACACTTCAGGCTCGATTTCAGTTTCAGATCTTTGCGCCTTACATGTCGTCACAAGTACTTCATTGTAAAGCATTTTCAGTCTACCTGGTTTACCAGTGCGCAGCATTCTGGGACTTTCCCGTCCACGTGCTACGACCATCGGAGGAGCTGATTCATCAGACGACATCTCATCATGGCAGTTATCTTCTGGTTGACTTCCGTTCTGATTTTCAAGACCGAATCCGGGTTATATAGTATGTTGTTGCTCTGCTCTACGAATTGTTAATGTTTGCCAAAGAGATTTGTGAACAACCTATAAGCTTTGCACTAAACTTACTTCTTGGTCACTTTTTGAGAAATATGCAACTTGCCCAAAGGTTCGCAAATGTCTAACGATTGCAACATGTTTATTCCAAAACTTGAAAGGGGTCTCGCGGCATAGGCTGCTGGATGGACATCTGTTTAATATGTAATTATTGGCCGTGTTAACAGCCTTTGCCCAGTAATTCGGAAATAAAGGTGTGTAGTGTGCGTGATGTTTTAGCAGCGAACTATTACACAAAAAGTAGAGTATAGTGTATGAGAGTATGGGTAAAATTTAGGATGTTGATGAAGTCCCACTATATTGGCAATATTTGGCAGTAAATATATCTTGTGTTCTTCTTAGATGTTGAGAGCGGGTGGCTTAAAGTCTGCTGACGACAGCACTATATATATACTGCCTTAAACTATGCTCTAAATGGCTCGCCGGATTGTCAGGGTCCTTTTTAATCTCTCAAAAGGTAGACACATTCGTGCAATCTTTTAGATTCATTTTAAGCTAAACTAAATTAAATTAATTAATAAATCTTTAAAAATAAGATATTACACTGCCGACAAAGGAGAATACTGTGCTCACGCTATCTAAGGGTTAACATGGGTGAGGAATTAGCTGTTTATTATTCCTATTGGTTGGAGACTCGTATGTTAATGGGCTCTCCTTCTATACCATCCCATCCTGTGCAATTCATGTTAGTCGTGATATCGCCATGCTCTACTGTCGACAACAGAATTGATATTTAAAACATTATTGAAAATATATTTATAATTATAAAATATATTAAAGAAACTATACGAAGGAATTTTATTTTAGTTTCGCAAGTTATTTAAGTAGGAAGATAGAACTAATTTAACAATAAAATAAAAATAAAAAAATAAATATGAATTTAAATAGATGTACAACAATCTTTATATATATTTGTTTTGGCGAGAAAAATTCAAAAACACTTTTATATAGTTACTCCCTCCGGCTAGGTAATCGTTGAGCTCAATCGATGACGCTGCTTGGCCAACAAATGATTAATATGATATTAAAAAAAATGAAGGAAAGGTATGCAACATTGTATAAATTGCACCCATAAACAATTAAAGATAAAGGACATTTAACTATTATTATAAAAATTTGAAGAACATGATTAAGTTAGATTAATTAATATCAATTCAATAATTAACTTTATGACAATATCCAGATTCAATTAATGATCAACGCCCTTTTATAAAAAGTATTGATTTATACATAGCTCAATATATTAATTGTTTCTTGGTCTGGTCCTGGGAAGTCCGAGGCCTTCCTAAACAGGTTAAGTTGCTTTCTTAAGAGCCTTCCTATCCAATGGGTGCGATTAGGTTATGATTTGATGCACAAAATCAATTAAATCCTCAAGAAAAGTGGCACGAAAGTGTCGCAAAAGTAACTTTGGTCCAAGTGCACTATAATCAAAAAGTTACAATTGGTTTTATAATAAATCAAAGCACTGATCTATATAAATGGTATATACCTTGAATAGTAGTTGGTAATAACCAAATAATAGGGTAAAAAATCCAACGCCAGGAACAGTTTTTTTTTATTGTTTTCGTGCTAATTGATATAACTTTTAATTATGTTAACTCGAAAGATGTATTTACCCGCAGAATTCAACTAAGTATATTAATAAATATATATTTATACTGCACTTTGCACTTATGCACTTGAAATCAAAAATATACCTCAAGCAACACGTCTTGCTTATCGCACTTTTTTGCGTAAAGTTTCAGCCCAACTCTAATCAGATCTGCGTACAGCTTGCATTGATTTAGCGCTAGTCCAAAAGGTACAAAAACAAAGAGCGCCATCTATTAGACAGACGGACATGGTTCAATCGCTATCCGAGGTTATGATAAGTATATTGATATAAAGGACTTAGGGTCTGCCACGTCTCCTTCCGACCGAAACTTACACTGCACAAATCTAGTTAATCCTTTGTTCATAGGTAGAGGGTTTAAAAATTGAAAGTTTTCCGTTAAATAATAGCCAACTTCCAATATTTATTACTCCCGGCTTGGTTTTTAATTGGCAGGCAAATAAAAAATTCAAAACTTTAGAGTGATATTATTTTAAGTGCGTATAAATATCTCGGCGATATTCTGGATAGGAGGCTAACCTTCTCGAAGCACATAACAATACGAGGAAAATGGCTTGGTTGCTCGCACCCAGAAATAAACTTTCCTTATAAATAAAGTTTCGATTTACAAATCTATTTTAAGCCCAATATGGAAGTACGCGGAATCGCAGCGAAATCGAACATAAATAAAATTAAAGTTGGCCAGAGCAATATATTAAGAAATTTGGGGCGGTGCTCCCTGGCACATGCGCACGATGGTGCCTAAAGTAGGGGACGGTATCCAATTGCAGGCGAAAAAGTATTTAGAGCGTCTTGGACTTCATTCAAACTTGTTAGCACGACTGCTGAATCAGAAGACCGTCTTCCATAGCAAGAAAGAGAAGATTAAAACGGTGCCACCCACAGGATCTTTTGATTAAGCTGCCTCTCTAGAACACAAATTTAAGCTGAAGACTAGAATATAAAAAATATTTAAATTTTACATTTTTCTACATGTTGTTTATTAATTCAAATCTGCACACTTAGACCCTTCAAGGTTTAAGCATTAAAAACATTCGAAAACTTTAAATAAAACAAAATTATGTATTGCTATTTAAATATACTATAAATTTATTATTTTGCTATTAAATACATATTCATGATTATTAATATTGTTTCGTGCATTTTTTATGGACATCTTTGTATTGATAGTTTGAAACTATACCAAGTATTTTTTTTATTTTTATTTTTTTTATGTAGGTCTCATTACGGCTGCAGTGATTTTCCTGCTCCTGCTTTTGTGATATCAACGCCGCCAAAAGTTACAGCCTTTCCAGCATTCCTACTAAGACGATCAACCACCCTTCACCTTTTGTCCATTGTCGGCTATTACACAAGGTGCAATTAACTACATCACAATCCAAGAAGACATCAGAATTATGCCAACATCATCTTCGTATTGACTACCGCCGTGAAAACTACAATAAATTTCTATTTGTCTTGTCTAGTCAACAATTGATTCTAAAGAAAATTATGGAAATGTAGTACTTACTATTCTATGGCTCTCCACCTATTGCGTAATTATTAGTAAAAGTAAGATATCTCTTTATTAAAATTTCCCCAAAATGTAAGGCAATTTAATAGATGGAATCTAAAGGGTCAGTTCCGGTTTACGCTTCGTTCTTTACGAGTCCGTAAAGTGAAATCAATAATCGGAAATCAGAACTGACTCCTTTCACGATATAGAAATTGTCTAATTCAATCATTATAGTATATACACAGTTTATTGTCAAACTTTTTCGTATTTATTTTTTTAATAATTTAATATTTTTTAGAAACATACAAGAAAAGTATGCATAAAGTATATTTTTGTAACAAAGAAATAAAAAGTTGATATAAAAGAAAGAAAACTACATTTTTTTAAGGCATTTGAAAATTGTATTATTTTGCTTCACATTTCAAAACCTTTTCGTTGATATCTCAAATATTCTTAAAGGATCAGATCTCACAAATTAAAAATATTTTTTTATATATCTCTTAGCCATCCATCTTTGTAAAACACACCTTGGCTCAAAAGATATAAGAAACAGATTACTATTTTGATTTATATTTGACAAAAAGCGAACAAAATCGATTATGGATATCTCTCATACAACAGAACTCACCGTTGAATTCAAAATTTCGAAAAATGTAAATTTTCCTTGACCCACGGCCAATTTTAAACTATTACATCTGCCAATTTGGATTTGAACTAGGCCCAGCAAATGGCAAAATTTCAAATTGTCATTCAGAAATGATCGTTGAATAAGATTTTAAAATGTTCCGTTGATTTCTGGCTAACGTCAAACAATTTTAACTGCCATTTTGATTTCAATGTTGCAGGCAAACAGAAAATCCAGTAAATCGCTTAAAAATTCAAATTCAAAACTGACCCTTAAATCCAAAACTTGTAAGATTCTAAAATGTTCATTTGCAAAAGTAAAGTAAAAAACTTAAGCACTTTTTCCTATGCTTCAAAAAGTGTCTGACAAATAATATTGAAATATATAATATATAAATATTCGGAACCGAAACACAGAAAATGGCGTCGCTAGAGAAAAATCGTCTGCAGAATTTCAAAAACAAAGGCAAAGACCAAGATGAGATGCGTCGCCGGCGCAATGAAGTGACTGTTGAGCTGCGCAAAAATAAGCGTGATGAAGCCATTTATAAGCGACGAAATGTGCCCAATTTGGATTCGAATACAGATGAAGATGATCAAATTCCGTCTTCCATAAACTTCAAAAAGCTTGCTCTAGCAGCCGTTGACTCGTCAAAACCAGAGCAACAGTTGTCCGCAGTGCAGACTGCTCGAAAATTGCTCTCTTCAGATAAGAATCCACCTATTAATGATTTTATCAAAAGCGACATGTTGCCCATTTTGGTTGAATGTCTAAAACAACATAATCACACAATGCTGCAGTTTGAGGCAGCCTGGGCTTTGACCAATATTGCATCGGGCACTTCCGACCAAACCAATCAGGTGGTCGCCGCCGGTGCCGTGCCGCTCTTCCTTCAACTACTCACCTCACCCGATCCGAATGTCTGTGAACAAGCTGCCTGGGCTTTGGGCAACATCATTGGTAATGGTCCTGAGTTGCGCGATTTGGTTATCAAGCTGGGCGCTGTTCAGCCACTGCTATCCTTTATAAAACCGGACATACCCATCTCTTTATTGACCAATGTCACTTGGATAATTTGAAATTTGTGACGCAACAAGGATCCACCACCTCCTGCGTCAACAATTCATGAGATACTGCCTGCACTTAATGTGCTGATCCATCACACCGACACAAACATATTGGTTGATACAGTCTGGGCTATTAGCTATCTATCTGCCGGCAGAAACGATCAGATTCAAATGGTCATTGATAGCGGCGTTGTACCCAAACTTATACCGCTCTTGGGAAACCATGAGGTAAAGGTGCAAATAGGTGCTTTGCGAGCGGTTGGCAATATAGTTAGCGGCTCAGACGAGCAAACGCAGGTGGTGCTGAATTACGACGCTCTATCGTACTTCCCGGCGCTATTGTCCCATGCAAAGGAAAGGATACGCAGGGAAGCCAATTGGTTCCTTTCCAACATTACCGCTGGCACTCAGGCACAAGTGCAGGCTGTCATAAATGAGGGTCTCTTGCCTAAAATCATTGAGAACCTCAGCAAGGGCGGATTTCAGACCCAGAAGCAGGCAGCTAGGGTTATAAGTAATTTGACTGTATGCGGTAATCGCGATCAAGTTTTCAAATTGATCAAAGATGGTGTGATTCCACCTTTTTGCGATCTTCTCTTGTGCCAGGATACGGAAGTTATCAACGTGGTGCTTGACGGTATTCATAACATGCTTAAAATGGCGGACTCACACGTGCAAGATGTAGCCAATTTGATTGAGGAATGCGACGGACTTGACAAAATCGAACGTCTGCAAAGCCATGAGAATGTGGAAATTTATAAAGTGGCTTACGCAATAATTGCACAATACTTTACAGATGAGGTCGAACAAGCAAATCTTTCACCAACATCAGATGGAACGCAACACAATTTTGATCCGAATGCAGACAAACTACCAATGAACTCATTCAAGTTTTAATTATTTTTTCAGATAGGCAACAGACACAATACACCAAGAGAAAATAAAAAAACACCATATCGTTTAAGAGCGTCTCTTGGATGCACATTACACAAAATATTAGTGAATAAACATAATTTTTAAAAGCCTTAGCTGTGGTAATTCAACGTATAAAAAAACAATAGCGTATAAACTCAAGACAAAACTTTTTAATTTTTATGTGAATCGGTATAATAAATGTATTTAACAATAACAATAAAACAAAAAGTAATAATAATCATGCTTAAACTAGTTGTGAATTATAATTACCAATATGACAAATAAGTATATTAAGCATAATCATGCTTAAACTAGTTGTGAATTATAATTACCAAGTTAATAAATATTTCTTATAAGTTGTACCGTCTAATGTGTTAGCGGAAAATGTATATAAGAATCAGAAGGAGACATCAGAGGCCCCCAAAACATGATCAGGTTGACTAGAGATGTCGGTATAGCCATGTCCGTCTGACCGTGCATATGAACGCCGAGATCTAGAGATAATAAAAGCTAGAGCGACAAAATTTTCATATTAGATGCCTTATTATGTCAAAGCAGAAATGTTTATTTTATATTTTGCACATTTGGGTTACGTTATTTAGCATCTAGAGGCGTGTTATAGAGGACTTCCAAAAAAAAAAGTTTTGGGTAACTTGCTTGCTTATGCATACATATGCACTCGGTAGGTATATATATCTGAACATTTTATCCAATTAACAGCAACAAATCAATACAAAATTTTGTAGTTATATATTTTGGTAAAAAATAGTTAATGTATGTATATGTACATATGTAAAATCAATTTTTCATTCACGTATTTATAGTGCATACAAAAATGAAATTTTACAAAAAAAAAAATAAACTTTTTTTGGTTTTTACCATGATACTTTATTTTTTAATCGTTTTCAATATCTCAACGAATACGTTTTATAATTTTTTTTCATTTTAGTTATAAAGCACATATTGGTATGCAGTTAATTATATATAATACTTTGTTAAAATTAATAAAAATATGCAAATTTATTCCTTTTTTTTAGTTTTTTATCATAGAAAATGGTGGCCATTATTTTATATTGGTTCCACTACAAAAATTATTTAACTAATTCATACACTGCTTTTAGTTTAGTTTTTCAAAAAGCAAATGGGCCGATGTGGCCGTGAAGCCAAAACTGGGCCTCATCACTGAACAAAATTTTGGTCGAAAACAACGGATCTTCATCGATCTTACCAAGAGCCCATTCACTAAAACGGCGATGTGCAGGAAGGTCATTCGGCTTCAATTCTTGCCTGAGTTGAATTTTGTCTGCTTTCAAGTCGAGATCCAAATGTAAAATGCGCCAGGTGGTTGAATACGACATGCCAAATTGTTGCTTCCTCGCGGTCATCGGAACACTGTCAGCTACCGCCGCTATAGTCTCTTCACTTCGTGCTGGATGTGGTCGATTTGGTCGTGTATCATCAAACAATGAATACTGGGTCTCAAATTTGGTGATGGTGCTACGAATTGTGGGTTCGGTGGGTCGATTATGTTGACCATAAGTCTATGTCAGCGCACGAAAAACATTCTTTGCAGAAGTACAATTGTACAATTTGTAAACGTTGTTCGGGTGTAAGTCTTTGCATGATGATTTGCCAATGAATATTGAACAACTTTGCTTTTGACAGTTGTTATGGATCACGCGTGATCCACACGAAAATCCCTATTGAAAAAAAAGGTCTTAATGAAACACCCTTTACATATGTACATAAGGGTGTCCCTTAAACTTCAAGTTCAATATTTTTTTACGCATACCTTCTTAAAAGTTTCGTAATAACCCTATATTATCTAGAACAAAATATTAGTTCGATATATAAACGATAACCCGTGCCGACTTGCTATTTAAACCTGTCCATACAAGTTGCGTAAGTACTGCGCTGTGACTTGTAACTACACGTTTTATTCGCCATTTCATACGTGATTTTTGAGACTATTTAGTGCGTTAACATGTCGGTGGGATTATGGAGTGATAAAAAAATTATATCCCTTATCGGTTGCCTAGCTACCAAATAAATGGTGCAAGAACAGATCTTGAATTTTGAACTCACCTTGCCGGACGTTCCCTGCCATGAACAAAGCTCGAAAAGAGGTAGAAAGAATCTCATAACACCTAAACTAGTTCCACACCTAGATCGGTGTTAGTTAAGCACTAGAGATTCCGTTTACATTCTTAATGCGGTGGTAGAAGCGATTAGTCTGAGCAGCGATGATTTCTCTTTTAACAAATTCTCGATTCAGCGAATTCGTACTGAAACTAGAAAACCAAGGGCAGAAGCAATAAAATCTGACTCCCAAAACAATGTACCCGACGTAGTCACTGTCCATTGGGATGGAAAACTATTACCCGGGTTAAATGTACGGAGTTCAAAAGGAGAACGCTTGACAGTTATTGCTTCATTTGACGATAGAGAACAGTTTCTTGCAGTGCCGAAACTAGAAAGTTATTCTGGAATACATCAAGCTAAGGCTGTCTCAACAGCTCAACAAAGTACAAATAATGTGCTGCGACACAACAGCTTGCAATACGAGCCGTTTCAATGGAACTTGTGCTATTTTGGAGCAAACTTTATTGTTTTATTGTTTCTAAAAGCTGTCTTTGAAACCAAGATTAAGCTAATTACTAGTAGCCCATATATTCCAATATTCAAAAAGCTCAGAGAAAATTGGAATAAGTTTGATTCTAGTAAAACTGAACCATCTCTTATTTTCGTAAAAGAACGTGTTGCCGAGACAGACTTTCAAGCTTGATTACTATTTATAAGGCAGAATTAGACAAAGGCTTTGTAAGAGATGACTACCGCGAATTGGTCGAACTGTGCGTAATATTTTTGGGAGGAGACACAGAGGAAAATTAAAACTAAGAAGTTGTATATTAATCCTTGGCTAAATGTACAGTGGCGACCAAAGCACTTAACCAAGATTTGCGCTTTTTGAAGATGTTAAAAGAGTTCGAAAAAATTGACGCAACAATTTCTAAAGCTTCTATAAGCAAGTTTAGCCATCACTTGTGGTATTTATGTGAAGAGACAGTCATTCTGTCACTATTTCATGATGAAGTTGATAACTAAACTAAGAATAAAATGATTGCCAACTTTAACAGGGACAAAACCTCAGATTTTAGCAAGCGCTATGACCCGTTGAACGAAGAAAAATTTGTTTGGTAAGGTAAGATATTTATTTTTTTGTTATATTTTCAAAATTGTTGATGATTTGATGTTATTTAACTTATTTTTTGCTGACAAAACACTGGATGATTTCGTATCGGAAAAGAGCAAACAAACAACGACAGTTTTCTAAAGGAAGATGTATCTTCTTAGAATAACAATGCTCCTTTTTAAGAAGCTAAAAGAAGAATAAGTTATTTGAGAGTTGTAAATGATACTGCTGAAAGGTCTGTTAAATTAATGCAAGACTTTAACTGACTTATCACGGCTGAAGAAGAACAAAGGCAGTTCTTGCTACGCTGTGTTCAGGAACATAGAAAATTGTATCCGGACTGTAAAAAAACTACCCTAAAAAGAAGATACCCTGAATAATTGTTATGACTTTATGTTTTTAATTAAAGATTAATGTTTATCTAATTAAGTTTTTACTTTTAATCACTTTATTCATTGCATTTATAGTGATTTTATAATACACCGAAATTTCAGGACAAAACACGTTTTTTACTAAACTTTGAAGCTCGGTCGGCACGGGTTGCAATTATGCTAGATTGATAAAATTTAATATTTAAGTTCCTTATAGCATTACTAAAAAATATAGAGGGTATGCATTTCGCCTTTGATTTGTAATTGAAATTACATGAATATAAATTTCTAAAATGAAACCATAAACCTATAACTCATAAACTGACCGTTGAATTCAAAACTTATTGCAATTCACGCTGAGCCAATGCATGCCGTAGAGTTGGCTCGAGAGCGAACTTTTCCTGCATTCCATTGCAGTATCCAGTTCAGAGAGATTATTTTCACTGAGGTCAATCTGAGGTACAATCCAAAAAAGCAGCCTCCTCGAAAAAACATTTGTGCAGACACTTGGAAGTAGGCCACGTAATAGTAAGTCTCTGACGCGAGTTATGTTCATGCGATTGTACTCATAGGGCCATAGAGCGGCGTTGACCCAAACTTCCGACTTATAGCCGCGGAACTGTAAAGGAAGATCAAATATAAGTAGTAGTAAGTAGTAATTAATGTTTTCTTTATTTCAAAATAATAACAAAAAGCAAATTACAACAAAAAATTAATTTTTAAAAGAAACATACGACTAGGACTATATGTCGACAGTCGGCTAAGGAAACTTAAGTTCAGACTTCTAGTTAAACATTTTATGCGAAATCGCTTAAAATTAAATCTCTGTATTTAATACACTAACAACTTAAATAATTAACTAAGGCATTGTGATTTTTACCGCTTAAAACCAAAAAACCAAAATTTTGAATACGAAATTGTCTGTAGATTGGACAGCAGCCAATGACGTGGAAAATGTTTTCCGGCTCACCAAGGTTGCATATTGGGCAGCTAACAGATAGAGTATTTTTAAAAGATCGTGCATTTAGATTGAGCAGGCCGCCTCTAGCACGGAAAATTAAACTTGCGGCATACGCTGTGAATTTATCATTAAAGTAATTTACATCGGAGGGTATTAAATAGGAATATAAATCATGAGTTTTAGTTTTTTGGGCAGATTTAATAAAACCATTAATCTTAAAATCTCTGATATTTTCCAATAACAGTGGAGTATAAGATGTCACTGCAGCAGCAGAGAAGTTTGTTAAAGGTACTATATCTACACTTTCAGCAATTGTTTTCCATTTAATGACCCAGTCTAAATTCAACCTTACAGTTTCTTCCACTAAAATACGAGGGAGTCTGTGAGGGGGTAGTTTTAAACATCTCACGATGTAAAGCATGTGTGCTCGAAGCGTGTGTAAGAACTGAGGCAGTAATCCTGTCTCAAGATGTATCATATATGTGGGAGTGTTAGGTGGTAAGAAGATTAGTTTCTTAATAAAAAAGCGTGGGAGTTTCTCTACTGCTTCAAACCTGTCCACACCCCAGACTTGAGCACCGTAGAACATAATCGCACACGTATCGAAGATCTATAAGTTTTTGGAAATACAAATACGGGGGTTATTGATGTATTTTAACCATGTCGCGTTTATTGCTTTTTTAAAATCAGTTAGTTTACTCTCTAAGTGTTTCTTGAAAGAAAGTTTTTAATTGATAAGAACCCCCAGATATTTATATTCGTTTACGATCTCGACTGTCTCGTCGCCAAAAGTCCAAGCGTAAGTATTCGGAATCCTAGTGCATTCTCTAAACACCATCACTTTAGACTTCGCCAAGTTTACTTTCCGTCCCCGTGCCAGATTTGGTTCGATGTATTTTCATATAAGAGACGTAAAATTTCAATAAAGTGGCTCAAAAGGCCGTAAGAAGCTAGCTTGTAAAATAACATATTCCGTGGGATGGTGTCAAAAGCACATGAAAAATCAATGAAAAACGCAAATGTCTTCTTATTATTTTTAGTATTTAAGCGCACTATACTGGAAAGATTGAAGATGTTATCAGTGGTGAAATATTTCTTACGAAATCCCGTTTGAAATTCGCTAATGATATTAATGCAATCAATCCAAGCATTTATTCGGCAGTCAAGCAATGATAACCCTCCATAATTTGCTACTAAATCCGGATTCCCCTTATTGAAAAGATTAATTACACAATGTCGCAAAATTTCAAAATTTTCTGTATCCGGGACATTTACCAATTGATTCTTATGTAAAATTTTACGCTGAATTCAAATCTGCTTTGAAATATGTGGAAAGTAGAACGGTTTTTGAGATATGGTCAGATTTTCATTTTTGGTGTTTTGAAAAAAGGTAGGTCTACTAAAATAGCATTTTCTCTAGTTTTAGTCCACTGAAGTTAATAAACTGGGACAAAAATTAAAGATAATATATTTATCTTTACAAAAAATGCTGGTTGATAAGAATCCAATCAGAAATTACGAAGTTGTGGCACTTCAAATTCGGATATTTGTAAAAATTGTGATGATTTTTCCGGTTTTTGCTGCCTTTTATTAAGTTTCATTTAGCCTTACCATAAAAATTGCTCCGGTTTTAGATATTGACATAATGGCGTAATCTTTTACGAACATTTTTTGCCCTGGTTCATCAACATCGGGTAAAAAATACTTCCGCATTTGCAGTATTTGGTGAAATAACTCAAATTTTATTTTTTATGACTCTGAAAGCACATGAATTCTATTGCTCTCACAAGGTCAAAAGTTATGCATTGGTCGTACCAAATCTTCTTCTTTCTTCTTACCATACCATACCAACCCGATTACCGGGTTACGGCCTGCCTTAAAACGTCTCTCCAGGCGCCTTTGCATTGCGAAGCCGCTGGATGTTGATACGCTAAGCAACGTCCATGTCGTTGAAGAGCTCATACAGCTCCTGGTTGGTGCGGATGCGGTAGTCATCGCCAACTCGAATAGGACCAAAGATTTGGCGCAGTACTTTCCTCTCGAAAACTCCCAAGGCAGCTGCATCAGTTAGCGACACGGTCCAGGCTTCCGCGCCGTAAAGAAGCACTGGAAGGATGAGTGCCTTGTCTCTACTACTCAATTGCCTATTGAGACCGAAATAGCACCTATTGGCAAGAGTTATTCTGCGCTTGATCTCCAGGCTGACATCGTTGTCGGTGGTAACGGCGGTAAAGGTAGATAAATTCCTTGACAACATCGAAAGTATAGCTGTCGGCCGTAATCTGGGACCCAAGCCGCCGCACGTCCCTACTTGACGACAGCATATACTTCGTTTTGCCCTCATTTACCGCCAGACCCATTTTCGCAGACTCCCGTTCAATAGCACTGAAGGCCGCGGTGACATCTCGCTTGGTACGCCCAATGATGTCGATGTCGTCGGCGTACGCAAGGAGCTGGACACTCTTGTAGAAGATAGTGCCAGTGCGATGTACGCCGGCCTTCCGCAGAACGCTCTCCATGACGAAGTTGAAGAGGTCGCATGATAAGGGGTCACCTTGTCTGAAACCTCGCAAGGTATCAAAAGGCTCGGAGAGGTCCCTTCCTACCTTGACGGAGCTGCAGGAATTACTCAACGTCATTCTGCAAAGCCTTATCAGCTTCGCAGGGATACCCATACACATGCGGCATATACGTGATCCCTTATTGGGCTATCGAAAGCTGCTTTGTAGTCGACGAACAGGTGGTGAGTGTCGACTTGATGTTCGTGGGTCTTTTCCAGGATTTGGCGCAGTGTGAATATCTGGTCGACGGTGGACTTGCCAGGTCTAAAGCCGCACTGATAAGGTCCAATCAGTGCCTTTGCGAGTGGCTTCAGTCTTTCACACAGTACGCTCGTAAGGACCTTATATGCAATAGGGAGAAGGCTTATACCCCTGTAGTTGGCGCAGATAGTGGGGTCTCCCTTTTTCAGGACAGGACAGAGGGCACTGAGGTTCCAATCGCTGGGCATAGCTTCCTCCAGCCATATTCTGCAAATGAGCCGGTGCATGCACCCGACCAGCTCATCGCCTCCGGCCTTAAACAACTCAGCAGGAAGGCCATCAGGGCCAGCGGCTTTGTTGTTTTTGAGTCGTTGTATTGCGACCCTGACCTCGTCATGGCTGGGCGGCGGGATCTCCACGCCGTCGTCGTCGATTAGTGCCGGTTCACTTACTTCTCTAGTGGCGGAATTGGTGCCGTCGTCGCC
Organism: Chymomyza amoena; assembly: GCA_037043745.1. Lineage (NCBI taxonomy): Eukaryota > Metazoa > Arthropoda > Insecta > Diptera > Drosophilidae > Chymomyza > Chymomyza amoena. The sequence continues at coordinate 9,328 of JBAMAX010002340.1, read as the reverse complement.
TCGCAATGGCATAGAGAAGTGATGTCTCCATAACCTCAGCACCCCTTGCGCATCTGTCACCAGGTTGCCGCTTTCGTCCCTGCAGGCTGATGCTCCGGGCTTAAAACCTTCCGTCAGACGCTTGACGTTCTTGAAAAATTTTTGAGCATCATTCCTGCGCCTACACATCTCGATTTCCTCACGCTCACGCCTTTCCTGCTCCCTCTTCTTGCGTCTGAAAAGGCGTCTCTCCTCCCTTCTCTTCTCCCCGTAGTCCTCAACGATGGCTCGCGTAGCGGCAGTCTGCAGCGTACGTTTGTAGGCGGCGTTTTTCGCTACAGTGGCCGCGCGACACTCCTCATCATACCATTGGTTTCGTTTTGGTGGGCGCTCGAAACCAAGGACGGATTCCGCTGTAGCGCGTAGGGAGTGGGAGATTTTGGCCCATAGTCCACCAACGTCATCGGAGGTAGATGTGGATTGACGGAGCTTGTCTGAGAGTTGAGCGGAGAATGACTCGGCGTCTCGTTGTGATCACAGCTTTTTGACGTCCACCTTTCGCTGCGCACTAGGACGCGCTGTTCGCGATGCACTTATGCGCAATCGCACCTTGGCTGCGACAAGGAAGTGGTCCGAGTCCACATTTGGACCACGAAAGGTGCGCACGTCTAGCACGCTGGAAGCATGCCTTCCGTCAATCACAACGTGATCGATCTGGTTGCGGGTCGACCGATCGGAGGACAGCCAAGTGGCTTTATGAATCTCGAGATGCTGGAACCTGGTGCTACAGACTACCATGTTTCGCGCCGCGGCGAAATCGATCAGCCTCAGACCGTTGGGCGAAGTGGTCTTGTGGAGGCTGAACTGTCCGACAGTGAGACCAAAGATACCTTCTTGCCCGACCTTCGCATTGAAATCCCCGAGGACGACCTTGATGTCGTGGGCCGGGCATTTATCGTACAGGTCCTCGAGTTTCGCGTAGAAGGCATCCTTGACCGCATCGTTCTTCTCTTCCGTCGGGGCGTGCGCGCAGATCAGGCTTATATTGTTGAACTTGGCCTTGATGCGGATTGTGGCTAGCCTTTCGTTCACCGGAGTGAACCCAGAGACGTGGTGACGAAGCCTCTTGCTAATCACGAACCCGCACCCGAATTCGCGCCTCTCCGCATGGCCGCTGTAGTAGATGTCGCAGTGTGCTTGTCTTTTGCACCCTTGTCCTATCCACCGCATTTCCTGGATGGCGGTGATGTCAGCCCTACATTTGCTGAGGGCGTCCGCCAATTGGGCAGAGGCACCATCCCTATAGAGGGTCCGGATGTTCCAGGTGCATACCCGTAAATCGTTGTCCATTATTCGTTTGCCGTGGTCGTCAACATAAAAAGGAGTCCTTTCCGAGGCTTGTTTCTTGGCCTTCACTGAATAAGTGTTTTTACGTGGCGTCAGATTTTCATTTTTGGTGTTTGAAAAAAAGGGAGGTCTACTAAAATGGCATTTTCTCTAGTTTTAGTCCACTGAAGTTTATAAACTGGGACAAAAATTAAAGATAATAAAATTATCTTTACAAAAAATGCTGGTTTATAAGAATCCAATCAGAAATGACGAAGTATGGCATTTCAAATTCGGATATTTGTAAAAATTGTGATGATTTTTCCAGTTTTTGGTGCCTTTTATTAAGTTTCATTTAGCCTTACCATAAAAATTTCTCCGGTTTTAGATATTGACATAATGGCGTAATCTTTTACGAATATTTTTGCAGTATTTGGTGAAATAACTCAAATTTTATTTTTTATGACTCTGAAAGCACATGAATTCTATTGCTCTCACAAGGTCAAAAGTTTTGCATTGGTCGCACCAAATATGCAAAATTTATTTATCCAAAATTTGCCTCCAAATTCAAATTTTATTTAACATTTTTGAAAAGTCGGACGGTTACTTTAAATATTTGCAAATTTAATCCAACGTTAACGCATTTTCTCAGCTTGAAAGCTTTGCGAAGCGATAAAAGGGATAGGGAAAAAAGCGAAAGCCCACGCTCAAAGCAATGGCAACACTTTTTGAAATGAGGGAAGTTCTTTCTTTTGGCTACACGAAACAAACAAACAAAAACTTTACGAACCGCTGCAATTTATTCATTAAAAAGAAAAGCTTCAACATGAGTTGCTCAAAACGAACATTCATTGCAAAAATGATCCGAACAAGTTTTGCTTTATTAATGGAAATTTTTTTCGGAGCATTTGCAAAATGTTTTTTCTTTATATTTTGGCAAGAAACCGGCAATCAAACCGTGGACGCCGAAAAGCGTATGCAATTCTTGCAGAACTATTCTAACTATGTGGATGTCTGGAGAAAAGTGAGTCCAAAATTTTATAACTTGCACACGTAGATTAATTTTTGCACCTTATTGTTAGTCGCTTTTTGGCTTTTGATGTTCCTGCAACTTGGCGACAACCGATGTGTCACGAAATTGGCTGCTATTTTTGCTTAACTAAAGTTAATCAGCATGGACGTCACCGATTTGTAAAATATGCTGAGGCGGAGTCTTTCTCAAGCCAATTTTGCGCACATCTGCCAGCCCATACCCAATTTGTGTGAAACTTAAAAACGAAAGTGAAGATTCAGATGACGCAGACATGGATTATAACGATGCTGAGACAGATCATATTCTAAAGAAGTGAGGACTACAAATAAATTGTTGATGATTTACTGGAAAACTACAAAAAAATTGGTATAATTTCAGTTTGTTTTTTCTCGAGTTTTTATATTTACCAATATTGGTTTTTCTTTTTATTTTTTAAAGGTGTAAATATGTCTTTAAAAATTCACTTTTTATATTCCCATTTGGATTTTTTCCCGGACAACCTAGGCGCCGAAAGCGACGAGCATGGCGAACGCTTCCATCAGCAAATGAAGCAGATGGAGTTTCGCTACCAAGGCAAGTGGGATCAGGCAATGATGGGAGACTATTGCTGGTTTTTGTTGCGAGAAACACAGAGTCTGCACAAAAAACAAAAGCAGTCTACATCATTTGAATTTTTTTATCCTAACTTGAACTGCAATAAAAACTCCTAATGCTCAATGTTTATTCTTATTTGGCTTGGTAAGATGTGATTCTTAAACTGAAAAAACTAACAAAAACTCGATATATTAGTTATATATCAATGGCAGAGAGGAATTCTTCAAATGGCTGTATCTCAAATTCCTCACTGATGTGATTTTGCTTTGTTTAGATACTCATATCTTACTTATTTAACAAAAAGCGTAGAGTTACGGGTCGGAGAGCATGCAAAACAACAATTAGTAATACTCTCAAAAAGAGGTATGTTTACTTAATTGTGAATGTAGCTTTTATTTTTGATCCGATTTTGATGACCAAAGGTAAAAAATTTTTGTAAGATATTATCCTTTTATTTAATTGTCTGTAACCGAAACAAATTTTATGGAAAGATCGAAAAAAACTTAGTAAAAGTCAGCAAAAACTTGAAAAATCATCAACATTTTTTCAAAAATTCAACTTTGAAGTGCTATAACTTCGTCATTTATGATTGGATTTTATTTTCGTCCCAGTTTACAAAAATCGGTGCACTAAAACCAGAGAAAATTGTATTTTAGTAGACTAACCTTTTTTCAAAACATGAAAAATGAAAATTTGGCGATATCTCAAAAACCGTTCTTCTTTCAACATATTTCTAAGCAGATTTGAATTTAGCGTGAAATTTTACATCTGGATCAACTATCTTGAAGCCGGGATCAAAAAACTGTTGCATTGTGTTATGATCGCTATACGGAGAGATGGCGGGATTTGTTTCTTAAGAAAGATTGTGCTAAAGACTGATAACACCTCATTTAAAAAGCTCTCGGGTGCGAACTTGTAAAATACACTCTTGAGTGTATACAACAATTCACGCATTTCAAACGGGGCGTCAAGGAAGTGGTTAATTATAGACGGCATAGTCCAATGTATGGTGAGCTCATCCCGACAAAATAACAGGCGTCTGAAATGGTCACGGAAATTAGACAGGCTTAGTGAGGAAAATATTTTAGGCGGAGAGCGCTTGAGTGAAGAAGCCAGCTTCCACCAATCGCTGCTGTTCTTAACTGTATTAAGAAGATCAATCTGTTCATTTTGCCAGTCAAGTTTTTTCCGATTACACAACTTAAGAAAGTTAGAGCGGCAAGAGATATAACTGGATTTAGCACTGTCAGAATTGGTTTGCCTAAGACATTTGAGATGTGCAAACATTCTGTTGCGAGCATTAAAGCACTGGCAGTCGAACCACTCATTTTTGGGCGTGAAGAGCCTATTTTTCGGATAGCGCAGTAACTTGTTCTTCCACTGTACCTATAGGAGACGCACCGTTGCAGGCTAGTCTTAGTCTCTGGGCATATTCGTTACCGCGTTTTGGTTGCCATAACAGTTTAGGTGGAAATAGATTTGCTGTGCCTGGCTGTTGAGAGGGGGCGATAAGCTCTAACGTTACAGGGAAGTGATCGGAGAAGGACATAAAAAGTTTTTTAATAAGTGGAAGCAGGTCCAAAGAGCAAATGCCATAATCAATAACAGAGGTGCCCACCGCACCACAAAACGTTAAATCGCCATCAATATCCCCCGGAGATCTACCGTTTAAGACCACGCCCCCGATATCATCGATCAGATTTAATAATTTTTTCCCTTTATGGTCCAATAACAAGTTTTTAGATTTTCTGTTTGAAGAAAACTGCGGGAGACTATATAGAAGGTGTTCATCAAGGGATTGTTCCAGACCGATTCGAGAATTGAAGTCCCCAAGCAGTAAGAAAGAGGATGGATGTAACTTCGGGAGAAAATCTTCAAGTTTGTAAAAGTGGTCATTCCAACTTGAGCAATTAATGTAAGGTTGGATAAATAGAAAATTAACATTATTTAAAGAGGCTGAGAGGCAAGTATAACCGAAGTTAGTAACAAATTTTAAATTAAAAGATTGAGCCATACATTTTTTGTAGCCAAAAAGGCAACCACCACTGGCTCGGCCAGCTTTGTGTGTTTTTGACGCGTCAGTCCAATGCAAGTTATAATTCTTAAAAAGGTGAAGGAACTTTGACCTGGTTTCTGTAAGAACATGAGTTTCAAAGAGAAAAAATACATCGAAATCATTAAGAAAATTGAAAAATTCTGAAAACTTAAGTTTACTAGTTAAGTTAGCCACATTATAAGACAGTACGCGACATGTATTAGGATTATGATCTATAGCGGGTTGATTATTCAGTTATTTGAGGCGTTTTTGTGTTTTTCAGCGTATTCTAATGTTTTCTGGTGTATGTTAAGTAAGGAAATTCAATATATTGAGGGACGAAAGAGTCGCCGAATATTGATTTTAAGAGATCTAGGCCAGCTTCGGACCCGCACATAAGTATGTTGTTAGCGTTGTATTTCAACCATTTACCCTCGATGCATATAGTATCGCCTCTGACGAACACCTTTTTACTTTTGTCCAAAGACAACAACACTTTTCTCAGGGTAAGCATCACGTTCTTCTTAAGCCTCTGGTCAGGAGTCAAATCTCTTTCCACAAAAAAACTCTACCCAGCAAGTTTCCTTGCATTTTGCAGCACTGATTTTGCCATTTCATCCGAGTCAAATTCCACAACGACGGCAACATTGTTTTTGCGTTCATAGAGAGTGCGAGTCTCACGGATGCGTACTTGCGCAATTCGGAGCTTGTCTTTGCAAAGAGCAGTGACATCAGCATTAGTTGCATTTTTTTTTCTAAGCCCCTTGAAAATAATATTCTTGCTTTTATAGTTGTAAGCTAAGGCATTTACATCTTCGCGGTGTTTATCTCTTTCTTCTCTTAACTTCTTTAACTCCTCTTTTAAGAGCGTGTTTTCTTTCTCTAATATATCAATCTATTGGGCAATGCTGCCCATATCAGCGATATCAGATTTGGAAGCCAGACCTGATATTTGTATGCTGACATTTTTCTCAATTTTTTGTACCGCTTGAAGTATATCATTTAGAGATATTTCAGGTGATAGTTGATTAATCTTCCTTTTAGCATTGGGGAGGGAAGCATCGCACGGGGTTCTTGGAGGCGACCGTTGTAGGTTAGGCATTTTAAGGTTGTTGTGTTGATTGTTTGGCAAAAACACGAAAGCGAAAAGAGACTGCACAGCACAATCACGAAGAGAGACAGCTAGAAGTAATAACGTTACAGTTTATCCAGCACAGCTCACACAGCAGTAACACGACAACCAACGACAGCAAAACAGCAACAGCGGAGAGGCGCGAAAATCGATGTTTCGGCAATAAGGCGGCGCGCAGTAGCAGTTTTAATATTTTTGATATAATTAAACGCGTTTATTTGATATTTTATATAGTGGTTGCGGTGGAGTGCCCGGATAGCAGTATAATCAACACCTTAGTATAATTTAAAAGCGCGTATAAATATTAAAAAGCGGCATTATTACAGAAGCGAATAAAGACACGTCTGCTTCGTTTGAAGTACAAGTTCATCGTACAAATATAAGTTGTAACTATCAACTACCGAGAACATGTTCTCATAAATGGCAACCACTTTTTGCGGCGTTGATTTTTTACTAACTCGAATAAACCTACTCCATAGACGCTCATCATGCCAGAATTTATCCACAACTGTAGGATAGAGGCGTATAATACATGCAGCTATTGAAGTTTTTAAGTCGTTAAATTTAGGCCCATACAGCTTTTCTTTTTCCGCTATCAATTTAGACATTTGCTTCCCATCTTCTCATAAACAATGTAATTGATATAGTCACTAATGGCGGTCTGGCTTTGTGTACTTTTAAGTCTCTGTAATAACATGAGGAGTACGTTTTTAAATTGAGCCTCTTGAAAATATTATATATTTTGAGCTTACCCGACTTTTCTAGCGTATAGATTCTTCCCAAGAAGCCGTTCCTGCATTTCACTTACAAATTCGACCATTTTATATATTTTTAAAATCTTTCATAACTTATTTAAATACAATAAGAAATGCTATAAAAGCACGATAACTCATCCGATAAATGCATGGCGATAGCAATTTCCATAGATGCAGCCCTGCACAAGTACAAGGCATTCTTACTCACATATACAAACACGCAACTACGAACTGTTTTTTGACACGTGTTGTGCACATTTCTTCGTGCGGAAACAAATTACAAAAGCCATCTTGCAAATATAAATCAACTACGAACAACGTTGCAGTAAATTATAATGGCTGAACTGGAAGTGGAACACGTTGAAACAAACGCACTGTCAACGGTCGCACGGAATATTATCTCAAATGGAAAGGGTATACTTGGGAGCCGGTTGAAAATCTCGATTGCCCAGATTTGATAGCTGCCTTTGAAGAATCGCTAAAAATCAATAAAAAGGAATCAAATGAAAACGAAAACAAAAAAAAACTCAAGGGCTTTGATCGTGGCTTGGATCCAAAATACTAGAATTGGACGATTCATCAGGACAAAGTATGTTTCTTATAGAATGGAAAGGCAGTAATCATGCCGACTATGTGCCTGCCAAAGTGGCCAACGTTAGATGCCCACTACTTGTCATACATTTCTATGAGGAAGGTCTCTGGCACTGGATCCTTGACAATGGCAACAGTAGCTCACCCAACAGCAGTGGTCGTAGTAGCCCAACTAGCGGTCTTAGCAGTACCAATAGTTCTAACAGCAGTGGTGGGGCTATAAGCGGTTTTAGCACTCCCAATAGTTCTGGATATGGAACTGTGGCTAGTCTTGCCATTGTGAGTGGCAGTATCAGTGACGACAATTAAAAGCCGGCTGCATCATCCACCAAGACAAAGGCGAAACTGTTTAATGTCTACTCTTAAGTTAGGTGTGTCCTCAAAATTAACAAAACAAAAGATGGCAAACTATTCACAAGTCCATGATGCATTTAAACAGAACAATTACCTCGACAATTACATTCAAACATACATTACATATAGTAAGTATCTGTTCAACCGACGAGCTCTTTCGTTGGCCATAAAAAATTAAACGATATTTAATTTAATTTAACAATGTTTATTCAATATTATATATCGGTGGCTTCAGCGATCTAAAGGCCGATTGATACGAGTTGGACGAGGTTGAGCTGGCTCGAACTTAATGCACCGGCCAAATAGTGAGAACTAACTCTAGCAAAGAATAAAGCATTAAAAGCCAAGCATTTATATTGGAATAAAAAAGGTGTTTTTGGGTTTATATTATTTTTTTTCTTCCAAAGTTGAAATATTGGTCCAAATATAGTGTTAAAGGTAAACGGAAGTATTGTAAAAACTAGAAAATATATAAAGTCATACTTTTCTCTATTATACTTAAATTTCATTTACCTTTTTATAGAAATCAAGGAAAATAATTGAATGCAAAAAACAACCTTAAACATGAACTTTTATTCCAAAAATTTATTTTTTTTATAACAATGTAGCTGTAGCAACTAAACTTTTCTTCCGAATTGAATAACATTTTTATATTCTTGATCCTTGGGAAATTCTAAATCAGATACATGTATTGATTTTATGAAAAGCTAACATCAAAATTTCTGATTTTTGCAACCCTTTTGCGACTATCGTGCCACTGTGCGACGATGCATGAGGTCTTCACGCAAATTATTTTAATGTGTATGAGGTCTGTCTCTCTCTCGGATTTTCTGGCTCTCACTTAAATGGGGGAACCCGCCTCCAGCATTACTCTACCTGTAATTATTTTACCATGCGTACAATATGCATAGCAAGACAGATAAAAAATTATTTTCACCCACCCTTATGCTTTCTCGCTCTCGCTTCAGTAGCAAAAGGGATGCTTTCTCTTGCTCAGATGCACGCATTTTCTTATGGCTCTCTATTTTTCGCTTTTGTCCTCACTTGTATTATTACACTATGGAAACAACTTTGCAAATTAACGAAGTCTGCGTGTTCTAAAAAGAGAACCAACATTACGTCACACTGTGGCAGAGCAACATTAAGATATTCTCATTGGTCTCTGTTGCAGCATGTTCCGTGTCCAATCGTTCAATTCCTATTAATTTTTAATTTCAATGTAGTGCCTTGCGTTTTATTTATTATATAATACATAGTACATTTCAATAACAAACTTATATGTACTATATAATAATATGTACTATGTAATATGTAAGACAGCTTTACAGCATTCACTCCTGCAAACGGTAGCAGTCGGAGGCACTTTTCCCGTTGTCACCTTCAGCGGTTATTACCAATGATTGCTGGAAAAGGCGGTTTGGCTGATCGCCATATTCAACAGTGCCACTGGTTTGTATGAGGTGCGTCGTTTGACTTGCAACAGCAGAGTCTATTATGGGCTGTGCATCCAAAGTACTTAGCTGATGTGT
>JBAMAX010002338.1:0-10435 GCA_037043745.1 Chymomyza amoena | reverse complement strand
CAAACATCGACAAATTCGGGCTATTACTTTTAGATCATCCACCATTATCCATAAAGTCCGATTTCTTCACAAAAAAACAAAAACAGAAGAATTTTTAAGCAAAAATTTTTTTTTGACCGATCGTTCCTATGGGAGCTATATGATATAGTCAACCGATTTCAATAAAATTTGACACAGTGCTTAAATACCTTAAAAAAGATATGAATGCCAAATTTATTTCAAATATCTTTACAAACAAACAAAACACATCGAATTTTGTATAAAAAACGTGTTTTTGGACCGATTGGTCCTATGGGAGCTATATGATCTAGTCAAACGATTTGGATTAAATTTGGTACAGTGCTTAGGAACTATAAAATACTCACGAATGTCAAATTTGGTCCCAATATCTTAACAAACAAACGAAACACAACAAATTTTGTTAAAAAATCGATTTTTTGGAAGATCGGACCTATGGGAGCTATATGATATAGTCAACCGATTTTGTTCAAATTTGGCACATTGCTTAAGTGGTCTAAAAAATTTCCAAACGCCAAATCTGGTTAGGATATCTTTATTAAAAAACGAAATATAGCGAATTTTTCTTTAAAAAAGTTATTTTGGCCGATCGGTCCTATGGGAGCTATATGATATAGTCAACTGATTTCGATCAAATTTGGTACAGTGATTGGGAACTATAAAAAACTTTCGAATACCAAATTTGGTTACGATATCTTCATAAACAAACGAATTATTCATCTAAAACGCTTTTTTTTTGTCGAGGTCGTCTCAAACACCCCCATGGGAGCTATATAATTTATCCCCGATATCAAAAAAATAAAATAAACTTGCCTCCTATGGAATAATATGGGATCTAATGTGAAAGTTTGGTAACTCTAGCTCTTACCATCTCTGAGATCTAGGCGTTCACACGGACGGACGGACGGACAGACGGACAGACGGACGGACAGACGGACAGACGGACAGACGGACATGGGTATATCGACTTCTCTATTCACCCTGATCATATTTTAGGTAACTTTGGGGTGTCTCCGACGTCTCCTTCTATATGTTACATACATTTTCGGCTTGCACAAACTTAATATACCCTTAGTACCATATGGTACAGGGTATAAAAAGTTTCCTAACATACCTTGTCACGCAACTCGGTCAGCTGCTGATCCTTTTCTAGCAACTTGTCATCGTACTGCTTGGATGCCTCATCCATGATTCCGCCAATACTTTCAGCCAACTGAGCTGCCTCTTGCTGATATTTGTGTGCTTTATTTTCGGCATCGGTTTTCTCATCCACAGCTGCCTGTGTCAACATAATTGCATCCTGCACCTTGGCCACGGCCAGCTGCTCCTGTTTCAGGCTTTCATCAAGCAGAGCATTCATGGATTGAAAGTTTTCTTTATGCTGCACGGCAAAGGTAGTGGCCTCTGCTAGACTGATCTCCAGGCTGGCAATCTTAGACTGCTGTTCATCTATGATTTTCTGCACTACATCTGACTTCTCTTGCCCACTAGAGATTCGTCCATGCTGCAATGTTTGGATCAGTTCCGCTTGCTTTTCCAGCTGTACCTGCTGCGACAAGATTCTGTGCTCCAGGATTTGGATGACACTAGTTTGATTTTTCTACGCAGCTCAGGCGTAATTAACAAAAATACAACTTGGTTAGGCAATTACTCACCTTATCGTTTTCAATCTTCTGTGCGCGCAAGCTCTTCAGCTTGGTTTGCATTGACTTTATGGAGCTTATAGAGCTTTCGTGTATTATCAGCAGATTATCACGTTCTTCTTGCACGGTCTGCATTTCCTGCTGCATTTCTTTTTTTTGTTCGGATAAGTCCAGCTTACGCTTAAGAGTTTGGTTTTCAGCCAGCAGAGCGTTCCTAGAGCTTAACAACTTTAATTGTAGCTCTGCAATGGTCCCCAACCCTTGGGTGGTGGTTTGTATAAAAGTCGTAACACCATTCGCCACTCCCTGTATTCCGCTGCCGCTAAAAGCATAAATTGCTTGTTAAGAACTGATTTTAGAACAAAAAGCTTTGGCTATACAAACACCTCACCTGATACGCGGAGAATTATTATTTTCGTCAGACATTTTAAGGCAAAGTTATAATTACACTGTCCAACAGTGAAAAAGAACTTTTCAAGTGACCTAGTGTACGTTGTAGGTCTTGACGAGTAGATCACGATAGCGTTTTTCAAAATTGTCTAACACCCCCAAAATCGGAAGTTATCGCTTAAAAACCGTTTTTCGGGTCTGCGATCACTCCCACTATCACAACGTCGCCATTTTTCAACCGATTTTCGATTGCTTTACGGTTTTGGAAAGAAGAAGATTCAAGCTTTAAGATGATATACATTTGTTTATACTTTATACAAAGCAACTTCGTGATTTTTTAAAAGTTATCTAAGATTTACACTTTTTTTATTCGATTTTCACACTTTGAAGTCATTTTTATATAACATTTTGTTAAAACACCTTAACTTTTTTACATTTAATCTTAAAGAAATATTAATTCCGAGTAAGAAAAGTTATGGTTTATTAAAATCGGTCGATAAATGCTTAAGTTACGACGCTTATTGTAAACAAGAAAATTCAATTTTCATCGACAAAAAAAATGTTTTAGATGGATAATTCGTTTGTTCATGAAGATATCGTAACCAAATTTGGTATAATAGCTTAAGAACAATAAAAAACTTACAAGTGCCAAATTTGGTCGCAATATTTTAGAAAACAGACGAAATACAACAAATTTTGTTAAAAAATCGATTTTTTGACCGATCATTCCTATGGGAGCTATATGATATAGTCAACCGATTTTCTTCAAATTTGGCGTTTTGAAATTTTTGAGAGCACTTAGGCAATGTGCCAAATTTCAACAAAATCGGTAGACTATATCATATAGCTCCCATAGGAATGATCGGTCAAAAAATCGATTTTTTAACAAAATTTGTTGTATTTCGTTTGTTTTCTAAAATATTGCGACCAAATTTGGCACTTGTAAGTTTTTTATTGTTCTTAAGCATTATACCAAATTTGGTTACGATATCTTCATGAACAAACGAATTATCCATCTAAAACATTTTTTTTGTCGATGAAAATTGAATTTTCTTGTTTACAATAAGCGTCGTAACTTAAGCATTTATCGACCGATTTTTAATAAACCATAACTTTTCTTACTCGGAATTAATATTTCTTTAAGATTAAATGTAAAAAAGTTAAGGTGTTTTAACAAAATGTTATATAAAAATGACTTCAAAGTGTGAAAATCGAATAAAAAAAGTGTAAATCTTAGATAACTTTTAAAAAATCACGAAGTTGCTTTGTATAAAGTATAAACAAATGTATATCATCTTAAAGCTTGAATGTTCTTCTTTCCAAAACCGTAAAGCAATCGACAATCGGTTGAAAAATGGCGACGTTGTGATAGTGGGAGTGATCGCAGACCCGAAAAACGGTTTTTAAGCGATAACTTCCGATTTTGGGGGTGTTAGACAATTTTGAAAAACGCTATCGTGATCTACTCGTCAAGACCTACAACGTACACTAGGTCACTTGAAAAAGTTCTTTGATTTTTTTCAATTCTGTAGGACAGTGTTATTAATAATCCAACACACAAATAAAATAGAAGTTTATAAATATTTCACACATTTCAATGCTTGCTTCGATAGAGAATGCAATACAATGGGAAGTTTGTAAATAATTATAGTGTGATCAACCAACCACAGGCTAGAAAGCGATATAATCTAAATAAGTCAAAAAATGTCGGTGTGGTACCGACCTCGATACTATCGAGGTAATATTCACACTATATAATAGTTGCAGCTCACACGATGTGCACAATGTGCTTAGCTCGATACTTTGAAATCCTATAGATGAATACTGTTCATATACCCATGTGTACGTTTGTATAAACGCCTATATCCCAGAGACGCTTTGAACTTGAGAAACTAAACTTTCAGGTAAATGTCTTATTATACCACGATAGACAAGATTATTTTTTTTTCTTTTGTTAAGATATCAAGCTTGTATGTCAGTACATAGCTCCCATTCGCGTTTTTCTGAGTACCTAAAAAAGACACGGTTAAATTAAAATTTAACAAAATCGGATGATTTTTTTATAGATCCCATAGGTCTCGGCCGGTCAAAAAAACGTTGTTGGTTTAGTTTGTTTATAAAGATATCGTTACTAAATTCGCCATTTTAAAATTTTTTAGAGTTCACAAAGAGTAAAAAAATGTTTCCCATATCGTTTGACTTTATGCTATTTTTATCCAAAAAAGATTCTTTGATGAAAAAAAAAATTTTATTTTATATTGCCTATGAAGATTGTGAACGAAATTTGGAAAACAAAAGTTTTCAGTAGTACTTGGTACTTGATGGTACGGGATAACTCAAAGTCTTGCGCGTTGGACTTTAACGTAAGCCATCTTTATTTATTATTATGCTACACACATTTCTTGATCCGTAATTTAAGAAAAAAAAATGTATTCAAGAACTTTGTATTTAATATATTGTGAATCAACTGTCACATAAGATGGGACGGAACCAATAAAAATAACAAATAAAAATAACCAGAATGTATTAGCTCCTTCCCCAACGCCTGAAAATTGCAAACGATATCACCAAAGCTCTTCGACATTATGTACAGACGGCATAGATAGTTCTGGGTGTATATCGTCATCCTCAGCATCGGTATCGGTAGACGCACCATCGCTGGCACGTTGCAGCACAAATAATTCGTTAGCTTTAGATTTTGGATCATCTTCTGAGTTACCGCCTTGGAACAGCAGTGTAAGGACCATTAACAATGTAAGCGTCAAAATTAATCCCGACAATAGATGGACCAGTATGGTCAAAAATGCGAAACAGCCTATAGCTACCAGGCAGATCATGGTCGGTAAATTGCGTCTCCCGTCGACAAAACGCTGCAGTTCCGAGAAACATCTGATTCGTAGCTCTGGCGATAAAAGAATTCGTACACTGTGGCAGGTCGAGTAAAGCCCATCGATAAAGATGACCAAACACGTGAATAACACACACAACTGGTGCAGCCAGAACTCAAATAAAAATATATTGGGGGTTGCCATTATATACTTTTTTTAATAGATATGTTGACGGTCTTCATATATTTTTAAGGTCCAACTTTTATTTTTTGTATATTTGTAGATTAGATGATAACTATGATTTATAATTCCAGCTTGCTAAATTTTTTTTTAGATAGGGAAGCAAGTAGAGAAATTACACTTGTTAAATTTTAAGACGATCTGGCTGTTTTGCTAGGAAGGCTTAAGTCCTTGATTTAATGGCCTTAAAGCGCATCACTCGAGATATTCAAAAAATAAAGGTCCAACCACTAAAAATAAAATTCCGGTCGGAATTAAAGTTTAAGAAAAGTACATAAAAGTTTTGCTATTATAGAATCGATTTCAAATCAACCTTTTTTATTTTTCTAAGATATATTATCTTCCGATTCTTTGTCAAAACACAGATGCTTAATTTTATATAAAATCGGTAAGAAATTACACCAGTTATGAGGGATAGTAGAAGAAATGTATTAGTCAAAAAGTTTTAGAATGAAAAATTAGTTTGCACAGGAAGCATAAAAAAGCCAGTAGTCATAGGTCAATTTTACCTGATTTTTAAAAAATGCAGTAGGCCATAAGTAATCCACATATCGCATAGTAAAAATACTTATTTAATTTTTTCTTTACAAAGAGGTGGGGCACTGCGACTAGAAGATTCTTTTGTACCGTACCGATTAAATATAGCAAAAGTAGGTCTTTCGTTGATATTGATGGATGGGACAGCCTGTCTCCCACACCTGCGCTGGGCAATCACAGAGAATATTTCTGGTGGTTTCATGGTCTTCGAGACAGAGACAGCATTCTGAAGAACCCGATAGGTTAATTTTAGGCACATGATATATAACAGTCCGGTGGCCAGATAGGTGCTACCAAGAGCTTTTAGTCCACTCTGCCAAGACCTTTTGTCTTGAACATATCCAGAGGTTTGACAAGCGCTTTTGCTTGTACTCCTGCGGTACTCCTAGGCTCCCCTGCAGCCCATTTGTTAACCATGGTCTTAATTGTGGACCAACCAATACCACAGAAAGGCGCAGGAAATTAAGTCAGGATTGTGTCACCCTGTCATTTTAGATCGTCAGCGATCGTGGTACCGTCCACTCCTTAATGTCCAGGTACCCAACATATCACGACGCTGTTCAGGAAGGACAGGAGGCAATTATGGCATTCCTTAACCATTCTGGAGGAGATTCTCCACAATGCTAATTATTTACATATAAACGGTTACATTTATTGATTAATGTCCATATCTTAGCCTGCTCCTTGACGGAGAATTTCAGGGCTTATATCGGGTATATTAGGAGTATTTCGTTACATCCAGAAACAATCAACTTCATTTTAATTGTAAGCAAGCTAAAGTTAATTTAGTAAGTAAGGCAGCTAGGACCAGAATCTTACCAGCTCTGGTCCGCTGTGAGCGCATGTGTCAGACAACTCAGGTCTTCAAGGAAAGGAGTTTCCAGGTATTGATAGCATAGACAGAAAAAATTAGGGAAATAGGAACAGTGACAAGTGCAGGACCATGCATAATGTGGGATTCGAATCCACAAGCTCTGGGACTTGAAAATTGACTAAATGGTCCGAAAATCGTCGAATATTTCCTTTTTTCGCCGCCAGAGGGCGTTTTTCTTTTATTTTTTGTCTGCTTTTAACATTGACAAAATGATTAAAAAATCAACGAATATTTTAATAATTTGAATAATTTAAAGCTATCCAAAATAATCTGCGTCATTTGGCATAGGTGGGGGATTTGGAAAGTTCTATATACATATAGAAATAAAATTCAATTTAAAACAAAAAATTTATTATACCCTGTACCGTATGGTACCAAGGGTATATTAAGTTTGTGCAAGCCGAAAATGTATGTAACATATAGAAGGAGACGTCGGAGACACCCCAAAGTTACCTAATATATGATCACGGTGAATAGAGAAGTCGATATACCCATGTCCGTCTGTCCGTCTGTCCGTCCGTCCGTCCGTGTGATCGCCTAGATCTCAGAGATGGTAAGAGCTAGAGTTACCAAACTTTCACATTAGATCCATATTATTCCATAGAGGCAAGTTTATTTTATTTTTTTGATATCGGGGATAAATTATATAGCTCCCATGGGGGTGTTTGAGACGACCTCGACAAAAAAAAGCGTTTTAGATGAATAATTCGTTTGTTTATGAAGATATCGTAACTGAAATTTGGTATTCGAAAGTTTTTTATAGTTCCCAAACACTGTACCAAATTTGATCGAAATCGGTTGACCTCTCATATAGCTCCCATAGGACCGATCGGCCAAAATAACTTTTTTATAGAAAAATTCGCTATATTTCGTTTTTTAATAAAGATATCGTAACCAGATTTGGCGTTTGGAAATTTTTTAGACCACTAGCATTGTGTCAAATTTGAATAAAATCGGTTGACTATATCATATAGCTCCCATAGGTCGATCTTCAAAAAATCGATTTTTTAACTAAATTTGTTGTGTTTCGTTTGTTTGTTAAGATATTGGGACCAAATTTGAGCATTCGTGAATATTTTATAGTTCTTAAGCACTGTACTAAATTTAATCCAAATCGTTTGACTAGATCATATAGCTCCGCATAGGACCAATCGGTCCAAAAACACGTTTTTTTTACAAAATTCGATGTTTTTGTTTGTTTGTAAAGATATTTGAAATAAATTTGGCATTCATATCTTTTTTAAGTATTTAAGCACTGTGTCAAATTTTATTGAAATCGGTTGACTATATCATATAGCTCCCATAGGAACGATCGGTCAAAAAAAAAAAATGTTGCTTAAAAATTCTTCTGTTTTTGGTTTTTGTGAAGAAATCGGACTTTATTACAAGCTAGTGGTACAGGGTATCCTAAAGTCGTCCACGCCCGACTTTACGTCCGCCATTTTTTCTTTAAATTTGTTAATCAAAATTTAAACTAAAAGCATACATATAGTGAAAGAAATGCATTAAAAAAATAATAAAAATATAATTTAATTTAATTGAATTCGTATTCTCCTTAATTTATTAGTATTGTATGAGAGTGAGATCTTAATATTTAAAATATATTGAGAGTTTCAGGCTTATCCCTTTCTGCTTAGAAAAATAAAGTAAAAATTTTAAATTTAATTTTGGGTGCAAAATTTACAAAAAAAAAATGAATTTTTTGACTTAAAACTATAGTATGCCTTATTTTTTAATAAGATACTAGTGAGCCAGAGACGTTGTCCTGCCCAAACTTTTTGAATACTCTTAAAATGAATAAACATAGTAAGATTCTGTAGTAAGCTTATTGGAAAAATATAAGATTTTTAGATTAGTTTGCAGCTCGATTTAAACTTCCACCATTATTAGTCGATTGAGGCGCTTCACGGGTCTGTCTTCAATATGAATTAAAGCTTCATTGTAAACTTCCGGCGTAAATTCCATCACTGGATTATACGTTGTTCTTGACGTACTTGAAACAAAATATCTTTTGATAAATCATCTTTATATTTTATCCACAATTCATGTGGATTTGATGGAAAACATGTTTCCAAAATAATCGCAAATAGAAACACGTTTTCATATGGGCGAGCAGTAATAGCAGCATCTGCTAAGTAAAGTTTGATCCCAGTGCAAATAATTTTCCAAAGAATTCAATTTTTGACATGCCTCTCGATACGTTGAACACAATTCGCCATTCACTGTTCTCAATGATTGTAACAATGTTGGACCAGTTTTTGTACGTATTAGTTTGCCATACACACAAAAACCGATATCACAAAAATGGGTATATCCCACGAAATAAACCTCCGTATTGACTACCTCTACCACACGCATAATCAGATTTGAAATTCATCGACACGTTCATTAGATCATCCCTTACACGTAAAACATTAGTTTCTTTTATATATATAGATTAAGCAATACAGATAAAAATTTTTTTAAGGTTTTTCTCAACATTTTATTATCTTTACCAATTTATAAGCAATGCATGCAATGCGTAACTCGATTTTTAAATATTTTCAAAAGGAAAAAATTCGTCGTCTCAAAATTCAAAAGCTTCTTAGAGTCATCCACATTTTGTGTGTCCCATATACATCGGGCCACCCTAATAAATAAATATATATATCTTATATATAAAATTCTCGTGTCACAATGTTATGTTCCTTCTAAGCTTAGGATCTCACGAACGGCTGAACCGATTTGGCTAATTTTGGTCTTGAAATGTTCGTGGAAGTCCAAGGATTGTTTAGGGTTGAGAAAATATAACAAAATTGCGACGAAAATACTAAAAAGGACAATTTGATTTTCCAATACAATTTTTTTTTTAATTTAGGTTGGCATTGTGTACATTGTCAGATTAACTAATATTTTTAGTTAATAGTTTTTGTCGAAAGGAAACACAAAAATTATAAACGATTCATGTTTTGATTTCTGTGTAAAATACATATGATCAGATCAATATTTGCACATAATGCCGCCAAAAAGACGTAACATTGGGAGACGTTGCGTAGAACTCAATTGCAATCATCCCGAAGAACACCTGAAGCTGAGGAACAACGTTTACAAAGGAATGAGTTGAATCGATTAAGAGAAGCAAGATCACATTTTGCTCATACATGCTCGAATGAGAATGAGACGAAATCGGGATTATCAGAATCAATCAGATGAAATCCATGCAGAACAGAATTTAATCCAAAGAACATTCAGGCAAATGCGCAATGCATCCAATCTGCACAGAGCTGCATTCGAATATAACAATACGACCGATTATAGCTCGCGTCAATCTGTTGTAATTGGAACAATGAACAAGGTATGTGACCAGTGCCAAGCACTGAAATTTCCCAATGAAACAGCAGGCCTGCTTATTATCAAAAGCAGTGTATTCGGAGAGGTTCGCTGCTGGATGTATTCGGTAGAATGGCAGAAGAGAGGATTACCTCAGAAAATACTAATAACATCTATCATCAATGAAATTGATGATGTGATCAACCACAATCAAAGTGCAAAAACAAGAAATTGAAATTGACAATCGTTGGGTTGTTCCATTTTCGCCATTATTATCAAAAACGTATAAAGCCCACATTAACGTCGAGTATTGCAACTCAGTAAAATCAATAAAATATATCTGCAAATACGTCAATAAGGGAAGCGATATGGCGATTTTGGGTGTAAGAGCCGACAATGTGAATGACGAAATTTCACAATATGAAATAGGATGTTGCATTAGCAGAAACGAGGCAATATGGCGAATTTTCTCATTCCAAATTCACGAACGACACCCAACCGTTGTCCATTTAGCAGTTCATCTAGAAAATAGTCAACGTGTTTCTAGACGAGCGAGCGGAGCGAGCGTGCCGAAGGCCGGCTAGTATATATAGAAA
>JBAMAX010002336.1:0-162818 GCA_037043745.1 Chymomyza amoena | reverse complement strand
TACATATTATATATATAATCTACTATCTACTATTACTAAGTAAATATGTGGTACAACTTACCCGCCGGCTAGGAGATGAATCAATGTATCTTTTTGATTTTGGGACATAATTGCTGCAATTGCTTTTGCGTGCGTATTTTGTTCCGCTTTAGACACTTGTCCTTGTTTCTGCTTCTTCTTCGTCTAGTTTCTTTTGCTAGGCACTTTCCGCGACTGCTGCACTAGCCACACGTAGCGGGGGCGCGCCGTGGGGGGCGCTGCCCACAGGCCCTGAACGAGAGCGCGCGGGCTCAGTTCACCTTTTGCGTTGTGGCACGCAATGTAGAAAGAATGAAATTTGTTGCTGTTGTTTTGGTTGAGCAGGGATTTGTTCGATTTGTTTTCGTTTTGAAAATATTTTAAATATTTGTAGATTTAAATTATGATTTTTATTCTACTTGCTGCCAGAACAATTAATTTCGGCACTTGCTGCTAAATGACAAGTTATGCAACTTTTAGAGTGCACTAAGATTTCTTATCACACAAATAAATAAACAATGCGCACTGCGCTTTTTTGTTAAAAGCACTTTTTGTTTGCACAAAATTTCGTTTTTTTTGTAATTTTGGTTTTATTCTTGTTGCCAATAATATATGTAAAACAAATATATATTTATATACGTGTGTTTTTTATTTATATTTTGCTGCGACAGAGCAAAAGTTGCGTCTACTTTGAACTTTTGTATAAAATTAAATAAAATGTGTTAAATGGCATTTATATATAGTTGTTTGTGTTTTTTTTTTGCTTTAATTATAAATTTTATAGCTTTTTTAAATAATATTTTGTCTCGGTTCACATACAGCACACATGCGACAGCTTTGAAATCTCGGAAAATATTAAACAAATAAATGTAGGGTTGTTGATATTATTGCCATAAATCGGTCTATCGATAGGCTGTTGTGAAATAAGCGATATTTTTATGCGATAAAGTGTTTGGTTGATTGTAGTAATATCGATGTGTAGTTAACGTATATTTATAAAATAAGAATTGATTTTTGAATTTTTAAATTGAAAGCGGTAAATTAATGTTTTATTTATACCAGAAAAAATAACAGAAATGTGTTTGGTTTTTAATAAACTGTATGGATTTTTTATACCGGCCCTTCTATGACGCCTTTAGCTTGAATTATTATGCTCTATCAGTGCGGCAGAAAGTTTCTGAGAAAGCTTCGGGTCCGGCGTGGAATCCCCTCCTATCCCCTCTCTATTGACAGTTTCACTATAATTAATAAAATTTAAATTGTCTCTTATTTGTTATAAACGAATTTCTTTAAAGTACAAATTCTTATTTGCATTTGACTGCTTATTGTGTATCGATAAATATCGTTGATAAATATTAATACCGCAAATCTGTGTTGTTAAGCAATTTTGTAATTGAAGTGCTGGATAACGTGAAAATCGAATTGGCGCGCTATGTAGATTTTCTTAAAGTATCGATACTTTGCACCGTTAATGCGTTTTTAACAGTCCACATCATTTAATGTCAATTAAATTCTTACCAAGTCATAAATAAAATAAAAACACAAAATATTTGCCTTAATTAATTTTGTTTTTATTTGTATTCTTTATTGAAAACGTTAAAATCATAACAATATGCACTTAATATCACCGATTTTATAAAATAATGTACACACATTGTTTTATTTTATCTTTAACATTTGATTTACTTGTTTTTTGGGGGCGCTTTCTATAATAACCTTTTCTTTTTATTTAAGGTTTAACTTATGGAATATTAGTTAAATTTAATAAAAACTATTGTAATTTACATGAAACTTGAAAATAGAAACAACATCTTAAACTGAGTTAAAAACAATTTCTACATATTTACTTATACAAATGTTAATAAAACTAAAAGCGACTTTAAATTGAGGTCTGTGCCGGATTTTAATTTCGTCACGTAACGAACTCGAAATCCGGCACAGAACTGTTTATGTGTGTGTGTGTTCTGTATATGGAACTGTCTCTCTAAGATAAGCTCCAAAATTTTTGTAATTTTAAGTTCTATATTTGTTGCGGTTAGAATTGGATTCAATGTAAACCTGTGGGATATTTTCTGAATGATAGTGCGATTCGTGCAGATATCGTGAGTGCGCGCGTTTAGTGTGTTTCTATATTATTAGTTTTGTATATATAATTAATTCTTTCTTTTTTTTGTATTGATATATTTTTTGCGTATATGTATTTAGGAATTTTTGGTTTTTTTATTTTTTGTTCTTTTGTGATATTTGTAAGTTGTAAATTTGATTGCAATATTATTGTAATATTTAACTTTTCATTTAATCTTTTATCTTTAACATCTTGCTTTACTTATTTGTAGCTTTTTTGCCTAATTTTTTCATTTCAGAACTTAAAAGCATGCGGTTTTTTTAAATAAATATTTAAGAGAGTTCTTTTAAGAAAGAGCTTGAGACTCTTTTTTGCCCGTTCTTTTTTTTATAAACTAACCAAACCATAACTCAATTAAAGCCCAATTTTATTGCATTTTTTCTAAGCTCACTAAATTAATGCTAAAATTAGATTTTTATTTTTAATTTAACTTTTTCTTTTGGCTTGTCACTCCCTAGTTTTGTATTTAAAACATTTATTGCTTAAGAGTAATTATTTATAATACTCTATTGCGATTTTTTGGATTTAAAACGATTTTAAGCTACAGTAAAATTTTTGCAATACGCACTGCGAAGCTTAAGTCTTAAATATTTATATAACTACAACTAATGTGTATAATTTTGAATTCAAAAACTATTTTCAAAATTTTATTTTTACTTAACATTTACTAAAAAATCATCAGAAGGATGGAGGTTTTAGATGCACATATTGTATTAATTTTTTCATAGCAGTCTAGAAAATTGAATACGAGGAGTTTTGCAATGCCTTTAAAGCAGTTTTTTTTGTTTTCAGTTGTAAAAGAGTATACATATATAAGCCAAATCATCTCCAGAAGAAAGCTGTAAGAACAGGTTTGACAGTGCTAACAAAGACCCTACTCATTATTCTTAAAACGTTTTTGGGCGTTCTGCATTTTTCGGATCGCAATTCAACAAAGAATTCTCAAAAAATTATATCGATACTGCATTTGCAATTAAGAATTGAAAAGGTATCATTATCAAGGTATCGAAAAATTGCATCCTGTTTGCATTTTGCGAAGTTCATTGCAAAACAATCGATAAATAAATATATAGCGAAGAATATATCGACTCTCATAATCTTTAAGATCCACTTGTCAGTTCCTTGCGCTCCGCCAAAAGCAGAATCGCCATCTTGTCTATCGTATAACTCTTTGATTTCCATCGCATTGTTGGATACATTTCCTAAGCCTAAAGTTCAATAACTTGCTGGTTCCCTTTTGAATCTGTCATGATTTTATCACATGCTTTCCCTAACAACTTATAAGTGCTTGGCGCTTAGAGCTTGTCCGTATCCGGATCGGTTGGACTAATCGGCGACATCTCAACGCTATCCAGCAGCGGTGTCTTCTCCTCGCTGCAGCTGCTGTTGGGCGCATCATCCATGTCCATGACAAAAATGCGCGACAGCTCAGCGCCGCTGAGTGTGCGCCTCGAGGGTGACTCATCCAAGGAGCTGTTATCCTCGGTGGCAGCGCTGTTGCCGCTGCTGCTATTGCTATTGCTGACATTCGGGGTCGGTTCATAAGACTTGGTGGTTGAACGTTTACTAACACTGGCAGTTGGATTTGCGGTTGCGGGAGCTTGAAATAAATTCGTTTGGCAGGGCAGCGTGGCCAACGAAGTGGTCTTGATATTGGTCGTCTTCAGGTGATTGATGGAACAGCTGCTCCAGCTAAGCTGATTGAGTTGTGTACGCTTGCCCGCTCCATGGGGAGCAGCCGGGGATTGGGTTTGCTGCTGATGCTGATACTTCTGTGCACGCTGTTGTTTGTAAGCGGCGGCCTGAGGCTGATATAATTGCTGCTGCTGATAGCCATGGGATGCATGGTTTGACGTTGATGCATTATTGTCATCATTGAAGCTCATTTCGTCCTCCGAGGGACAGAATTGGTCACTGCCGCTGTTGGTATTGTTAATGGCCGTTTGCTTGAGTTTAACCAGACTGACCAAGTGGCGTTCCGAGTAGGACTTACGCGCATCCATCACGCGCAAATAGTCCGAGGATTCACCCAGATCCTCGCTCTTGGAGCTGCAATAGCGACGTCCGCCTGAGGAGGCATTGCCGCAGAAGCTCGTCGTCACGCTCAGGCCCAGTCCAAAGTTCGGATTGCCACTGATCTCATTGATGGAGCCACCACGATTCAGCGACTGGCGGCTATGACTGCGACTGCCATGCGAGGAGCAGCTGCTGTCATAATGATTGTCACGCAGCGAGGAAGGCGATAGTCGTGCCGAATGATTGGGTGAGGTCTCCAGCAGCGAATCATTGGACTTGGCTATGCGATTCTTGCGATAGAACTTGCTATCCCGCCACATGGTCTGTCGATTGCTGCTGGAGCCAGCGGCGGTGGCTGGCCGCTGTAGCTCCATGCTGCCGCTGTTGGAGGCAGGTGTGGGACTGCTTAGCGCTCCCGGGGAGCTGCTGTCATAAACCGCCACCTGGCTGGAGGTCTTGCTGATGCGGAAAGAGGCATGTGTCAGTTTCTTGTACTTCTCGCTTTGCATATTGACGCGGTTGTCCGAGTGTGTGCGATCTGCCATGGGCAGGAAGGCATTATCTATGCGACGTTCCTCCTCCAGCGAACGAAAGGCCAGACGATTGACGTGTTTGAGATGTTTGTCAGAGCTGCTGGAACGCTGTTTGTTCGGCGACATGTCCTCAAAGGAGCTTACTCGATATTTCTGCGAGAAGACCTCAATCATGCTAGAGCGCTTGGAGGGCGAAGTGGTATAGATGGAGTTTTGGTCGTTCACGAGTATCTTGGGCGGATCGAACTGTTGTTGCTGTTGCTGTTGTTGCTGCTGCTGTTGTTGTTGTTGGGCTGCACCTGTGCTGGAGGCCAGCGAGGAATTGCTCGAATTGCTGGTGGCTGTGACGAGTATCTTAGGCGACAGCGATACCGGAAATTGCTGTGGACGCAGATTACCCAGCGAGCCCGAAGAGGTAGAGCCACCCGAGAAGCTGCCACCCGACATGGCATCATCAATGTGCAAAAAATTACTGGGTGAGCTCTCTCTACAAGGCGACGATATAGCCGAATCCTGTGAGACCATGCTGCGTGGTATGGTAGCCAGCTCCAAGCAGGTCTCATTGCCAGCTGTTGTCGTAGCTATTATGACATCTTCCACACCCTCATCTATGGGCGAGGAAATGGACTGAAAGCTGCTGAGCCTAAAGCTTGAAGAGCCTATGCTTAGATCATTGTCGGTAAGTGAGCCAAAGGCCGAGTCCTGCGAAGGATTGCTGCGACCATACTTAAGACACTTGAGCGAGTACTCTAGCCGGCGGCTCTTTGAGTTCTTATAGTTGCACATGTCCGCCGTCAGTTGATGATTAAAGGATGCCGCAGCGGAGCTGGCGGCGGGCGCATGCAGTCGATGTGCATGTGAGCCACTGGCCACATCATCGTAGGCTACAGCCTCGTGCTGTCCCACATCCTTGTCCTCCTCCTCGAGCAGCTCGTGCTCTTGGTGACCTGTCAACGTCAGGTTATCGGCACTGCTGTCATCACCATTGTCATATGTTGCCACGTCATCCGCAGCACTGGCACTGTTGCTGCTGCTGCCGATACATTCCTCCTGCTGCTGCTCGTACTCCTCCCCGTGCTGCTGCTGCTCCTCCTCTGCCTCCGCCAGCAGCACATTCAAATTGCTCTGGCTGCTGGTGCTGCAACGTATGGTCGGCTGTTGATTGTGTCTCAATTGCTGCTGTTGTTGTTGCAGCTGATTTTCTTGAGTGCTGCAGCTATTGTCATCGGAATGAGCGGCCTGGTCACAGTAGTGAATGGGTGATACCGTGGGCTCATAGTACTGCTTGTGTTGTATGCGTGTGAATGACGAGGTGGAGGAGGCGGCGCCAGCCGAGGAGCAACCGGCACCAAATTGACGTGAGTGCCATTGCTGATAGTATTGCAGGCGTTGCATGTTTTGCTGTTGTTGTAACCTGCTGCTCCTGCTGCCACTGCAACCCACAACAATCTCGTCAAGCAGGCCTTCCTCCGAGTCGCTTGATATGTCAAATGAGTCCATTGTTCGGCTGATGCTGTGCGGCGTACGAGAGGGCAAAGAGCAAACAAAGGAAGAGAGAGAATGGAAATGTGAATTGAGAAATTGCATAGATTTTAGGTTAAGTTCGATGCAGGTCACGCCGCACATCCTTGTACGAGTATGCAGCCGTACCTTGCTCCAAATGCATTCATATTTGTATTTGGTTTTTGCATTCCATTGTTTGTATGTAAAATATTTCTTTTGGTGTGATTCTGATTCTTTTGTGCGTGCTTTAAATTGTTTTTTTTTTGCTGTTGGGACATTGCAATTTGTTTGCCTTTAACCTCAAAATGCCATGGATATGGAATTCTTATGCGTAGTATGGGTGAGAGAGCTTTGCCTTGGCTTACTACTTTAATAGTTTACAAGCGTGAGTGTTGTGTTGGCAAAATACTTATGAAAACTACTGTAAACAGTTGGTGTAAAAAGCTGCATGTAATCAAGAGATCTTTAAAGAGATTTTTTTTATGAGAATTTTCACTTAAATTAGAGCCAAACTTACTAACACATACATATAGCTGGGAGTATCTGATGAAAAGATTGGGTAAAGAAAGTAACTATGACGTCACTGAATTGTCGCTGGTCAGGCTTAATTCTAGAAAGAATTACACTGGCGTTATGACTGAATTATGAAAAAAGCGAACATCTGAACTCCTGCGCTTCCATAAAAACAGGACTAGGATGGTGGTAGACGTAGTAGCGGGGGCACTGCACCATAGGCAATGTAGCTTAGAGGTTGCACGCTCCCCATTACATTTTCTGCCGCTGCTGCAGAGATGAGGAAGAGACAGAAATCATTCAACACCTGCTAAGCGACTGGCCAGTGCTTCTTAGAAGACGAACCGTTTCTAGGTAAGCCATTCTTTGAGGATCTGGATTGCCTAGCCTTTGTACCCATAGAGGATCTGGCTGCTTTCGTCGAATCCTCAAAATGGTTCAGCGACATGAGTGACCTACGCGATTAGGGATGCACAATTTTTTATTCTCATCCACTATCCCTCCCTTTCTTTAATTCCTTTCTTCCCCTTCTTTTCATTAGGCAACACAATGGACCTCATGGTATCTGGGTCATCCCAGTCAGTATCTGAGCTGCCTATACAACCTAACCTAAGAGTACTTAAAAATATAGAAAGAAATTTAGTTGGGGTCTAAGTGATTTTAAGAATGGATGGTGGTCCAAGGACGACCCACGGTTGCCATGAGAAACTGACTAACTAACTAACTTCATTCCTTTTTGCTCTCTAACGGAAGTGGCAAATTGGGAGCAGCTTGGCAATGCAATTTATTTTGTTATTTAGGTATTACTTTGGAAAAATTAATTTTAGTAGCTTAGGAAAAGGAAGTTATTATGACGTCACTGAATTGACGTTTGCTTTAGAAAGAATTGCCTTGGCATTATGATTGAAGAATTATAAGAGTACTTAAAACTATAGATAGGAAGTTAGTTGAGGTCTGCATGATGTCAAGAGTAGATTGTGATGCTCAACGTTTATGTACTAAGCACTGATGCTGTAAGGCGTTATTGTTGTCCGCATTTATTCCAGTTTTTGCCAGTACGATGGAATATTGATGAAGCCAGATAGTGAAGAGTCTTCTTGAAGATGGTTGTGGAATCCACGAATTTGTAATTAGAAAAATTCGAGGGAAGTGATTTTTTCCATAGGTCATGTGTGGTGTTCGATTCCACGACCTGGTTTAGTAAGTAAACGCACTATCCGCTAGCCCACCGATGCCCTTGATATAGTCAAGAGAGGCTACAAAACGGTGCCCCGTGGTAAGCACAGAAGAGTCAGAACCCTCTGATTTGAAAAATCTGGTATCTGATATCTGGCGAACTGTCTAGCCGGAATGTTCAAACAGGCGCCATTAAAGCTGACTGGTGCAGGCTTTTGGATAAGCACAAGGACGACCCACGGTTGCAATAAGAAAATAACTAACTAACGAATCCGAACGACGGTGTCTTTAGTTAAAAGGGATTTTTTATTACTTTGGAAAAATTAATTTTTTATCTTAGCTATCGTCAACTATTTGGATTTTGAGTATAAAATTACTTTTCTTTGAAAGAAAGCTCAAATAATGGCCTTAAAAACCATGCTCCATACAGGTGTTACCACTTAATTTTATTGTAGGCTTTTTATACGAAAATATTTTAATTTTTAAGGCATAAATTTTCTGTATTTTACGAGCACAGTAATAACAAGCACTTCAGCAGTACGAGTATATCAATAGGCCTCACAATTTAAAGCAACCCTAAAAGTATGCTACAGTTTTTGTAAATTGAATTACGTTGCCATATACATATCTGGCATATGAATACGCTGCGTATACGCAATATTTTGCACACAATTGAAAATTTTTAAGGTAAAAATGTGAATCCTTTATTTAATAAATCATTTGAATCATTTTATTACACACCATAGCTATGATTTTTATTAAAAATTGAAATTATGTTGAAATGGAAAAAGTGCGAAACATTTACTAAATTTTATTTAATTATTAACTTTTATACTACTCTTAAGAAGAATCTAATCCCAAAAAGCACAAATATTAAAATCAAATACTATATAAAGCATTAATTTGTTTGTATTTTATTTAAAACTTATGAGCTGCAACAATAACAAGCACTTCAGCAGTGCGCGTTTTTCAAAAGGGCTCATAATTTAAAGCAACCCCAAAAGTATGCTACAGTTTTTGTAATTTGATTTACGTTGCCCTATATCTGGCATATAAATACGTTGCGTATACGCAATATTTTGCAAACAAGCAAAAATGATTTAGTTTTATTCCTGCAAACCCCTTTTAAAAATAGAAATTGTGTTGAAATGGATAAAGTGCGAGAAACTTATTAATTTTATAATTATTATCTCTTTATACTACTCTTAAGAACTATTTAGCCTCCAAAACAGACGCACTAATTACATATAAATTATTTACTATACATAGGTACACAAATTCTACTAGCTTGAAGCTATTGCAAAAGTTGGCTAAAGTTTTTGATTGAATGAATACTGTGCGTATGCATAATAATAAAGCAAACTATTCTACAACTTAATTAAAATTTTTTTTCTGTACGTAATGTAAGGCAGTTTTATAAAGCGAGGCGTTAATGTTGGAGCGGGTTTCTGTTAAAGCTTGTGCTGAACATGCTAAAAAGCCTCAAAAAAATACTAAAAATAAAATTCAGGCGATTCTAATTAAAAATACCGCAGTCAAGCGTTAATGAGTTGAGTTTCTGTTAAGGCTTTTATAGCATTCCAAAAAACATCAAAAAATACTAAAAATAAAATGCAGGCAATTCTTAGTAAAAAAATACCGCATTCTACAAAAACATTTCTAATTACATGCAAAAACTACAGAAAAAATAGGTTTAAAAAATCATAACAAAAAGCGTCATATTGGCTGAGTTAAACTCGTTCTGAAGTTATACTCTAAGCCAGTTTTTTTGCAGTGTATTCCTTTGAAAGTGCCATCGATAAAAGCTTGAGCTGACTTATCGGCAAAATTGCGTGAGTGTTTTTGTTTGGTGAATGGCGTGAGTTGGTTTTGTTTGTGGTTCAGGTGGTATTTATTTTAGCTCTGCGCTGTTTTAGCTTACAAAAATGGTTATTGCCACTTACCACATTTTTTGCTATTAACAACAACAACATGGAATTGTTTGTTACATTTCATATCCAAAAATATTGCTGTGAGTTGTAATTTTTAGGTTTTTTTTGTATCTCTTGCATTTTGCTTATTATGTTCATTTTTTTTTAGGTATATCTTTTACAATTCACATTTTGTGATTAGTGAGTTTTTTTTGGTTTTGTTTTTCTCTGCTTCTTTGGGGCTTTTTTGAAGTCATGTTTTGTTTTGGTATTATTTGGTATTTTTTTTGTTATTTTTCTAGTTGAGTTTGGTTAGTACATACGAAAGACTTCATAGGGCGCAGGCTGTACACTGCTGTACGTACGGATTATGTAAGTAAATAAATGCAAAAAGGAATTTATATAAATCAAACGATACACACATACACATATATGTAATATATATATACAAACATACACATGTGTACAAATATAATTTAAGAAAAATATATAATTTAGGCGCTAGGGTTATGAGTTATGTTTATATTGTATTCCAAAAAAGTAAAAAAGGTACATAAAACAGTTTAAAAGTTCAAAAAATATTCACTTTTTTTTTAAGATGTGTGTTATATGGATTTTTGTATTCTCACGGAGCGAAGCGAAGTTATACAAAATTTATCTTAAAATATTTTTTGTTTTTAGGTTCCCGATAAATATGTTTTCAATCTTGATCAAACTTATGGACTTTAAATTGATCACTTTTGTTTGACCTTTTTTTCATAATCCTGGAAATACAACACAACTTGTTTACTTTTATAATTATGGCTGTTTTGAATTTCGATTTCGTTTTTCCGAATTCTCGGATTCGAAATATTTATAGATGTAGCTAAACAATTTATTTAATAGTATAATTACATGTAACACGAAAATTATTTAAGATATCAACTTTTTGAATCGATATCTTCCATTTTTGATGATTTTACAACTCAATATTAATCGCTTAACTAAAATTATCGCAAGTAATCGATAACTGAATATTTGCGCTGTAAAGTATTCCGTAAATTTAAATTTATTTTGAATACCAATATTTTTATTTTGAATTTCAAGAATTGTCATAATGAAGATTCATAGCTTTTTTATATTTAATAAAAAATTAAATTAAAAATTTAAAAAACCCCCGATACAAGAACTTAAGTAATTTTCATTTAAAAAAGTAAAAAATAATAAAAGAAACTTAATGTTAAAGTACCTAAGAATCTATTAATAATTCTAAAAAAAATACGTCGCGTTGGGGGACACGCGAGGGCAGACGTCGTTGACGGTCTTATCTTACATGCAAATTTTTTGAATTAATTCTATGAAAGTTTTTGAAGTATTTTCTTAATTTTTGTTTTTAAGTTAATCTTTGTTGCTTAATTAGACTATTTGTATTTAAATTGTTAGTTTAGGAGCGGTCCCCCAACGCGACGTATTTTTTTTCGAATTATTAATATGCAAAAAGGACGACAGTTGAAAAAGCTGTATATTTGCAGACATTCGGTTAATCTCCCCACTCTCACTCCACACAACTTTTAAACGGCTTAACCGATTTTCATCAAACATGTCTAGGAACACTCGCACATAATTCACCTTTAATACAAAGAAAACTAAAATGAAATCACTGCATGCGTTCGGGAGTTATGATGCCATAGACAGACAGACAGACAGACATTAAATGATTGGCAAGCCCATTGGCATTTCATATGGCTATACGTACATCTAATTGCTTAATTTGTTGACAAGCATCGTTATCGTATTTAATAGATTTGCTGTATTTTTAGCTTCAAATGGCCATAACTTCTAAACGCGAAGAGATAGAGCAAAAATAACCTCAGATTAGAATCAGTGGCGTCGTCAGCTACAATAGGACCAAATTTTGAGCCAATCGGACAAAGTTTATGTTTTTAACTTCAAATGGCCATAACTTCTAAACGAGAAGAGATAGGGCAAAAATTACCTCAGATTCGAATCAGTGGCGTCGTTGTCAGCTACAATAGGACCAAATTTTGAGCCAATCGGACAAAGTTTATGTTTTTAACTTCAAATGGCCATAACTTCTAAACGCGAAGAGATAGAGCAAAAATAACCTCAGATTCGAATCAGTGGCGTCGTCAGCTACAATTGGACCAAATTTTAAGCCAATCGGACAAAGTTGATGTTTTTCTCCCCACTTTTACTCCCTACAACTTTTAAACGGCTCAACCGATCAACCGATTCACCAAACATGTCTAACAACACTCGCACATAAGTCACCTTTAATACAAAAAAAACTAAATTGAAATCACTGCATGCGTTCGGGAGCTAAGATGCCATAGACAGACAGACAGACAAACAAACAGACAGACAGACAGACACGTCAAACTTATAACACCCCTCTTTTTGCGTCGGGGGTTAAAAAAAATATTTAAGTAAGAATAACAAATTATAATATTTAATTTAAACTTGAAAAATTCATAGCAAGTTTTTTATGATCTTCCTTTTGAAAGTTCTATAAGTAAGGAGACTTTCCTAAAATAATAAATAACAATAAAGTTTCTGAAATAGTAAAATTAGCCCAACTTTTCAATTAGGTAATTCAGAAAATATTTACCTTTTCTAGAGTGAACTCAGAGATAATTTTTATTCTTAAGCAATCCGGCGTATTTTAAATTAAAAAGTGAACATACTGAAATAATTTTGTTTTAATTCGAAGCTATTTTTTTTTTAATTTAAAGTTTTTCTCTTCATAAAAAATATTAAAATTATTCGAATAGCTGTATTCGTTTACGAGGTGGATAAAATTTTATATTTTTATTTTTAAGCAATCCGGCATATTTTAAATAAAAAAATTGTCAAAAAAATAGTTTTGTTTTAATTCGAAAATATTTTTATTTTTTAAAATTTATTCTTCATAAAAAAATTTATTCGAGTACCTTTATTCGTTTACGAGATGGATAAAATGAGATATTTTTTATTTTAAGCATTTCGACGTATTTTAAATACAAAAATTAATTTTGTTTTAATTTGAAGCTATTTTTTTTTAGTTCAAAGTTTCTTTTCTTCATAAAAATATTTAAATTATTCAATTATCTTTATTCGTTTACGAGATAGATAAAATGAGTTACTTTTTATTTTAAGCAATTCGGCGTATTTTACATTAAAAAATTAATTTTGTTTAATTTGAAACAATTTTTTTTTTTAATTTAAATTTTTACCCTTCATAAAATAAATTAAAATTATTCGATAATTTTTTATTCGTTTAAGAGGTGGATACAATTAGATATTTTTTATTTTCAAGCAATCCAGCGTATTGTAAATTAAAAAATTATAAAAATAATAAAATTATTTGATTATCTTAATTCGTTTACGATATTTATCTTGTCAAATAAAGTTCACCTAAATATTCAGCTGTCGATAACTCGATAAATAATTGTAATCGGCTATTCCTCAAATCGAGGATATCGTTTTAAATAGTAAATCGCACAATTATTTTCGCGCATATCACAATAATCGGTAGAAACTTTATTATTAAATCGATCAAATAGATTTTTTGTCCAAACGATATCGTTACTACACAATTTTTTTTTTTGATTTTTTTTCTTAAATGTTCTGCATTATACATATGATATATATCTTGTCAAACATAAGTCCACTTAAATATTCAGCAGTCGTTAATTCGATAAATAATCGGAAAGTATCTCGTATCGAAGAGATCGATTTAAATAGTAGTAGTATCGAATATTATTTTTTAATTAATTAATTTGATTTGCATTTAACTTAATTCACCAATATTATTATGCTAGAAATTTACTTACAGCTCTGGTTCTGTTTTATTTTTCGTAAATTAAAAGTAACGATTATCAACTATTACGATTATTTTTCCGATTACATATACACTCCGTGAGAAAACTAAATGCGTGTTTTTTGTCAGTGTAGTTCAAGTGTTTGGGATTACTTCGTACAATCGAGGAGGGAACACTAGGGAATATTATTATTATTAAATAGTAAAATCAGACAGTTATAAAAAGTTATAGAGTAATATTCTATACAAAAAAAATAAACAAGAAAATGGTTATTATTGCTAACGGCAAACAAGACATGCGTTAAAGAAGCTAACGGAATATTTAATCCGTAGTTACACGTGTAACTGTAAACAAGGATACTTAAATATACATATTAACGATGTACGGATGAATATTTTTAGTTTGTTTTCTTATTTCTGCTTTTGCTGTACAACTTTATTATGTTTTTTTTTGTTTTTTTGCTTTGTTTGCATAATTTAAAAGCTCGCTCAAGGCAAGATGATGAAGAGAGGAAGAGAGAGGCAGAGAGAGACAAAGCGTAGAGCAAGAGAGCGAGATGAATAAATTTTTGTGCTTGACAGCGCTTAGCGGCGGCTTAGCACATGATGAAATGAATTTTTCGAAGGTGTTGCAAAGAAACGCACCTGTGCAGCTGCGAAGAGAAAGCTTTGTAACAATGACGTCACTGGGTCAATTTTTGAATGGCAGCTGTATGATAAAGTCCAACGAAGTTTTTGAAACTTGGCGCGAATTAGTGGAATTGAACTAAACTGAAGGAATTGTAAGTTGAAAAAGGAAAAAAGTTTTTCGAAGTAGAAATTTTGTAAAGGAGATTCAGTTCAGTAAAAATTCATTCTTTTTAAACACCATAATCGAGTTAAGCTTACATCGTTTAGTCACATCTTAAAGTAATTTCTTTAATGGCACTTTAGTTCGCACAGTTCGTGCTTCATCAGATAGCTGCCATAGAAACTGCCATACAATAAGTGAACTCAGTGACGTCACGCTCGTTGACAACCAGTTGGACCTTTTATTATTGCATCATGGCCTTAGCAACGGAAAGCTGCAGCAGAGAGACCAAAGCGGTGCCTGTTCCCGTTGCGGAGAGCGGTTAAGCGGCATGCGGTAATTACCGCAAGCACGCACAAGCTACACACACACACAGAGAATAAAGACACACACAGGTGTGTACACACATACACTTATACCCACACACCCACCCACACAATGACATCAAAATTGTAGTGGCACTTTTTTCATGTTACTTTATTTTATTTTGTGCTGTGTAAGTTTCTTGTTGACCTTTTTTTTTTTTGTTGTTTTATTTAACACATCCGCCCATTATGTGTATTGCACAGTTACTTGGGCGTGTGTTTGTGGGCGTGGCGGTATCTATGTGTATGTATGTTAGTGTGACACTATGCGTGTGTGTCTTTATTAGACTTAAATGCAAACATTCGCAAAATATCCTGGCCCCAAGAGCACAGTTATGCAGCACAGTCGATTTGAAGCGCCCAACGTGGGGCGCAGCAAAATGAATACAGATGAAGACTTTAGAGTTAAATGCAAATAATGGGTATTCTATTTTTATGATAGTTATTAGAAGTATATGTGGGTCGTTTCGATAACTTAGAAAAGTATTTAACTTTCCCCGTAGAGAGCTCAATAAGCATTAAAATGAACTATTTTAAGCATTATTCCATAAAGCTAACTAACTGAAATGACCAGTTATGCAATTTTTGTTGTTTTCACACTTTTAGAGCATAAAGCAACAAATAAGCTTTTATCTTATCATCATCTCATTTTCACTATATCTCATTTCATCTTCCAAAAAATTAAATGAGTTCCTTAATAGCTGGTTTATGCTTTTATAAGTTACTTTGCGCTTTGATATGGATGGAATTTCTGTTGATTGAGAATTCATTGTATTAAGTAAAGACATCATCTCGTCCTCACTTTATTGCAGCTTAACAAGCTTAGTGAGAATCTACGCCTCTGACTATATTTTCAACTACTCCTTAATTTTAAAATCTTTAAAATTATTTTTTTTTTTTTGAACTCATGGTAAATGTTAAAACTACTATTTTAACATCATTATCTCATCTTTACTTAATTTCCAGACACTAAAATTGGGTATTCCAAGCTTACAATCTGAGTGAACTTTACGCTTCTGACTATATTTTCAGCTTCTCCTCAATTTTAAAATCTTTAAGATGATTTATTTCTATCCTATTTTAACATCATCATCTCATCTTTACTTAATTTCCAGACTCTAAAATTTGGTATTCCAAGACTACTAAACTCTTTTAATCATCTTATCATCTCTCTTTACTTTATAAATAATAAGAGCAATAAGTAAAGCTTTTATTTTATATATTTCCACCATCATCTTATCTCCTATTAACACCTTATTAGTGAATTCTTTTCTAAAAGAGCTTATGCTTCTCAGCATGTACCATTATGAATTTCTGATTTCTGTGGAATACTCAAAGCTGTCATCTCTTCGTCATCTCAACTTCAACTCAATGAAATAAGCATCTAAAGCATTGTTTTATATTATAACACTTCCCAGAATTTTATTCAACTGCCAATTTCGTCTTCATTTTCAAAAGGTCAACATTTACGAGTATAGTTGAAAATATTTTTCAATTCGTGAATCTTTTAGATGATTTCTTTTTATCTAAACTAAAAGTTAACGTTCACTATTTTAACATCATTTCAGCATCATCTCGTTATTTATTCAATATCTCATCGTTATCTCATCTCTCAGATGAGCCTAACACCTTACCACTATGTTACTTAATTTGCTCAGCAGCTACCATTAAGTAATGAAATTTATTTTTTATTCTGGTATCAAAAATTTAAAGCTGCCATCTCATCGTCATTTTAACTCATCTCATCTCATCTCAACTTTAACACTATAAATACACTTCACAGTATGTTATTCAACTACAAATTTCATCTTCATTTTTAAAAGTCAAATCTTTTACATTATTTCATTTTATCTGAATTAAGAGTAAGTATTTACTATTTTATCCTTATCTCATCATCATCTTTCAGATTCCATCTTTCAGACTTCTTCTGTATTCTTTCATACTCTACTACTGAGTATTTATACTTTTTAATTGACTTAAACTTATCATCTCTATTTAAACTATACCTTTTAAATAAAAAAATTTAAAATAGATTTTTCTTTTATTTATTCATTATCTCATCGTCATCTCATCTCTCAGATGAGCTTATCACTTTATCAGCATGTTACTTCATTTGAACTTAGTATCTTCCATTAAGTTATGAAATTTCATTGGATTTCTGAAATCACAACAATAGTTAAAGTTGTCATCTCATCGTCATCTTATCCCATCTTTGCTTCATCACTATGAAATAAGCACCTAACGCTTAATTTTATCTAATAATACTGCATACCTACACTACTTATTTCATCTGGATTTTTAAATACTCTATGTTCACTTACTTTATCATAATTTCATCATCATCTCCTCTTTCAGACAGTAAAATTGGGTATTTAAAGTCTACTCTATTTTTTCTTACTTCACTACTAAGTACATTTTCTTGTTAACTGATTTAAACTCATCATCTCTATTTAAGATTTACATTTTCTGTTTATCATCATCTCATCTTTCAGACAATAAAATTGGATGCTAAGAGTCTAGTGCATTCTGCTTAATTCACTACTAATTAGATTTTCTTGTAAATTTATTATAATAAAACTAATCATCTCGATTTAAACTATACATAGGCTAGTGATTTTGACGCTTTTGAGTTAAGAGCAATATGTTGAGCTTTTGTTTAATTATTGTCTTATCGTAATCTCATCTCATATTCACACCTTCTAAGTGAAATCAATTCTAAAATAGCTTATTTTACTTAATTTATGAAATTATGAAATTTCTGTTGATATCTCAAATCAGTGTAACAGTTGAAGCTGTCATCTCCCGTCATCTCCTCGTCATCTCACCTTATCTCATCGTCATCTTATCTCATCTCTACTTTAACACCATGAAATAAGCTGCTAACGTTTTATTATATCTACCCAATAACACTTCACAGTACTACTACCTTATTCATTTGCTTTGAACTCATGTTTCTTATTATGAACTTTGCAAAACAATCCTCTTATCTTCTTCAAACAGTTACACAATGATGCAACAAGAACTTTTCAAATCACTTAGTGGTTGTGTTTATGTGTGTGTATATATGGTATCTATGTAGTGGGGTGTAACTGAATACGAGAGTATTTCTTCTGTACTAGTGCCCATGTCCATGAACTGGAATGGTTGGTTGTGCCATTGGCATCACCATTGGCAATTAAGTTGGCCTTGTTGCTACTTACCCAGAGCGACGGTCTCGCGGTGTGGAGGGCGGCGTACACGGAGAACTAGCCTCACTGTAGGAATTGCCCAGGGAGGCGCATTGGCGCTTCTTAACCGCATGCAGCAGATTCAATGTGGATCTGCTGAGGCTCGGCTTAATTGTCTGCAAGTGTTGTAAGGTGGCAGTGTTGTGAAACAGATGCGGTTTTGCAATGTACGATTTGTGTGCGCTTTACTTACACTGAAACAGGGTCCACGCAGCTCGCGCAAATCGATGCTGCGAAAGAGATCGCATAGGACTAGGTCCTCGACGGAGGGGCAGACACCGCTAGGCGGCTCAAATATAAGGCCCAATATTTCCAAAATCTGTAAAGAGTCGAAAATGTGAGTATAGCAAAGTAAATGCTTAGTTCTAAACTGAGACACTTACCTGGCCTATTTGGGGATAATGCTGCAGCTCCATTTCGAGCACTCGCATGGACGGCTTCGGTGTGTTCAGCTCCTGGCCAGTGCACATCTCATAGAGCAGATGACCAAAGCAAATGATGTCGACATTTTCGATTTCCGTTACGGAACGAGACCACATGACGGCATTAATGCGTGAGCTGAGACCCAATAGACCGTTCTCCAGGCCCGACAATCTGTAAAGTAAACATAAACACACCATATAATTAGGATAACAAACCCCTCTGTACTAAGCCACTGCCCAGCTGGACATATTAGGTTGTCAAAAAAGTCTTGCGGTATTTCCGCAAGCTTGTCTTTGCAAGCGCGTAGTTCTAGTTGTATTCGTCGCATCGGTTCACGCTAGAGCTTTTTGGAAAGCTCTTTTCACATGCTAACACGTGTTTGATTAATTGTTGTTTGCTTTAGTCGTTCGTGAGTTATAGCGTCGCAAACATGGAGCAAAATAAAGAGAAAATACGGCATATTTTACAGTACTACTACGATAAAGGCAAAAATGCATCTCATGCTGCCAATAAAATTTGTGCAGTTTATGGACCCGATACAGTTTCCATTTCCACCGCACAACGATGGTTTCAACGTTTTCGTTCTGGTGCAGAGGTGATCGAAGATGCGCCACGGTCCGGAAGGCCTGTTGTCGAAAATTGCGATAAAATCGCTGAATTGATCGAAAGAGACCGGCATAGTAGCAGCCGTAGCATCGGCCAAGAGCTGGGCATGAGTCATCAAACCGTTATAAGCCATTTGAAGAAGCTTGGATTGAAAAAGAAGCTCGATGTATGGGTGCCACACGACTTGACGCAAAAAAACATTTTTGACCGTATGGATGCATGCGAATCGCTTCTGAATCGCAACAAAATCGACCCGTTTTTGAAGCGGATGGTGACTGGCGATGAAAAGTGGGTCACTTACGACAACGTGAAGCGTAAACGGTCGTGGTCGAAAAGCGGGGAAGCTGCCCAGACGGTGGCCAAGCCTGGATTGACGGCCAGGAAGGTTCTTCTATGTGTTTGGTGGGATTGGCAGGGAATCATCCACTATGAGCTGCTCCCCTATGGCCAAACGCTCAATTCGGACCTGTACTGCCAACAACTGGACCGCTTGAATGCAGCACTCATGCAGAAGAGGCCATCTTTGATCAACAGAGGCCGAATTGTCTTCCATCAGGACAACGCCAGGCCACACACATCTTTGGTGACGCGCCAGAAGCTCCGGGAGCTCGGATGGGAGGTTCTTTTGCATCCACCGTATAGTCCGGATCTCGCACCAAGTGATTACCACCTATTTCTGTCCATGACGAACACGCTTGGTATTCGGAAGTTGTCCACAAGAGAGTCCTGTGAAAATTGGCTCTCCGAGTTTTTTGACAATAGGGAAGCGAGCTTCTATAAGAGGGGCATTATGAAGTTGGCATCTCGTTGGGAACTCGTCATCGAACAAAACGGCGCATATTTGAAATTTAAATCGCATTATTATAACCAATTTTATGAACAATTGAAAATTCAATAAAAATACCGCAAGACTTTTTTGACAACCTAATATGTTGCGGTTAGCTGTCAGGTTTTTTACGATTTAATACGATCATAAAATGTGTCTACCTTGTGTTTTTTTTACTCTCTCTCATGAGTTACGGCCCATTTTTGCTCTGTGTGGGAGTTTTATGGCCACCGTAGTAGTAAAATTTAATTTGACAATTGGGGATTTGACTTTGTTTGCTTTATTTAGTGTTGGTAGTCGGGCTACCAGCTGGCATAATTAAGACCTTTAGAGGGTAAATAGTAACTCCATTAACTGACGAAAAGTTCAAGGTCTGCAGGAGTTTGTTTGAATTAATAAAAAGAGGCGGAATCAAGGTTACATGCTCCACCCAGCGGGTCCCCTGGAATTATAGTTGCTGTGAATTTAATCACGAACTAGAACGATGTTAGCGTCAAACCGGAAGCTTCTACAAGAACATAATATACCTTGTAACTAGAAAGCAGGGTTCATTTAATTTAGAGTGAGAGATTAAACTGAAGTCCGCACTAAAAAATGGTGATTTAATATTTGCTTCAACAATTTTTGGGAATTGGGAATTTGGCTGACTTGCATAAATACTTTATTTATGGGCACTATCTCAACTACTCCAAAAGAGTTATAATTTTTCGCTTGTATATGGGTTCCATTTCTCACCCACATTTAATCTTAAAATTAAATCTCCTTTCTTACTCCTCTTGGAGCGACCTTGATAGCCTAACGAATGAGGTTGCGGGTTCGCATCCCACGTTAAGCATGGCTCTGCATTTTCCACTTTTTCTATTTCCCTAATTTTTTCTATATCCTTATTCCCATTGTTGGTATCACAAAGGGCCTGTTCTTTACCTAAGTGAGTAGGGATGCTAAGTCTCCACTGCTGCCTTAACCTACCAACCAACCTACCTACTTCTCTTAGAAGCTTAGGGCCTCAAAAAAATCCTCTTGGGAGCTTAGGGCTTCCACAAGAGCCTCTTGAAAACTTACGGCCCTTATCAGAACCTCTACTGTATTGGTTTCAGTAATCGTGTTTTTCGTTCGATGTTATTCCTTGCTGATGGGGTTACCACCCAAACTCCCAGTGGAAAAAGGTTATCACACTTATGGCCATCGCGCTATCTATAGGCAAAGATGAGAAGCAAGATGACAACTTTTCGCATTGAGCTGGATCGAGCTTTCCGAGCTTTTTACAGCCCCGTTTTTTTTGTTCCTCCTTGCGAAGCTGTGTACTGAGTCGATTTGCTAGGACTTCCTAAGGGTAGGATATATTGAAAAAAAAGGAACAATGTGGCGTTTCGAAACAGGGACCTTTGGGATAGGAGTGCACGGCATCACCGAGACAGAGAGTAAAACCCATGAAATTGTCAAAAACGCTTATGGCAATGAGAAGATAGGACGTCTTTGTCGTCATCATATTAATCGTCATTTTATTATTATTATCATAGTCATCGGTATCATCATCTTCATCATCGTTGCCGCCGTTATCATCATCATCGTCTTCATAATCATTATCATCATCGTCATCATGATAGTCATCATCGTCATCGTCATCAACTTCGACATCGACATCGTTATTGTCATCGTCATAGTGATCGTCATCATGATCGTCGTCATCATCATCGACATCGTTATTATCATCGTCATCATAATCGTTGTCATCATCGTTTTCATGTTCGTCATCCTCGTCATCATGATCGTCACAATGATCGTCATAGTATCCAACGTCGTCATCATCATTGTTACCATCATCATCATCGTCATCATAATCGTTATCATCATATTCATGTTCGTCGTCATCGCCATCGACATCGTCATCATTTTCGGCATCGTTATTATCATCGGTAGCCACTGTCGTTCTCGTTCTCTCCGTCATCGTCATCTCATCTTATCCACTTCTTTATCTTTCTTCTATCTACCTACTATTATCTTATCTTATCATCTTTTCATCGACCTTTATATAACTATGTGAAAAATTCAAACATATGAAGCGGACACCCCTTGGTGGACCTGAATCTTTATTTAGAGACTCCATGTTTCTTTTAAAGTTTTTAAACCGCAAAATAGCCATTAAACTTTCTCATTATCCAGCTCTCTAATATTCAACCACAAAATATTACCCTTTTTGTATTTAATTGAATTTACCTAATTACCTTTTGCACCATTTAAATCTATTATAACATTAGGATAGTATCCGTACTACGAGGTCCGTGCCAATGAGCGTATCTGACTGTCTTAAATTTTAATGCCCCTTAATAACAGCCTTTTAGCGCATTACCATTAAGGCCAACTTAATGCAAATTTTTACTATGAAATTTTATCTGGGTCATGACATTATATTCAAATGGCATATCGTCATTTCCAGCTAACTCTAAAACCTAATTGCATTTCGGTATTAAAAAAATTGGTGATTATATTGATAGACCGTTCGACATTTAAAATATACATTTTTGCGTACACTCAAAAAAATGTGGTGTATAAATGGAAGTTAGTTTTGTTTAGAGAGAAGTTTATGGAACGTGTGGTATTTCTTTAGAAACAAAAGAAGGAGGCT
This sequence comes from Chymomyza amoena, assembly GCA_037043745.1. Classification (NCBI taxonomy): domain Eukaryota; kingdom Metazoa; phylum Arthropoda; class Insecta; order Diptera; family Drosophilidae; genus Chymomyza; species Chymomyza amoena. The sequence goes on along the minus strand of JBAMAX010002336.1, from coordinate 140,362 downwards.
TTTTCGGTTTATAAAAGAATTTATAGTATTTGCCTTTGGTATTATTTTTGAAACTAGAAAAATCGACAAACAGCAGGACATAAAGATTTTGTGTAAAAGGATTGTCTCCTAGGCGATAAAATCCTAAAAATGCACAAAAGCGCCTCCATATACAGAGAAAAAAAAAACTTTTTTTGCTTTCTAGCTCAATTTATAAATATTTGGGAAAATACCAATTTTGAAAAAGTTGCGAGCTCGAAATTCATTTACACTTCATCACTAGTTTCTTGGAAATACCCATAGCTTCAAAATTTCGATGAGTCTTGGTAGGTCTCAACGTCAGAACTGATTTTCGACTATACTGCAGTGTCTTTCAGGCAGAGATCATTGCATTCCAGGAGGATTTGACATAAGAAACCTACAAGTACGGAATAAGAACATCTGTAGTTACTCGGACAGCCAGGCGGCTATTAAGTCCCTAGCTTCGATGACTTCGTTAATTAAATCAGTGAATAACTGCCGCTTGTCTCTAGAAGAGATGGCTGAGCAGTTTTCAATTCACCTCATATGGGTTTCTGGACATTCGGAAAACGAGGGCAAGTGTATTGCGGTTGAACTGGCTCGACAAGGAACTAACAACAGAAGGAGCTGGAGACAGCGGATCTTTTTTTCCGTCACTGCCCTGGAATAGGCAGGAAAAGATTCCGTTTTCTAAAGTCACACTTTCTTAATGATTTATCTCAGCTCTCCGAATAGAGTCAAAAATGCCACTCAAGGTTTATTCAGGCTGCCGGATGGCTATCTCACCTCCTATAGGGAGCCTCTTGATTGGGGAAAAGTGGTAAATGGTCCACCGGAGCGGTATCGAAACGGGTCTATTCTTGGCCAAAGTGGGCTTACCTTGGTAGGCCTTTTTTCGGACACCTACAGTTTGATCCACCCTAATATTGACTCGCTCTGGAACGTAACTAATCAGAAACCTGCGCCAGTACGAGTATGCTAACGTAAGTGGCGATGGATTGGACATACCCTTCGGAGATCCAAAGAGAACCTCGCTCGACAGGCACTTCATTGGAACCCTCAGGGGAGAGGTCATCGCAAGCAAAAGCATGGAGAAGATCTATTGATCATAAACTACAAGCCGCCAGCTACTCATGGAATGATATCTGTCGTGAATCCCGTAATAGAGTTCGCTACAAGAGGATGGCCCTATGCTCCACTGGGAGTCGACGATGATAGAAGAAGAAGAATATAGATTCGGAGATGTCTCTTTTTTTAGGTAAAATACATTTAAATGAAATTTTTACCTTCGCCACAGAGAAAAATGGATACCCCTTGATCGGAGAACCGCTGAAGAATCATCCAAGTGCAACCATATAACCTGCTTCCCATTTTCTCCCAGTGTAGCATTTAATTTGTTGTAAAATTGAAAAAAACATTAAACTAGAGGCGTGTTTCCAACGCAAAATGGGCTCCCATTGAGTGGAAAGTTTTTGGTACGACGCCTACACGAGGCTCCGGCGCGAGAATAAACGCGCATAGAAATTTTTAATGGAAAATTCGCAGCCATTCAAAAAAGGGCGCTCATGGAAATAAATGTGAAAATGTGAAAATTTCACATGCATTAAACTGGGACAAAAGTGGAAAAATAAAAAACAAATCTGGCCTGCGATTTTGTTAAAGTGTTTTTAATTTGGCATTTATTTAGATGTGTGTGTGTGTGTGTGCGAGTGTGTATCTGTGTGTGTGTTTTTTTATAGCATATGCAAATTCGACAAACAATGACCTTGTCACTGTATATGTGTATGTGTGTGTGTGTCTCTGTGTGTGTATTAGTAAATTAGTTTACAGCTGAATGAACACACTCACCTGGCGGCGCCATTTTGTAAAATGACATTACCGCTGTGCAGGTGACCGTGAAGCGGAAAGCCACGCTCTTTGAGGAAAAGCAGCGCCTCCAAAATCTGACGTCCCAAGCGTTGCACTTGACTGACCGGCAGACCATTCGGTTTGCGTGTGTATTTGCGTGCCCAGGGTTCGTTCCACTGCGCCTGTTTCCAGAACATGCAATATAAGAAAGATTTACTTTTAATATATATTTTTATGGGTTGTTGTGCTCGGGAGCATTAACCTTGTATATAAGATCCTTGAGGCTGCCGCGTGAGTTGAATGGAGTTACTAGACAGGCATAATTATTGTTGCTATTGCGCAAAAAGCCCAAGTCCAGCACGGGATAGATATATGGATGATGCAGTGAGCCGAGCAGTTCCATAAGTATTTCCCGGGCGCTCTCACTGGGCGGCAGATCCTCAAAAGCCACGCAGTCGGGCGGCAGCGGCAGCAGCGTCAGCAATCGATCTGTGCGTACCTGGGAGATGGGAGAGAAGGTTAAGAGAGAGAGAGAGTAGTTTGAGACAGAGTTGCCAACTTGAGTAAGTTTCGAGGGTATTAAGTATATTGGAGATTGTTTAGAAATAAAACGTGGTAAGGAACAAATAATTTGGCAACTTACCGAAGCATCTGTAACCAAGAACCAGTTTTTGCCATGCCTTGAGCCAATCTCATCCAGATGTGCGATCACCTCGTAACGCCCATTGGCGCTCTGTATCCACTCCTGTGTGGCATTGAGAGCTCGCTCCCGTTGAGCTCTCTCCCGCGGACTACGCTCCACAATGCCATTGCCGCTGTCTAGTGCGGAGTACTGGTACTTGATGTTGGGTCTGTAAAGTGGGGGGCAGTTCCAAGAAACAAATTAGTGATTTTTCAATCAGACAAAAGTTGCCACTACTAGGGGCATTATAGAATAGAGCGCATATATAGTACAGAAAGGAAAGTAGAACTAGTAAGGAACTAAGTTTAAAGTTATGAACAATTAAATATTAGATAACTCTTGCTAGGAATGCAGACTAAGCTAAGTTACGATGACCCTGTTAAGGATATGGGCATAATGGACAAAGCTTTGACACACTCAATGCTGAAAGCTGTCCATAAATTGTACGTGTCCTTTGGGGGCTTTGCTAACTTTTTTTATATTTTGCCACAAAAAGGACCTTAGAGTGGCACAAATTGGTCTCATAATTTGCATAACATTCCACACTCAAATTATTCCTTTAATTTTTAATGTTTTGTGCGCTTCGTTTCAATTATGCGGGTTCATTTTGAATGATTTACTTTCCAGGAATTTGGTCATGCATTAAATAATTACTCAGTAATTTGTTTAAATGTTGAAAGTTTTTAAAACAGTTTTATATGCTAGATTGTAGGGGAATCTTGAACTAGCTGGTTCTAGGATTTTCTAAAAAAGTAAATGGCGCCATTACAAAGTTGTTTTGGACGATTTAAAATTGCGAAAAAGAATTGGAAACAAATTTTTGAAAACTTTTTACCAAAAAAAGTGTTTTTCAATTAATTTATTCTTTTCAGGATTCAGTGGAATCCTTAAAGTAGAGGCTATAAAAACTCCTAAATATATCCAAAGCAAATGCAATCTAAATTATATTTTTTGAAAACATAATTTTTTCCATTTTTAGGGTGGGCCATCTGTTAGCTTGCTTGGTATAGTTCATAGTTCGGGGCATACATGTTCAAAAATGGAAGCTCGTCGATATATGGAAAGTTTAAAACTAATTTATTTTAATTATGGATCGTTTAACAACCGAATAATGCTTAAATTCAAAGGACGCAAGCTCATAGATCATTATCCGCTTATTCATTCAATGGATGGGAGACGAGACAATTGAGTTTACGTCAAAAAAAAGTCATCGAAAATTATGAGGTCCGTAAATGCTGCCGCAGAGTGCTGACTCAGCCGCTGCGGCCATTTCTAAAAATGTAATTAGAAACAAGTCAGCAGATGGCCCACCCTTCTCTCGGAGATCGTCACCTTGATGTGGTGAGGGGGCTTAGTAGCTGCAATGACTCTAAGAGCAACGACAGCGGTAGCATAGCTACTGGTAGGGCCACCCTTGCCGGTAACGTCTTCGAGGAGCAGTGAAGGGAAGAGCGATCGACAACGAAGCGTCTATACTCAGAGTGAGCGACTGCAGGAGGTTTCTGTTCTCCAGGTTAGGGCCGGCCAATTTAAAAGTGACCTGTCACTGCGAGCAGAGTTGTCAGAACTGACTTTGAGCTTATAACTTACTGTCAGAGCCCTGCTCCCTCACATATTTCTTTATAAACATGAGGGTATGCCCGAGGAATATTCATTTCTTCAAGGGATACCCGTGTTCCTGCGGCTAATCCACCTACTTCGGCAGCATGCACGACGGATTTGGAGGTGCAAACCCCATGTTTTAGAAATAACAATAAAACGGAAACCATCATATGGCCCTATGCCCCACTAGGAGTAACAGGACATAAGAGGACCAAGATGGCCCACCCTCAACCTGACGCCTCTATTGGAGACTTATGTACAGTCAATTTCAATTCGAATAGACTTCATTTCCTTTCCAAAACAAGTGAACAGCAAAAACAGCTCTAAATAAAAAAAGTTCCGACAAGATGACTAGTCAAATAAATATCCTGACTTCAGCATAAAAAAGTTCAGCCACGAAGACTAGTCAAATAAATATCCTGGCTTCAGAACAAAAAAAGTTCCGACACGAAGACTAGTCAAAATAAATACTCTTGGCCATCATAAATGAAATCACTTTCGAGCAACCCCTGCCTGAGCTGCCTCATAACTTGGCACAACATTCCTAATTCCCTGATTGAAATCACCAAGAAGAATCCGTTTTATGCATATTCAGTGGAAACTTGTTGGAAAAATAAGACCATAAAACTCCTTGCCACAAATGAACCGCAAACGAGCGGCAGCTGCAACAAGGAACAAGAGAAAGTTGCCGGCGGGCCAAAAAATGTCGACATGGAAAAGCTTGCCAAAAATTTTTGCACTACTGAAGGGAGTCGTAAGGGAGAGGGAGTGAAGAGAGTTCCCGCAAGGATACTGCAAAGCCTGCCTGCCAAAGTCAGTGCACAATGGCGCAGCGGAAACGGAAGCAAGAGTTTTTTTTTTGAATAGTGGTGCAATATATTATTCATTTATTTGAGTAAAGCCCGGCATAGAAAAAAAAGGAAAAGTGGACTAAGGTCTAAAAACAACAAGAGAGAGTGCGGAGGTGCAGACAAAAGTGGAAATGGAAATTTTTTGGTTGCAACAGAGTCGAAGAGAAAGAGAGTGAGGAAGAGGAAAAAGAGTTAAAAATTTGAAAGCAAACTAAAAATGAAAGCGTGTCGCTACAAAAGGCAGCCAGCTGCGCTTAAGGCTGCTGCAAGCGACCAGATAAAAAAAGAGAAGAAGAAGAAGGTACGAGTGAAAAAGATGCAAAAGAAAGCAAAAAGAAAGAGAGAAGAGGAAAGTTGAAAAAAAAATTGTTTTTCTTTTTTACTAAAGAGCTGCCAAGAGCCACAAAACGAGCCAAAATGACGACAAAGCACGGCACACCAACACAGATACACACTCACACAGATACACACACACAGCTACACACACACACACACACACAGAGACAGTCATAAACAAACACTTAAAAGCTACACGGGGCACTCAATCAAAACAGAGTGAAGGTTAAGCACATCCTTGGGTTAAGTTTAGCATGTGTTTGAAAATTTAATAAGGCAACGCAACACAATACAATGACAAAAATTCACATTCTCTGTGTGTGTGTGTGTTTATATGTGTGATAGTTTTATTGTTATGTGTGTGCCTGTTTGTATGTGTGTGTTCAGTGGACCAAGCACAAAATAAAAGTTGGCCAAAAGCGATGCAACGTTGTGGCAACGCTTTCATCTCTCTCTCTGTGGCCACGCTGACGTATACGCAATGCGATATTCATACTGAGCCTGCCTGTCAGTTTTTTATGGCATTATTTGGTATGGTAAAAAATATGTGATGCCAAAAAAAGTTGTCAACTGAAGAGATGAAGCGACTGAAATACACTCTCTGAGTAGTTTTTGGAAATGCTATGTATATTATTTTCCATGGGCAGGTAAAAATTTCAATATTAAAAATTGTTAGTGGAAATTTTATATTTGAGATGAGCAGACCTAGTCAAAGCTCTGTAAACTACAAATTTAAGGTAGCTTTCTGTAAAACTTTTGTTTTAAAGAGGCAGAAGAAGCATTTGGAAAAATACTTCCTTCAACAGGTCTTTCTTCTTATTGTAGATAGAGTCTACGATTATAATAATGATTATAGGATTTTAAAAACTTAATGATGCAGATTGACTCGTGGGCTAAAAAACAATTATTCCTGAATAATTTTCTCTAAATATTTTTTGAAATAAATTTTCTTCAATATTTGCTCTTAAACTTGTTTTTTAAATATTTGTTCGGAAATATATGTTCTATATTCCGGAAGTATTTTTTCTGAATATATGTGTCGCGAAATATTTGATCCGATATATTTTTTCTGAAATATTTGTTCTGAAATGTTTTTTCTGAAATATCTGTTCTTAAATATTTTTCCTAAAATATTTGATTTGATCAGATCAACTCATATTCAAAAAAATAATTATTCCTGAAGTATTTTTTCTGAAATATTTGCTCTGAAATATTTTTTCTGAAATATTTGTTCTTAAATATTTTTTCTAAATTATTTAATCTGATATATTTTTTATACAATATTTTTTCTGCAATATTTGTTCTTAAACTTTTTTTTTTAAATATTTGTTCTGAATTATATGTTCTTATTCCGGAAGTATTTTTTCTGAAATATTTGTCGCGAAATATTTGATCCGATATATTTTTTCTGAAATATTTGACCTAAAATATGATCAGGGTGAATAGAGAAGTCGATATACCCATGTCCGTCTGTCCGTCCGTCCGTCCGTCCGTCCGTGTGAACGCCTAGATCTCAGAGATGGTAAGAGCTAGAGTTACCAAACTTTCACATTAGATCCCATATTATTCCATAGGAGGCAAGTTTATTTTATTTTTTTGATATCGGGGATAAATTATATAGCTCCCATGGGGGTGTTTGAGACGACCTCGACAAAAAAAAAGCGTTTTAGATGAATAATTCGTTTGTTTATGAAGATATCGTAACGAAATTTGGCAATCGAAAGTTTTTTATAGTTCCCAATCACTGTACCAAATTTGATCAAAATCGGTTGACTATATCATATAGCTCCCATAGGACCGATCGGCCAAAATAACTTTTTTAAAGAAAAATTGGCTATATTTCGTTTTTTAATAAAGATATCCTAACCAGATTTGGCGTTTGGAAATTTTTTAGACCACTTAAGCAATGTGCCAAATTTGAACAATTCCTGAAATATTTTTTACGGAATATTTGTTTTGACATATATTTTCTACAAAATTTCTGTTTGTATCCTTACGGAAAACATATGTGAAGAATCTCGAAAAAATCGATTTTATTTATTTGCGAAATTGGTAGATTATAATATAAATAATCAGCCGTGCTCCGGAAACCAAGAAATCCAAACCAAATCATTTTTATTCGCATTCGGCTTTGCGTGTTCTGGAAACCGATATTTTTTTCCTGACTACGGCTGGATTTGCCAAAATGATTTAAAAAAAAAAAATCCTGTACTTCTAAAAGACGCCCATATTCCAACCAGGGAGAAGTGGAATATAGGTGTTCCAGGCCCAGCTGGCTCGTTAAAGACATACTCGGATGGTTCCAATGGCTGGACGACCGTCTAGACCGAGGCGTCTATGCTGAGAAACTCAACTTTGGAATTGCTTTCCGACTCCTCGATCACTGCAGAGGTCATTGCAATCCAGAAGGCTTTGACAATAATAAGAAACCTACAAGTACGGAATAAGAACATCTATATCATGAAATCCCTAAGTTCGATGATTTCGTGCATGAAGTCTTTGAATAAATGCCGCTTGTCTCTAGAGGAGATGGCTGCTCAGTTTTCAATTCACCTTATATGCTTATCAGCTACAAGCTGAGAATAAGAAATTTTTTCGGTCTTTGTGCAAACCAAACGTGGAATCGGACATCAACCACGTGCAGGATCTGGCGGCAAACTTGGCCGACTTATAGCAGAAAAAGAGCTAAGGAACTTTACTGTCTGAATCGAGCCCTGTCCTCAACTGTTATCCGTGCTATCACAGACACTACGGTGGGGAATCATTCATCCAGGCTAAATTCTCCCCACCATAACTTCTGTAGAAGCTGTGGCGATGAGAAGGAGTTGGAGACATTGGAGCACTTTTTATGTGACTGCCCTGGCTAGGCAGGAAAAGATTCCGGTTCCTAAAATCACACTTTCTCGATGAATTATCTCAGCTCTCCTCTTAAGGTTCATTCAGTCTGCCGGTTGGCTATCTCAACTCATATAAGGGACCTCTTGAGTGGGGAAGAGTGGTGAATTGTCCACCATAGTGGTATTAGAACGAGCCGATTCATGGCCTAAGTGAGTTGGGGTACCTTAACCTAACCATAAAACTTCGAAAAGCTTCCCGAATAATTCGATTTTAAGTATAAAATAAAGTTTCTTTAAAAACGGAAAATCGAAAAAATACATCGAAAACTTGCTTCACACTGTTGTTACCTCTCAAAAGCTTATAGCTTAATTTAGGAAGGATATTTTGAATTTTATTTTGAATAACTTACTGAAGATTCAAGTAAGACACAAAGTTACTAAATCGTTCTTTTCTTTATGAGTGGCTTATAGTACTATAGTTAAAGCAAAGCTTCTTGTTCTTCTACAGAACTTTTCTAAAATATCGAGTTACAAATCCCGCATGACACCTATATAGCCCAAATGTAGTACACCACGAACTGTCGCCTAAAAAAATAATAATTTTGGAACACGCAAAAAAAAAAACATTTATCAACGCCTCTGGTGCAAACTTGGCTGTCACTTTAAATGTTACGGCTGCTTTTTGGCCAACGTTGCGTATGTGAAGTATTTCTCATTTTTGCCAGTTTGTTGCTCATCTATCTGTAAGAGTGTGTGTGTGTGTTGCATATTCATTTTGCTGCTGTTGTTGTTGTTGGTATGTTTCAGGCCTTGACTGTGTGTGTGAGTATGCATTTGTGTCAGTGTTGGCACGCGCGTTGTGTTTATTCAACTTAATTTCTGCAACGCTTCTTAAACAAACAGCGAACTGCAGCCCCACAAGGAAGTTTTTATGTTTTTCTGCTTATATACCAAGTCTATATGCAACTTGCAAGCCCTTTAACCCTTGACTGTCACTCCTCAGCCATCCCTCGCCACCCCCTCAGCCGTGCACTATAAAGTTGCGCATGTTTCGCATCTTTTGCCAATATCTCTTGCCAAATATTTGCACAACACTCGACACACTTGTTGTGTGTGGCAAACTGTGCAACAGCAGCAACAAAAATAACAACTACGGATATAAACATCCATCTCTGGGGAGCTGTAAAGGGCACAACGCCAACCCAGTGCAAAGGAACAGGTGCAACATGGCTGCAACATTGCAAAATGGCGTTGCCTGCCGCGCTTCTTCAAATTTTTGACGCGTAATTAACGTGTTGGAGTGTGAAATTTTTTATTGCATACTTTTAAGCGCAGCCATATCACTGCTCGTTAGTGACACACACACACTGACACACACTATGAGTAGGGGAGAGGCCGATGCTAGGTTTACACTGCATCACGAAAATCGAAATTATTTTAGTGTGAAGGAGATTGGTAAAAAATGTTAGATTGTTTTTTTAACAGTTAACTAATTTAAAAAGTAATTGGAATTTTTGGGCTGTCAAAGCCGAAACTAAATAATAAATAATTAAACTTTATTTTAACGGGAAAAGTTGTCTTATGCTCTGAATTAGATTAAGATAAAGTTTGGCAATTTTGTGGTATAATGCAAAAAAAACTTCAAAAATTTTTAATCTATATTTATGTAAATATAATTCCCTGACTGACTATTTTGTCAGTAGCCTCGGTGGGAGCATGGGGATCTTTATTAAATACTGTTTGAAGAACACTTTAATTTGGGGTCTCCAATGAACAAGTCTTCTGTTATGAACTAGCTCGTTTGAGTAAAGTACATTCAGGCATACTCCAGAAAAGAAAAGACCAAAATCGAAAAATTTTATTCGGACTGGTTTTTGCGTTCTTCGGAAGACCGATTTTTTTTGGTGAATTTTTAATTTTTTATTTTTCAATCAATTCCTTTATTTATTATTTATTTTAAAGAAAAGAAAAATAATCCAAACAATTTTATTCGGACTAGTTTTTTGCGTTCTTCGAAAAACCAATTTTTTTGGTGAATATTTCCCTTTTTATTTTTCAATAAATTCCTCTATTTCCCCCGTTTTTCCTAATACTTCTTCTGCCATGTGTTCGTGTAGGATATGAATATAAAAAAATGCCTTTTGGCTTTGCTTACTATTTTTTGGGTTGACTCAAAAGCTCGGGCAAAAGTTTCCGGACACTTGAGAAATCATACGGAATTGATGAGCAAACTCGAATAGAATTTCAAGAGTGTTTTCAGTCAGCAAACAGTGTTTGTCTTTGAAAGAAACTCTCTGGATTGCATTCAAAAAGACGTGGGAAGAGCTAGAACCAACAGTTCTTGAAAAGCTTCTTTCTTTTTTAAAAAGTAATAATTAGGTGTCCGGAAACTTTTGCAAGGCAGTGTAATTGTTATTAAGTTGTTATTTTAAAAATTATTTCAGTATAAAATGCGTACTATTATGGAGCTATTATCTCAAAAGTACTAGATTGGGAAAATATCACAATTTAGACCCACTGTGCATTGGATTGAATGTAATGTAAATGTAAATGTAATAAAACCAAACAATTTGTAAATTCAGTTAACTTTTTTTGATGCCAATATAAATGCATTTGACTTGTAACATACAAACTTTGGCTCCGTTCCATAGTGTGAGCCAATGGAAACATATCATAATATAGTATAGGTAGTATTATTGTGGAAATACTAGAATTATGGTCAAATATCACAATCTAGGCTCTTTGTGCATTGTCTCACAGCAATGTGAAGAAATGTCCAGAGCAAAAAACCTGTAAGCTCAGCTGACTAAACAAATATACTTTGGCTATAGTGTAGGTCAGTGTAAACATAGTCAGTGTAAACATACCATGATATAGTATAGGTAAGAAGGAACGCGGCAAATACGGTCACGCTCACTTGCACACATTCACATTCGCACACCGTCATACACACACATTCTCACCGTCACACACACATACTCCCACACACACCCACACACACTCTTATATGAGAACCACACTTGGCAAACTGCTGCTTTCGAATTCCAACTTGATAATTTAATTTAAGAATTTTTTACGCTTGCTTTCTAATTTGAACATTTTACTCAGACAACTTTTACCGCTATGTGACCTTGTAGCTCTTGCACCGTTATGTGTACATGCAGACAAAAGCTGACAGCTACGTTGATAGGCCTTTCATTCGCACATTTAGCTCACTTTCACTTGCACATCTTTTTTCCGACTTGTGGTTTAGAGATGATTTAAAAAAATTACTACTCAAGAAAGCATTAAACCGTGACATTAATCTTTGAGGCTCTCAAACTATAAAAAATTCTATTTATTTAAGGTGGGTTGATTTCTGCAAAGAAGTAGGTCAGCCATAGGCGGTTAAGCTACAGTGAGCCTAGAAATCTCTTATAAAAAAGAGCCTCATTAGTCTTTAACACATGTATAAAAATATAATTTTTATTTTGAGGTCAACTTTACTCTGCATTGGAACTTTTTTAGAAGTAGTACCAAAAATGGGTGAGTGGAGCTTTTGGGGATGGGGTTTCACAGTTGTACATTTTGCAATTGTATTCCTTACTTGCCCGACTCGCTAAATATCTTCAACCTATCTGCTGAGGAATTTTGTTCTGGTAAATCCCCCTACGCATAATAACCGAACAAGCTGTGGAGTATCTCCAGTTTACCGACTTTAAGAAGGCCTTCGATTTAGTAAACAGAGCAGCAATATGGTGGGCATTGGCGAGGAAAGAAGTGCCAATCAACATCGTATCAATAATAAAAGCGATGTATGATGATACGGACTTGGCGGTACTACATAATGGGAAAATTAGTGAACGCATCCAAACAAACAACAGTGGTATCACCACTACTATTTAATATAGTAGTTGACGAGGTTATGAGAGATGTTTGCAGGTCCAGACGGGGGATTAAGTGGACCCGTCACCCGTCATTTGGAAGACTTGGACTACGCGGACGACATATGTCTCATCTCTCATAAACTTAGTGATATCCAAGCCGAAGCGAATGATCTGGAGATCCTTGCCAGCAAAGTTGGACTCTCAATAAACGCATCCAAAATCAACCACACCAGCCAAGGTAGCATAGCCATCTGCGGGAACACAATCGATAGCTTCTTATACCTGGTACCACAATTTCCACCAGTGGTGGGGTGGATGAGGATAAAGCGAATCGTCTCAACAAAGCGCGATCAGCATTTGGAGAAACCAGCAAATAAGCAGAAGAACAAAGCTGAGAATCTTCATTGCGTGCGCCAAACCCATCCTACTGTACGTCAGCGAGACGGGACTGACCCCGCAGAGAATAATGTCGAAACTGCAGTCCTTCGTCAACAAGTGCCTAAGGATCAAATGCGGGATATTCTGGCCCAACTGGATATCAGACGCGGAACTATGGCACTGAACAAGTGAAGTTCCTATCTGCACTGAGATAAGCGCACGCAAGTGGCATTGGATCGGTCATGCTCTTAGGAAAGTCCGCAGTAGCCTTGTCAGCATGTCTTTGGAATGGAACTGCCAAGGAAGCAGACGAGTTGGAAGGCCAAAGGGAACCCGTCAACGTACAATATTAAACGAATAGTCCTTGCACAACATCAGGTGGGACACAGCTAAGCTGCCTGGAGGAGTATTAGGAGGAAACAGAAAAACAAGTCCCCCATTCACACATCATTTTATTGCTTTCGTATGACCTAACACATGCTTGATTTTAATATATCGTAGTAAAACTACATTCTGCACATTGTATGAGGTGTGACAATCACATAGTGATAAGATTCACCTGAATATGTTCACCCATACGAACACAATCGGTACCACACTAAACAATTTTTTATCTTATCGTAAAGGAGATTTCGAATCAATTAATTTATTTCAACTTGATTCAATTTAATGCATTCAACTTCAGTTCAATTTTATTGTATGAACGATTTCATATTTAGATTCTTGTAGAATATTTCGAGATATTTATCAGTTATTAGATTAGATTATTAGATTCACAGCTTGAACGTGATGGAAAAATAAATCAGCTTTAAAAATTTTCTTAAATTCTAACACTTTGTACCGAATCTAATGAATAATGCACGAATGAAAATGGTACAAAAATCGAGAGAGCTTATTCGAGGAATTATAAGAAATATATTTAAGGCGACTATAGATTGATGATCTGAAGGACTTTCTGAGGAATAAAATTTTACTATTAAACTTTCTACAAAATTTTGACATTTTTGTTATTTATTAAATTTGCGACTTGAACGTGAGGAACAAACAAATAGTTTTAAAAATTTTCTTAATTTCTTACACTTCGTTAATCTAAAGAATAAGACATGGAGTCAAAAAATCGAGAAGTATTCGAGGAATTTCAAGAATTATATTTAGGGCTTATATCTAAAGATTAAAGATAATCTTTTTATAAAATCTTGAATTCATTTAGACGAACACTTTTTCAAAGACTTAAGATGATTAACTTTTAGGAGACACTATCTAAAATATATTTGCAATAAATGGTCTACATGGTCTGATCACTTAATGCAATAAAATCGATTATATTTTGTTAGTGTTGTAAAAGTGCTTTAACTAGAAAAAAAATACTACGTGTGAACATTCTAAAAGCATTCCAAATCTTCATTAGCCTTTGGTATCTAAATTTACTGCGCATGCAAAGTGCTCTAAACAACAAAGCGAGTAAATAAAGCGAAAAAAAAAACAAAATGGAAGTAAATTAAGAAAATTCAGCAAACGCCATTTTGAAATAAATTCCAACATATAAAATTTAAAGCGAATTTGTTTAAATCATCCAATTTTTTTTTTAGTGTACAAAAAAGAAATGAAACAAAAGTTGAAATGATTTTCAAAAGTATTACGAGAAATACGCAAAATATAGATTTTTAGTTTGGTTTGATTGTTAGAAATTAAGTTAATACGTTAAATAAGTAGAAAATGCAACCTTGTTGTTAGTACTGAATCTATGGTATCTCTACTTCCGGCTTCCGCTGGCATCGATTTGCTAAAAAAGAGCCTAGCAAGATTGTCTAACCTCGCGCTAACCAGTGGCGATTTCTCCGAGTGCTCGGACATATCTGAGTTATCTTGCTCCGAACTGGCCGAGCGATTGCTGCAAATAAAAGGTAAGGCAGGTGGTAGAAGGTGGTTGTGTTGATTCGATTCGATTTTGTGGTTTTTAAATGTGTTGGAAAGCGTAAAAGAAAGAAAGAAACAAATATAAAGGGTGTTTTTTTTTTGGTTTTATTAAGCATTAGAATTCAATTTTGGTAAAAAAAACTAAAAACTTTTTGAAATTTTTGCAAAATTTCAGCAAAACTAAAAAATTCAAGTGTTGTAAAACATAAAAGTTACAATAATATGAGAAACCTGTGCAGTTTTACACTTAATTACTTAGTGGAACACTTTTATGAGTACTTTGCTAAGTTCGAGTACTTTTGAGTGTACCGTTTATGGAGTAGTTTTTCTCTTTATCATTGTAGACTTTGTAGACTAAAGTATAGAGTTCTTTTTTTTTTTTGTTGTTTTTGGGGTCTTGACTTACCTACTGTAGATTTGGCGTCGATTAGCGGCTGTCAGTGCGGAGACATCAAATTCTATGGCCGAATTGGAACGTTTCAGTCCATTTTGCTTGTGCAGCTTCTTCATAATGTTCCTCACTTTCCTAATTTGTTGGCCATTGATGATGGATTAGATGGAATACGTTGAGCAGAAATTTGAAAATATTTGTTGATTTGGTATTTGGAGAATTGTATGTAAGAAATTGTTTTTTTTTGCACGCGTTTGATTTTTTTTTTTGTAGGAAAAGCATTGAAGATTGGAGAACGTGTTTTTTTATTTAATTAAAAAAAATTTCGTTTTTGGTAAATTTATAAAATTTTAACTGTCTATTCTATTATATTATAACATTTCCAGGAAGTACTGCCAAGTCTATTCTAAAAATTTAACTTTTTTGATGTAGTCAAAAGAATTACTGAGCGCATTATTACGAATAAAATTTATATGTACTAAGAAATATATGAATAACTATCCAATTTTGTTTATATTTTAATTGGGAGTTTTACTTTAAAAATTTGCAAAAGCAGCTATGTAGAACTACCCTACAGTCAAAAAATAATCTGCATTGGATACCAAATAGGGCACTTCTGCCCAAAACTGTCATGTAAATAGCGTTCCTGTCAGTATATCACCTAATATCAATAAAAGTGTGTACGTATTCTTGAAAAGTCTTACTGAAAGATACACTAAACTTTACCTTACATGCTTTGAAGTATAACTTTTTTCTAGCGAAATCTTTTATAAACAAAAAAACTCCTCTTTTGATATTTTGAAGAGCTATTTGTTGCTAGAATGGCGCTTCTGCATTATCTGCTCACTTCGCTAGTCAAGCACTTCTGCATTGTAACCAGACAAAGTGAATACCCTTAACATTTTGTTTAAGTCAAATTACGAGGACATAAACTAAAATTCTATATCTTTGTTAGCTACTCATATCGTTAGTCAAATACTTTAGCATTTTAAGTATAGTGAATACCCCTAACATTTCGTTAATGTCAACTTATGCGAATATAAATTCAAATTCTATATATTGTTGTTAGTTCTGCTCACATCGCTAGTCAGGCAGTTCTGCATTTGAACCAGATAAAGTGGAATACCCCTTATATTTTTTACAAGTGAATGCTCTTAACTTTTTTGAAGTCAACTTATGCTCTTAATAATTGAAATTCTAATCGTTGTTAGGGTTGCTGATATTGTTAGTGAACACCCCTTATATTTTATTGGGTCAATTTATGCACTTATAAATTAAAATTCTACATTGTTGTTAGGACTGCTCATATCGTTAGTTCAATAATTTAGCATTTTAACCTGACAAAGTGAATACCCTTAAATTTTTTTTTTAAGTCAACTTATGGAAATATAAATCAAATTCTACATTGTTGTTAGGGCTACTCGTATCGTGAGTCGGATTCTTTAGCATTTTAACCAGACAAAGTGGACACCCTTAACATTTGTTTAAAGTCAACTTTTGCGAATATAAATTTAAATTCTATATATATATATATTGTTGTTAGTTCTGCCCACTTTTGCATTTTAATCAGACAAAGTGAATAACCCTAACATTTTTTCAAAGTCAACTTATACGAATATAAATTCAAATTCTACATTGTTGTTAGGGCTGCTCTGCTGTACTTCTTTTTTTGAATTGAACTTAATCAGACATGAAATCAAATTCTAAACCTTAAAATTTTCGAAATTCCACTCTAAAGAATACAAATTCAAAATCTGCGTCCTTGTTAGGACTCATATCATAAGTCGGACACTAACATTTTAATAACATTAACATTTTTTTGAAGCCAACTTGTGCGGATATAAATTAAAATTAGGGTGGCCTGGGATCCCGTTGGAGACTAAGAGAAGAAGGTAACAGTATTTAACATAAATTAAGTATTAGGGTAGCCACCCTTTGTAACTAACTTTAATCTGACTATATCAATGAGCTAAGGGCCTGAAGGGTTCGATCTTGTTACATACGCAAATATGGCAAAATTCACATTTTTGACTTTTCCGATTTTGACTATTTAGTTTCCTTTTATTCTAAATATCGTATCTAAAATTAATATAGATAAGATAAGATACGTGGCCGCCAGTGGCGTAAGTGGTAGCGTACTCGCCTCTAAAACCGAAGGTCGGTGGTTCGATTCCCCGCAGTAGCACTGGTGCATTTGCCTAGCACTGGCATCACTAGCTCAAAGACGGTATTTGCCATGAAAGTCTCTACTAATTAAACACTGATCGACTGATTAGGGTAACCGCCTGGTTAGCTCTTTACTCTAATCTAACCTCACTTTCAATGCTTTTCCAACACTTTTCTTTTCGTTTTCACCAATTTATGTTGAGTTCTGTTTAGTTTTTTTTGGTAACATCAACTCACTTTTCCGGCACCGGTGGCCGCACGAACGGATCATGTCCGGTTACCGAACTGTTCCGATTCTCCATGCGTTGCTGCTGGGCGGCTTTGTTAAACTTGAACATGGTGAAGGATTTTTTGGCGCTGGCTACTTCACAAACCCTGACGATGATTTTGCGGCTGCTCTTGAAGACCGTGTTCAGTGTCTTATAGACAAGTATGGAGACGGACTTGGAGGTGTGCGGGTGATTGTGATGGTGTGTGGTTGTGTGCTGAGTGTGATGTGGTGTGTTGGTGCTATTGCTATTGGTGGTGTGCAGGAGGTGCGCTTCGTTGCCGCCTGTTCTGGGCGTGGGCAGGGATTGCTGCTGCTTCAATTGATGCACAGTAAGACGCGGCGATGCAGCGTCCGGCACGATCTTTGATGATTGGGAACGAGCGATAACTTTCTGTCTAGGATGTGGTTGGGGCGGCTGCTGCTGCGGCTGCGGCTGGCGGCAGCTGATGATGAGCTCGTCGCTGCGCTGCGCTGGGGCGGATGTTTCGCTGGAAAAGTCCTGAGATGTCGACCCAAAGTGTTGTTGTTGGAAATATTGTGTTTGTTGTTAGTTTTGAACAAAAGTTGAGCAAAGAAATGGAAAGAAATATGCATAAAATATTGTATAAGTAGTTAAATACAATTTATATTTTTGCTTAAAAATAAAACAATAAACAAACAGCGCATAAAAATAAAAAATTTCGAAAATTTCTTTCAGTGTATACAAAAAATAAAACGTTGGCAGCTGCATTCGAAGCGTTTTGGCAACACTTGAGTTTTGGGTATCGATTGCAGTGTTGGTAAACAGTGTTGGTGAACGAACCTTGAACAATTATAGCTGGTTTACACTGCAGCAGTGTAAACGCGCTATAAAAAATACCAAACTAAAGAAATGCGTTTTTCAACACTTATTTTGCGCACAAACGAAAGCTTTAAAGTATAAATTGTGAACGTATATTGTGAATTAAAACATAACATTTAAAAAACATGCCATTTTTCATAGACAATTTTTTTGTTTTTTAAACTAAACTAAACTAATTGCAGCCAATATTTTAAAGCGCTTACGTAAGTTTTTGATACCAAAATTTGCAAAAATAATTTAAAAATTATACCAAAAAAGCAGCCAATTTTACGCTCAAATATTATCAAGTTCATGTGGTTGCTGTGGTTTTCGTGTTTAAGAACTAATAAATTAATATTTATATTCAATATTTCTGGGTTTTTGCTTGGGTGATTTGTTTTATGTGAACATTTCAATTTTATTTGCTGGCTAATTTGCTTCGCTTTTTGGTTTTTCTTAGGCATTTTGGCTTTAAGCAAATTTACCTACCGATTTTACTCAAAATATGTTTAACTTTGTTAGTTTAACAACAGTCCAAAGCACGACACCTAAATCAGATGCGATACTGAGGTTAGATTAATATTTCGGTCGAAAATTTAAGGACACTTTTAGGTTAGGGGTTATCGTATAAAGGTGGCTGAAAATTGCGACAAGGTCACTCTGGTAAAAAGAAATATGTTATATTTTCATAGGAGCATATATGGTATATGTGCTTAGAATTAGAATCAATATTCAGTATATATCATTTTTAAGCTTAAAGTCGTTTATCATTATATGAAAGTATTTATAATATCGAAAAATATTTCTTCAATTTACAGCACAGTATTTAAAAAAAAATTGAAAAACATTTTTTGATAGATAAAATATATTTTTTAATCCTGAAGTAGTCAGAAAAGCAGTCAAATGTTTGGACACTTTATTTTTAAGTGGTTCACAGAAACAGTGTTGCCCCATTTTTTTGTGGAAAAAATGTCAGCTTATGAGTTATGCCTCCACAAAGACTTTTTTTAAGGCCTACAGCAGTCTAAAAAAGCATCCCAATGTTTGCTACTTTTGTTTTAAAGTGACTCACCAAAACAGTGTTGCCCCATTTTTTTGTGGAAACAAATAAACAGTTGCTGTATAATGCCTCAACAAAAAAAACTTTTTTTACGCCTTAAGCATTCAAAAAAAAGCTTCCAAATGTTTAATCACTTTATTTTAAAGTAATTCATAAAAAAAAGTGTTGCCCCATTTGTTAGTGGAAATAATAATTTATTTAAATAAATTTTGATAATTTAGTGGAATATTTTTGTTAGGCGTCCAGACAAAAAAACGCAACCAAATGTTGTATTTTCAGTTTATTACAGCAGTGGTGCCCCATTTTTTTTGTGGAAAAATACAAATTTAACATAATAAATCATGTTATGCCTCTACAAGAAAAACTTTTACACCCGCAGCATTAAAAAAATGGCGGACGTAAAGTCGGGCGCGGACGACTTTAGGATACCCTGTACCTCTAGCTTGTAATAAAGTCCGATTTCTTCACAAAAAACCAAAAACAGAAGAATTTTTAAGCAAAAATTTTTTTGACCGATCGTTCCTATGGGAGCTATATGATATAATCCACCGATTTCAATAAAATTTGACACAGTGATTAAATACCTTAAAAAGATATGAATGCCAAATTTATTTCAAATATCTTTACAAACAAACAAAACACATCGAATTTTGTATAAAAAACGTGTTTTTGGACCGATTGGTCCTATGGGAGCTATATGATCTAGTCAAACGATTTGGATTAAATTTGGTACAGTGCTTAGGAACTATAAAATACTCACGAATGTCAAATCTGGTCCCAATATCTTAACAAACAAACGAAACACAACAAATTTTGTTAAAAAATCGATGTTTTGGAAGATCGGACCTATGGGAGCTATATGATATAGTCAACCGATTTTGTTAAAATTTGGCACATTGCTTAAGTGGTCTAAAAAATTTCCAAACGCCAAATCTGGTTACGATATCTTTATTAAAAAACGAAATATAGCGAATTTTTCTTTAAAAAAGTTATTTTGGCCGATCGGTCCTATGGGAGCTATATGATATAGTCAACCGATTTCGATCAAATTTGGTACAGTGATTGGGAACTATAAAAACTTTCGAATACCAAATTTGGTTACGATATCTTCATAAACAAACGAATTATTCATCTAAAACGCTTTTTTTTGTCGAGGTCGTCTCAAACACCCCCATGGGAGCTATATAATTTATCCCCGATATCAAAAAAATAAAATAAACTTGCCTCTATGGAATAATATGGGATCTAATGTGAAAGTTTGGTAACTCTAGCCCTTACCATCTCTGAGATCTAGGCGTTCACACGGACGGACGGACAGACGGACATGGGTATATCGACTTCTCTATTCACCCTGATCATATTCTAGGTAACTTTGGGGTGTCTCCGACGTCTCCTTCTATATGTTACATACATTTTCGGCTTGCACAAACTTAATATACCCTTGGTACCATACGGTACAGGTAGTGTTTGGTAGCTTTATTTGTAAGTGTTTCCCAAAAACAGTGTCTACCCATTTAATTTAATTCAAATTAAAAATCAAATAGGTCTCTATTCCATTTTTTTTAAATAAATTGAAATAATTTCGAATTCGCAATTTTGTTAAAATAATAGAAAAAAGCTTTTAAAAAAGAGCACAAAAACCCCATATCTAGTTATCGATAATAATCGGAATTTTGCAATAAAATTGAACGTGGTTACTATTGGTTAGTAGAAGAGACGGAGAAGATCGTGAAAAAAGTGTCCGCTTGACTTATTTTCACCGATATATATTTTCAAATATTAAATTATTAATTATTAAAAAAGAAATTCAAATAATTTGTAAGAAACAAAATTAACTCAAAATGCGAAACAAAAATATTTTTAAATATTTAGTTTTATTCATTAAATTTAGTCTGAAAGTCTGAAAAGATAATAAAATGTTAAAATATTTTTCAAACTTATAAAATATTTAATTTAAATTAATAAAAAGTAACCTTCAATTCAATTTTTTGAAGTAAATTCAAATAATTTCGAATTCGAAATTTATTTCAAATAAATGAAAAAATCTGTTTAAAAATTGAATAAATCAGCATACAAATATTTTTTTTTATAAATTCAAATATAATTAAATTACGCGGGAAGAATTTATTTTCTAGATAAGTTTAAAGTTTAAAAGTTTCAAGTGTAAAAAAGAAAAATATTCAATTTTATAAAATAAATAAATTCAAATAATTTGTAACATACAAAATTTACTCAAAATACAAAATAAATTGTTTTTGAATATTTACTTTTATTTTTATAAATTTAAATATAATTACATTTGTTTAATAAACTTTAAAGAAGTTTTTTTTTAATTCTTTTCAAATAAAAAAAATTGGTTTAAAATAAATTTTTTAAATTAATTTAAGATAATTTGTAAATTAATAATTTCTTTGAATAAAATAAAAAAGTTAACTTAAAAAATACTGCCTTCGAATTAAAAAAAAACAGCCGTAGAACCATTTTTTTAAAATTAAATTAAATAATTGAGACAAATCTGTTTTCGAAGTACAAAAAAAAATGGTCAATAAGCAATTTTGGAAAAATTGATTTTAAATAATTTGTTAAATTTATCCTTCAGTTAAATTATCAGGAAAAGTGTATTTAATAAAAATAAAAACAAATCGGATGCAATTACATTTCTAAAATTAATATTATATAAATTATGAAATTTACAATTCTGTTAAATAAATTTTTTTTTAATTTTTTTGCCCAAGGCTGACATGTCGTTTTTTTAATATGCTACTAAGTTTGTAAAGGCTATTCTGAACACTAGACTGAACGCCTTAAATGCAATTTTTACACAATGCTAAGTCATAAATTTCAACAACAACAAAAAAGAGCACCCTCTATTCTCCCATAGCAATATTGAAATATTAATTTTGTGGACGGACCTTGGAAAGCCAACTATTGTACTCTGGCGTTCATTACTCTTTACTTTACTTTACTTCAATATTATTGATTAATTGAGCACTTTTTTCCATGTTTATGTTTATTTATTTTGCTAGGGGACTTTGGGTCATTAATTATAACGAAATTGCTTTTTATTTCGACCAAAACAATTCGAACTTCAACAAACTTCGCACTTTGGGGGAATATTAACGTGACCTTGAGAATGACAGCATTAAAGAGTATAGAAGTTTCTAGGGTTGGTTTGGGGTCACGAGGGCAATAAATTGGCCTTGGGTAGTTTGTCATTTTAGTGCTTAACCGAGATCTCAGTACGAAATATGCGACCAAGAATGCTTGGTTTGGTGGACAAGTTAGCTAAAATATCTTGGAACGAATGGCAAGCAATGAAATCATTAAGGCGAATTCCTGGGTTGAGTATTTTTATAAACTGCACCCATAGGGTTAAGTGTGTTATGGAATGTTACAGAAAGGCAGACTTTTGGGGCTGGTAAGAGTATTCCCTTATCGAACATCTCAACGACAGTTTCAAATTTGTATTTTTATATAAATAATAAATCAGTCATACTTAAAATTATTTATAGTCCCAACAATACCCATCATTAAATACGCTTAAATATGGGCTTGGCATTTAAAGTGTTCTCCCTTAAATGGCAACATTTAATCAAATCTGATATTTAAATTCAATTTTTCGTTGACAAAACTGTTGAAAACAGAAGGACCAGAACAAAAGTCTGCTGGAATTCACGCTCAGTGGTTTGGTTCGGCTTTTGTGTTAATTAAAAAGCTCCATTCTACAAAAGGACTAAAAAAAAACATAAAACAAAAACAATGCAGGGCACTTTGAAGTTGGGAACACAACCACAACAACAATAATAATATTACAATAAACGCGTGCAGTTCAACGAAAGTCCTTCACAGGAATATAAACCCAACCAAATACAAAAACAATAACACGTCAACAAAAGTGAAAAACTTTAATAAACGCTAAAATAAATCATACGCCCCGTATGTCACCTTGCAAATTGTGTGTATGGAGATACACCGAGAGAAATAAGTGAGAATGTTGTGAATAAATTGAGCAAATTGGTTTTGTTAAGACAAAGTCATTCATTTTGAGAAGAAAATGGTCAGAGGAGATCATGGAATAGAGAGGAGTGGCTTAATTGAGCAAAAATATCACAAATATAGGGTGGGCCATGTGTTGGTTTGTTTGTTAATTGCATATTAATCGAATATTTTTCAACAAAATTGGACAATTGTAGTTTCCAAATGCAATTTTGAAACTAGTCATGTAAGAAAATCAATATCGCCCAAATGTCGTATGTCGTAATTTTCGATGACTTTTTTTGACGAAAATTTATCTGTTCGGTTGTTAAATGATCTATGACTAAAATTGAGTAGTCTTGAACTTGACATATATCGATGAATATCCATTTTGGACGGGCAAGTTCAGAATTGTAAGTTTTTACAAGTCAAAGCTATAGATGGCCCACCCTATACACACATGATTGAATTATTTCTTGTGAATAAATATATGAAGTCAAGCATTTCGTCCTGATTGCTCCCATTAGCTAAAATTATTTTAAAAATTATTTTCCTTATTTTTTGAAGGCCAGTATGCAGCATCGAAAAAACGTTACCAAAAGTTTTATTGCCAAGTTTCGCTTATAAACAAATTTTATGACAATTTAACTAGATGGCGCCAGCAGCACCAACAGCTGTTCTTTTTTAGCGCTAAAAACAGAAAGTAAATAAGCAGTACGTTGTTTTGATAGCAAACAAGGTGGTGACAGGTTGGAATAATTATTATTCGATGTCATCTAAAAATACTTATAACTTTTTCACAAATATTTCATTGTTCTTGGAACCTAAAAATTGAGGGTATAACAATTTAGTATTTCTAAACGTTTTTCTCTTCTGCTGCAAGTATTTATACTTTTACTACAATAGATTGCATATTATTTAATTTTTAATCGATACAATTTTTTTTTGGTTTCATTTAGTTCTACTTTCCGATTAAAACAAAAGTTTACTCAAAATATATTCGCAAAAATAAGTGAAGCGGTCAACTTTTTTCCTGACCTTTTCCGAATTTCATGATTTTTTATATTCGGAAGAGCTACTAGCCGGTAGTAACTACATCAAATTTTTTATTTGAAAAGTATTTCCATGTATAAAATTAAATTCAAACTTTTTTTTTTTAAGTATTATACTTTTGAATTTTAAAATAAAATATTATAAAAAATTTAAATAAACAAATCTTAAATATTTTATCTGTTATGGTAAAAAAAATTCGCTTCAATATCTTTATTCGTTTAGAAGATATAGCTAATCAAAAAATAGTCTAAAGCTGAAAAACCCAATAATCAGTTATCGATAAACCTATAAATAATAAGAATTTTATTTTAAATATTTAACGTGGTTACTACCAGCTAGTAGCTCTACCAAATATGCAAAAATGATCAAAATCGGAGAAGGTCGGAAAAAAATTGGCCGGCTTCGCTTATTTTCGCCGATATTAACTCACTTTCTAAATCTCGCTACATTTTTCTCTCAGTGCACATATTTGCGTGTGTACTGTGTGTATCTATGTACGTTTGTGTGCGTGCCTTATATGTCAGTCGTGCCTTACTTTTTCATGTGCACTCTGCACATGGCCAAAATGACACCCAAAATGGCCCCAACCCCTCAAAAGTATTGCTTGGCCCTGAAACGGCTTTGGCGGGTCTTGGGTCTCAGGTCTACTTTGTCTATCTATTTGTCTAATTGTCTAATTTTAAATTGTTTTTCTTGTCATTGTTGTTGTTGTTGTTTTTTTTCCGTTTTTTGCTCGTTGATTTCATCGTGCTTAATATGTCTTTGTTTTACTTTTGGTTTCCAAGTTCGCAATATATCGTAGCAACACTTCTTGGAGCACCAACCAAGCCAAGACATTTTAAACAGACCATTGCACAGTGGGTCAAGGGGCTACGAAAAAGGGGTTCAAAATAAATAAAAATTCAATATGCTATGAAAATCGCTCTAAGCTTGATAAGCAGATGGTTTTTGGAGATGTTGAGCTTAGTTTTTAGAAATTTGATAAGGGGTATACCAGAAATGTAATTGAATTTTCTTTTAGCGATTTCGAACGGGAATAAAATTTGTATTGGTCAGGTAGAAAATTATTTACATAAATATTAATTTTAAGCCGATCATAGAAGCAGTGGACTTGACAAAAATCTAAAAATGTAGAGGAGTTCCTTAAAGGGAGGTTGAACTTTTTTTATTAAAGTCAGAAATCTCTAAACGATTTTTTTAACATATTTTAGTCAATTTGTCGAAATTAATTGAGAGAAATATAGTAGGATGTTTGTATCGTTAAAGGATTGAAGAAATTCGGATGCATGAGGTTTTTGGTATCATTTGGTTACTCAATTGAAATCTTTGGAGAAACTCTGGATTATAAGTTTTCAAATCGAATAATTTTTTTGAGCTAAATTTTTATCGGATCCGATAAATTTTTGTTTTTTTTTGTGCGTTTTATTTACAATCAATGTAGCAGGTACATAAAAAATTAGATTCAAACTTCATCAATATCCAAGTCGTTTGCTCAGAATATTTTCTAAAGACAAATCAGAGGACAATTTATTTTCAGAAATTTTGTAGAATATGATTATGGATTCTACATTGGGCTCTTCTCAATTATAAAACTGAGGTTTAATGAAATCTTGGTATATTATATATACACATAGATACTATTTATGATTATTTGTCCGAATGACCCAACCCAACCTTGGATCCAATATAGCAGAAGCAACATCTGCGGTTCCAATGGGGAATCCACCAGTTATAGTTGATCAAAATTCTTGGTGCATAAAATTTGGCGGATTTATTAAGGAATTGACCAAAAAATCGATTTTTTCTTATAATTTCTTTTTAATATATACTTAACTTAGAATCGAATGCAACAAACCGATAAATAGAAGCTCTCGAAATTAAGCGTCAAATTTAGAGACTACGCATATAAGTATGAGTGTCAGAAGTTAGGCTTTTTGTTTTTTGCTTCTCCTGAAAAAAATTATATTTTTGAACGTTTGTCCCATTATATTGCAAACTACAAAAGCTACGTAGATGTCTGATTTTTTATTTTGATTATGGCATCATGTGAAGCTACCCTATAAAGGGAATTTCAAAATTCAACGTTGTTTTTAATGTGGAGAAGAAAATATCTATAGATATTAAAAAATCTTCAAAATCGACAAAACTTTATGAATATAGAAAATTTTGTTCTTTCTTAATATCCTTCATATTAAATTCGTTAACTCGGCTACATAAAATGTATGCAAATTTGGTTTGTATTTGTTCAGCCGTTCCCGAAATAATGGGTCATTTGCCCTCCATAGGAAATACAAGGGAACTCGGCTGGGGTCCTTACCCCTTAAATTGTATCAAATATATTGTATTGACTATGACCCATCTAATATGGCTGACGCAACATGGCGAATCAAAAAAAGTGGGTCAAATATGGCAGTCTGAAATTAGTCTATCAAATATGTGGTTCCATTATAGGAAATCCAACAGGGTTTATGATATAAAACAGCTTCTACAAGTCGTCGAGAAAATGTAGGATAATGTCAGATACGTCAGATTAAAAATGGCGGACATATGATGTGAATTCAATATGGTGGAGGCAACATGCCAGACTCAGTAAGGTGAACCTAATAAGGAAGCGGCAAATCGAATGGAATGTGGAGTATCAAAATTGTCAAATATTTTTTAAAATTATGCAAAAATATCAAAATTCAATATTATAGACTTCTAAATTTGAACGAAAAATTTTATTTCAAAAATTCCACATCCTAAGTTCTATTATTTTTAATTATATTTTTGACGCACTTGGATGCATTTTTCCACCTTCATTTTAAGGCCCTTGTTAATTGCCTCTTGACCCAGTGTGCATTGGTATTTTTGTCTATTTGCTTCCTCCCCGGTTTCCCAACCATTTATCTAATCAGGCGTGGCAAATAGTCGCTCGGTTCGGCTTGGTATTCTCTTTGCCTTCATTTTTGCGTCTAAGGCTTATTGATTTTCTTTCATTTCTTTTATACGTATGTACGCCCGAATGTCTGTCTGTCTCTCCTCTACGTGCGTCTGTCCGTCCGTCCGTTCCTACGTCCATCCGTCCGACGTTTCTGTGTCAGGTATGCGTTTCGATGTTGTTGTTTAGGACTAACAACACAGCAGGGGGGCGGTTTACCACCAACACTTCAAGTCAATTTCCATTTTCCAGTCCATGGTCTTTGGTTTTGCCATTTTTTTATTTTTTATTATTCTTTCGTTGTTTTGTTTTTCTATTCTATTTTCTTTTGGTGTAGCATTCATGTTTGAGCTTGAGCACAATCAATTTCATATTTAAGTCCGTCATATGGCAGCCCTATAAGTGCAAACATCTATCTTTGGGTTCGGGGGTTGGGCTAGGTTCGGGGGATTCACAAACTTAACCTTCGCTTTGATTATTGCATTAACCTGTCACATTGTTGTTTATTGCAAATTAAATTGTCAATTCAAAAGAGTGAGGAGTGGGGGTTTCTAAGTACCTCCAACCACTTGAGCCTCCCCAGCTCCGACTGACTACTTGATATTTTAATATTCGATATGCGTTTTATATGACACGTCATCAACATGTCCGTTTCTTTTGTTTATTTGTAGATTTTTATCGAAAAGTAATTGTTAGCAGTTGTTAGCTGGGATTACGGAAATGTTAAAAGAACATTCGTGCACGATTTCCTTATTTAATTAGTTATTATTAATATGCCAAGTTATAAATAGAGCTAGTTAGCCTGGATACTATGGAATCTATGACACATTGAGAACTTTGAAGATATATCACTTGATAGAGTAAACAAAAGTGAAATTTTCAATTGCTAGGCACAATGAGATTCTTATCAATAAAAGCACTAACTAATGAATAATATCTAAAATTATTGTATTCGTGGCTTAAATTGTGTAAAGTTAATGCTAATGGCTTGGTTTGCATGATTGAGTGGCTTTAACTTCCCGGAAATAAGTCAAAAGACTGAAAAGCTACAACTATGGGACAACTGCAGTGTTCGGATGATGAATATTTTCTCAGATGACGCATTTGTAATGAAAGAGACGTTTGAAGAAAAGATAATGCGTCTAGAAGGAAAGATGACGGCGATAATTACGTAGACAAGATTTTTGAGATCTACTGAATATAAATTAGCATATTATATCGGTTAGAGTGTGATTTCCCATGCGGATACATTGAGAAATATGTGCTACTTTTGAATAGTTAGAAAATGCTTAAATAAATTCAGTCTTCCGTCATTTTTTATGTCTGTCTCAGCTAGAAACTAGTTTGAATTGACATAGATTCTTCGAGATGATGCGTCTGCAATGCAGATGATTCATCTAGAAGGAAAGATGACAAGCTACTAAGTAGACAAGATTTTCGAGATCTATAAGCAATATATATCAGTATAATATAGTATAGGGGCTTTCAACGTACAAGGTGTCTTTTAGATGAGATTTCCCAAGACGATATGATACCTCAAGAAGGAATGATGGCAATCAAAATTTCGAGATCTAAAAGAAATATACTACGTCATACAGTGTTTTTTTAGATGTGATTTTCCATGGCGATGCATTTTTAGAAAAATATAATTTGCTTTTAGATAGCTAATGGAAAATACGTTAAATAAATTCAGTCTTCAGTTTATTCTTAGGTCCGCATAAGGTTACAAATACTTTGTGTTAATATATACTAATCAAGATGATGCATTTGCAATGGCAGATGATGCGTGACATATCAAATATAAGAACTTTCTTTAAGAAATTATATTCTCAGATGATGAAACTTTAATGGTAGATGATGCATCTAGATGGCTACAAGCTAGTTAAGTAGACGAAATTTGCGAGAAACACAAGCAATAAAACATTGAGGTTGCAATGATATAAGCTATTTCTTAGAATTATTCCTAATGTCGAAAAATCCATGTTTCATCTTACAACTTTCGCTAAGCAATAAGGAAACTAGTAAAAATTTAAACAAAGTCTTCTGCTTTCTTTTTACTGTCAACCCATTTTGGGCCTGTCGGGACACGAAAACTCCCGCACTGACTGAATAACTAACTTTGAGTAGACATTTATTTGTCAAGATGATGCGTTTGTCAAGGCAGATGATGCGTTAGTCAAGGCAGATGATGCGTTTAATAGGGCAGATGAAACATCTATATAGATACAGGAAGCTATTAGGCTTTACCGGTTCACCCCTGGGGGAGTCGCACATAGACTAGATAGTTTTCAGTCGTAAGAAGCTATTAAACCGTAAAACAAATCTAGTCATCTGAAAGGCTTAAAGTGTGACTCAATACCTATCGACTCAATACCTATAACAAAGTTTGTAATGACTAATAACGAATACCGAGTTGGAATTTATATTTTTTTGAATAAATTCAAAATGTCTGATTTCACTTTTCTCACTCTGTAGAGTTTCAGAGATTTCACTTTTCGCACAATATGCAGGAATTTTTAGCTCTGCACTGCAGTAAAAATCAGATTATGATAGGTTATCTTTGGTTTTTTGAAAAAATTGTTTTTGCCATAAAAATGGGGGCTTTTTTTTAAATATTATTGCACCTTGTAATTTTAATAAAACTTATCAGTGATTATTTTTATCCGTTTAATGTCGAATTTTTAAGAAGTCGTTTTAGAAGTATTTGAAGAAATTGTTTGGAAGATACACTATATAGGACTACATGAAAAATCTGCTATAATTTTATAATTTTGTTTTTTGATTTAGTTTTATCAAAAAGTATTTTTAACAATTAGTTATTTGGAATTATAGTAATTAGAATGAAAAACTGGAACAGTATTAAACAAGTTTATATCAAATTTTTTTATATCTTTACAATCAGAGATTTTTAGATCAGCTTTTCACTCATTATTAAATTTGGATTGGATTTTATTCGATTGGCTAGATTGGGTTGAATTGGATTGCATTGGATTCGATTGGATATGACTAAGAATTTTTTATTAAGGTGGTTCGCAGAGTTCAACAAAGAGTCGCTCAAAAAATAGGACAAAATAGAAGCGATGAGCTTATATTGGCGTTAAAGTGTTGGCCATAAGTTCCTCAAGGAGTTAAAGGAATAAATGAATAAATTGGAGTTAGGTTGATTTTGCAGAAAAACGATAATGAGATTTATTCAAAAGTCGTCATTATTCTTCTAATTCTCACAAAATGTTAGCCGCTTCATAGCTATTTTTTTTTATTCAAGATTTTCATTTGAATTTAGATGAATCCTGATGAGCTAATAAAAACCAATACTAAAAGTGTCCTCGTTCCCACGTTTAGAGTATCCCGCGAATTTCACACAAAATTTCTTATTTAAAGATTGCGTTAAAAGTTTATAGCCGCATCATTATGCGAGTCGTTCTTCATCAAACTACCAAAAAGCCATCAATTTTACTTGCACTCTGCCAAATCTCTTAGCCATAAATGCCAAAATGCCAAAATGCCAAAAAGCCAAAATTTAAAGCCAAAATTGAATAGCACATAAAAGAAAAAAAAATTAAAATCAGAGCCGCAATGATTGTTGTTTTTGGAGCAGGTCTCATCTGGCTGGATGATTATCCGCCGGGTGATTAATGTGAAACTCAATTTGCGAAAATAATGACAGATGAAAACACTTGAGAGGAATGCACCTGCGATTTGCGATTTTGGCTTTCTCTCGTTTTACTCTTGGGCCATGATTAAGCGCGAACTCTGTGACGTAGTCGACGTTGTTGTTGTTCCCATCCTCGACTGCTTCATTATGGTTGCACTAAAACGTAGGAGTCGCGAATTTTGAACGAGGAACGCGCGAAAACAATCGAAATTAATTTTTAAACAGTTTGGGGGTTAACTTTTTGCATAGACTTTACGCGGACGTGTTGTTACTCCGTTAGACTTTTAGTTGTTGTTACGAAAACTGCCGTTATGTGTCGATTATTTGATTACATAGAAGAGAGACGGAGAGACGGGCGGGCGGAGAGAGACTTAACTCGCGCAAAAGTTTCTATTTTATTTTTTATTCCTCCGTGGGAGCTATCAAAGTGAACGCAGCCAGGTCGTTCCTCGTGCCGTGCGATAATGAAGGTGAATTTCGAAAATCGTTTCGGTTAAAGCGAAAAAGTATGAAATTTCTTTATTCCAGTGGCGCCTTACAATATTTCTAGTTGTCCATGTCTATGTGAGTGTTAGTGTGCCGTCAGTGTGGGTGGCCGCTCAGTTTGCGTGTTTATATCGTCCGTGTTGGGCAGGGCAGGGGCGGAGCAGGGTGGGGCCCGGGCCCGCAACGGACCGAACCCGACCTGACCGACTCTACACGGGTATGCGTGAGTGTGGCTACACTGTACGTGTATGCGGCGTTGCTGCGTTGGTATGCGTAACTATATGAGCACCCCTCCTAACTGGATTATAAAAATTGATTTTTAATTTTTATGACAATTTCCAACTGAGTCACGGCAGGGCACAAAGCCCTCCATCGCGTTGTCTCTGCTGTACTTGGCTTTGGAAGTACTTTGGTCTAGTTGTTGTTGTAGTTGTTCCTGTTGTTGTTGTGGCTTTTTAGTTATTGCTAGTTATCGTTATTGGCGCGTGTTCCTCTCTATCTGCCGCCCTAGCAATGGTGTGGACATTAGGACCTTGTCTTTTTTATTATTATTATATTATTTTTTGTTTTGTTATTGTTTTTGTTTTACACGACTTGGCAGGTTGTTTGGCTTAACAATGGGCTAACTTGCGTTTATCGCGGCATAGAATTTCACTGCCAAGCACAGTGGGTCAAGAGCAATGGGAAATGTGAGTGAAATGAACAGCGATAATGGAATATAAATTAAAATTTTCATTACAGTGGGAGTAAAACATTTGGTTATGGAGTAGGTGGAGATGGGTTGAAATATCAAAGAGGAAGAATTTTTTATGAAAAAAGGAAAAGCCGTATTTTCCAAATCATGAAAAACTGAACAGCGACGATTTACAATGGGATGAGAAAAGTTTGCAATAGCAATAATAATCTGAGCAGCGTATTAGGTGGGATTTATGATATATATAAACTTATATTAAACATATTTTCTGATTTCCTGTGAATAACCACTAACTTGTAGTAGACCATGTCTGACCCCTGGGGTAGATCTCGAAAATCTTGTCTACTTAACTATTTCTATACTACTATGTTTACTATCTTTCCTTCTGACGTATCATCTTATCTTCCAAACGAATCATCTCTCCTTATAAACATATTTTCTGTTTTCCTGTCAATAATCACTAACGACTAATAGTCTATGTGTGACCCCAGGGGTCAACCGGTGTAACCTTATCTTTGCGCTCAGATGGATTATAATTTAAAGTATACGTAAGTATAAAAGAAAATGCTCACTTTAAAAATATATATTGTTCGTTCTCTGTCAAAATTTATCACAACCCCCTCACGCTTCAATATTTATGATAAATAAACTTTTTGGGCTTAAATTTACCTCAAATAACTTTCAAAAAAGCGAGGGCTTAAATTGGCAATTTTATAAAGAAATTTTATTTTGAAAATGTCAAGAATAAGACAATTTTTTTTAATTTGTGCAGCGAATTTTTTTTGTCTTGGTTACTCCGTTGCTCCTGTGCCAGAACATTTATAGGCTTTGGGAGTTGGTACAGTTGGCAGAAAACCCCCATGCTAAGGGGCACATTTTGGCCCATGGGTACATTTTCAAGTAGGCAACGCGTAGTTTCAAAGCGAGCTAAAACTTCACCAAACCGATTTCCATTTCGTTTTGATCACCTACAAATTAATATAAAAACTCACTTTCAATTAAGTCCATTCAAAAAAATTTACTGAAATATGATAATTCTTTTGAATCAAACATTTATAAAGAGGTGCTCAAAACACAGTTCCTTGAATAAATTACAAATCAGACGTTTAGAGCTGTCACCAAACCTATGTATGGAAAAAATTTCAAGCCTTCAGGGACGGTAATCCAGTTTGAATATATCCCAAGTGGGTTTTGCCCCACCCTCACCTACCGATAACTGAAAAATTATTTTTGTATTATAACACAAGTTGGGTTTTCGAGATCACTGATCTCGAATCTGGAGTTACAATTGTAATATTTTCCACTGGCTTAAAACCGGTTTTACTTTCCGAAGATTCGATTTATTTTTCAAAATTAAAAAAAAAAAATTAAATAAATTAGGAAAATCGAAATATTTGAAAATAATTTATATACATATTAATATTATATGCCATTATGCCATATTTTCCACACCTTGGTTTAAAATCGTGTTTTGTATTTCGTATTTATCATTTATTTTTAAAAATTCCAAAAAATATTAACTAAATGAAAAAAATTGAATATAACAATAAAAATCCGCACAGTGTTTATTTTAGAAAAAATTCTACCATTTTTAAGATTCGAGTTTTTTATCGAAAGAAAACCTTTGGATAACCAAAAATTGCGACAATAAACAATCTCCGTGTTTTTTTTTTTTTAATCTGGACTTTATAGATCTAACGAATTTTTACGAAAATCAAAATTATTGAAAGCATAAAATATTGGGAATTCCCTGGGGAGGTAGGTCTGAGTCTTTTAGAAGTTCTCAAATCAGTTGTTATTTTGTTCCCATACTTGACCCAACATTTCAAAAATATCGTAGAAAAAAAATAAAATTATCGAAAAAGCATTGGCACACATTGAAATTTACATTATAACATTATATTCAAATTTTTATAAAAGTAGTAACTTAATATAAATAAATATAAACCATCTATGTGTTTCCTCTTGTTAAACTGAACTTTAAAGATCTAACGAATTTTCAAATTGATAACACATTTCTCTATACTTTCGATGAAAATTATTAAAAGAATTATTGGGATGATCTTGCGGAAGTTCGAAGCCACGAAAGGAAAAATTCTGTGCCTTTGAGTCTTTAAGAATTTCCACTCAGTTTTTATTCTTAGAATTATTCTCTTGATCTCGATTTTGACCAAACATTTCAAAAAGATCTCAAAATAAACAAAAAAAAAGTTTAGAAAAGTCATTGACACACATACATATGTAGAATTGCGCTTTTTACCTTCAAGACTTATTTGCCATGGCTAACAAATAGCTCCTTGGGGTAATACAAATTTATCACCATCCCCCCGATTTCGCCCCACAGACTGTCACATTATTCAAGCACCTTGTACCAATGTACAACAATCGCGCAGTAAATTGTGTGGTAAATAATCGCCTTGTCCACTTCGTGACACATTAATCATGACCAGCTCAACGGCTGGCTGGCTGGCTGGCTGGCTCCGTGTTTACTGACCAACCCAATCCATACACATGTCCAGTGAGCAGTCCAATGTCCACACCCCTTAATTCCAAAGTCACTTTGGCAGCACTTTTTCCAACACAAATGCAAATATTACTGTTTTGTGTTTTGTTTATGTGTTTCTTTGTTTGTTTACTTTACTTTATATGGAAATTGAAAAAGTTTTTACATAGCGAGGCAGTGGCGTAGTGAGGAGGGGGTCATGACCTACGAAATAGTTTAGTGTGGACATTTGCAGTCACCCCTCCGCTATTTTTGGAACACGCCTCTGACTTTAAGTATACGACGTGTTGGCATTTACCTTTGCATAAAAATATATGCACTGAAATGTCACAAAATAAAAACCCCACGAAAAAAAAGGACAAACATCCAGACACGCACACTATGCATACACTAAAATAAAAATAGTTATAGTTTGAGGGGGATGTCCGACAGAGGAATACACTGCAACCATTTTATCATGAAAAAAAGCGAATGGTTGTGCCAAGCTCTGAACTTTGTATTAAGAAGTTGAGGGGTTTTGAGCTTTGTATTCTTCAGTCAAGGTATTTAATTGTGCCAAAGGTGGATTACGTTCCTCTCCTACTGGGAATCATCATCATCATCAATTCCTATATCTCCCACTGATAGGAAACAAGTATAGACTCTCAGGGAATCAAGCTCTAATCTAAGCATAAATTGTTAACAACTGGCGTCCCTGCCTTCTAATAGACTCCTCATTTCAGATTCTTATACGGATCGACAGTCATGTCGCAGCCCATCCACTAAGTCATTGCTCGACATTTTGGTTTAATAAATTTATGCTCTGCCACGCCCAGCTCCGTCAGTAACAAACATTTCCCATAACCATAATACCCTTGACCTTTATGTTTTGTAGTGTATAATAAAAACAACTCAGTTGTCCTTTATTAAATTTGATTGTGGCATTTGCCATAGTCAGGATAAAGCAGCGCGCCGCTCATTAGCCAGCGACTGACTGGCCCCAACTAGTTGGGCACGGCTGTAAGGACCTACCCTTCCCACTTCACCTCGCCTGGTTGCCATAACCCCTCCTGAAATGTTTGTCGTGTCTATCGTTGCTGCCTTTGGCATGATGGCTGTCAACTGCGTCATTGTGGGGCTTGTCTTTTTTGGGCGTACTCTGGCAATGTTGTTACGAGTACACTCAAAAAAATTGCTGACGTCAAAGTCGGGATTGATGGACGTGTTTATAATAAGAGCTCGCTCTTATAGACTATCGTTGCTACGGCAACACTTTTTGGCTTACGATAAAAACTGTACTCTGATTTAGCTATTTCCAAAATAAGCCTCTCCAATCCAGTGAGAGAAGAGATGGGATCGGGACAGAAGTCTTCTCTAAGACCTCCGAAACCCAGACTGGGGAAAATTAGGCCATTCATTACCAGATTTCTTAAACTAGATTTTAGGTACCATCAGGTAGGTCTCTAGGATTTGATCTTGGGGGTTCTTCACTTTGAAAAGTATGTATACCTGAGCTCGCAAAAGACTTTCTAACTTCCACACCCGTGGATCCGACACTGGGTACAACAGAAAACAGAAACTGGATCTCGACGGAAATCTGCTCAAAGTCTGCGAAAGGATGGAAGAGAAAAAATAAGAACGGAATTTTTCTGTAATTGTTAAATCTTCGAGGGTCTCAGAATTTGGCTGGTTTACTTTAAAACTGTTTTGGTCCCGATTAAAGATCTGCGTGATAAGTAAGACGGAAGCGAATTAGAGGACATAGGTAGAAGATAGATAGGATCGGGACTGAAATCTACTCTATGATCTCCAAAACTCAGACTGATTAGAATTTGGCCATTTATCACCCGATTGCTTTAAAATTAATTTTCGGTACAACTGAAAAAAGAGATGGGATCCCGTAGGAAATCTGCTCAAAGATCTGAGGGAGTATGGAAGAGAAATACATAAAAAAACATAGGAGAGGAATTTTCCTTTAATTGCTAAATTCACGATGATCTCGTCATTTGGTTGGGACACTTTAAACTTGTTTCGATCCCGAGGGAAATACTCTTAAAGATCTGAGGGGTAAGTAAGACGGAAAAGAATTTGAAAACGTATTTACATTAATTCCTAAATCCATGAAGATTTCGTAATTTGGTTGGCATACTTCAAATCTTTTTTGGCCCCGAAGAAAGCTATTCATATATCTACAAGATAAGCAAAACGAAAGAGAGTTATGGTCGAAATTTCCTATAAATCTTAAATCATCGAAGGTTACGTAAATTGAATGGGATATTTGTTTCTCTCCCGACGGAAATCCTCTCAAAGCTCTGCGGAAGGTCGGAATAGATTTTAAAAACATATGGGCGGAATTTTTTTATAATTTTTAAATTCTCGAGCAATCCGCAATTTGGTTGGGGATGCCTAAAATCTACTTTTATCCTACAAGATTCCGGTTTCTAAAATCACATTTTCTTGATGAATTATCTAAGCTCTCCGAACAGAGTCCAAAATGCCTTTTAAGGTTTATTCAGGCTGCCGGATGGCTTTCTTACCTCATATAGGGACCTCTCAAATGCTAAAATCAAATCAAACTAAAAAAATATGATCGAAATTTGACTATAATTCCATGATCATCGAGGAAAGTCTTCTCAAAAATCGGCAGAAGGACACAAGAGAAATTTCCTATAGTTCCTAAGTCATTGAGGGTTACGTAACTTGGTTGGGATACTTAAACTCTTTTTCTATCCTGACGGAAATTTTCTCAAATATCTAGGGGTGCGCGGCATAGAATTTAGAAATTTATGATCGAAATTTGACTATAACTCCATCGATCCTCGACGAAAATCTTTTCAAAGATCGGCGGAAGGACGGAAGAAAAATTACCTTATTTACCTTATTTGCTTAGCATACTTCAAATCTGTTTCGAAACGGAGTAATTCCCGATTCCATCAAGGCATAAGATTAAGCGCTTTCGTGTTAAGGTCTGCGCTTCTACTTTTTCTTGAATTATAGACCCAAAAGGTTACCACATTTTTTCAAGTGTAGCTTTTACTGACTAGCTTTCGGATCTGTCTTTGGTTGTAGCATGCTTCCAGTGACCTTGCGTCATTAACTTAATTGCTCGTATTCAGTCCAATTGCCGATTTAAATTATTCAGTCGGCTTGCTCTTCCTTACACTCTTCTACCAACTATCTCCTGCCCGATTTCTGTTTTTAATGTCAACGTTCTTGTCTCTCCTTCCTTTTGTTTGCATTTGCCAAACGTCTCTTTCTCTTTGTGTTCTCTTCAACCAATGCAACCCTTTGCACTCACGTTGCCTAGAGAGGAGAGAGAGACTTGGGCCAGCTTAGACGCATGTCGTTTGCAATGTCTGCGGGTCTGTCGCCGTCACTGTCATCATAGGCTGCTTAATGGTCTGACAAGTCCGAGATTCATGACAAGTTCACATTCACGTTGCCTCCCAGATTTCAGTCAGTCGCTCGTGTCGTGGCAGTCACGTGTTCGTGAGCTTAGCCTGCTGACAGCTTGCACATATTTTTAAACGTATGGATTTTGGAGCCCTACGAAGCGTACATGTTGGACATGTGCTTGGTTGTTGCGAATTGGGGGTAGGAACTGACTTTTGGGGCTAGTCAGTTTGTTGTACTAGTTGTTCTAGATGGGTTTCTTATACTATTAAGTCAGCAAGAAATACATACCTGCATCGTCTTATCCAGTATGAGATAACAACAATTCCACCCAATATCAAACCTCCCAAGGCACACCAAAAAAGCGTCTGTAAAGAAGAAAAGGTAAATCATTTATAAGCAGCTGGAAAAAATTTTTTATATGAGTTTTTAAAGGGAAAATTTGTTATACGAATCCGATATCTAAAAAGCCTTAAAGCAACACATTGTTGAAAAACATAATCGACAAAATTATTTTAGTTGACTTAGAGCTTGTCTCAGAAAAAAAATGCATTATACGAGTTTCTGAACGAAGATCGTTTTATTCATTTCCGATGTCTTGAAAACCTAGCCTAACACATCGTTGACGATAATAATAAAAAAAAAATTATTTTTAACGGTCTTAATTGAAAATTTCGCTTGCAATTCACAACTTCTCTAAACTGCGTGCAATATAAATTACCGTACACAATACGTAATTTTTTATTGCTTACATTTTATATTTTGTGAATTTTTATTTAGCAATTCTTTTTATTATTATAATAATTTTGTTTTATAATTGCAATTGGAACTTGAATGTCTCATTTACACAAGAGGTTGTGTCGGCTGAAAATAGAAGTATATATTACATAAGTTGCGCAACGGAAAACTTTTTATCCGCTCCCGAAGTCTAAATGAAAAAGATTTTTTTATAAGAATTTGTTTTCTCATCGAAATATAAATTTGGTTAAAAATGTTCGTGAGCTTCAACCTATTACTGAAAGCAACATCTATATTAAATCGGTGTTAAATTTTTTTTTCAATCATCGATATTTTGATTTCGCAAAATTATTATACCCTGTACCGTATGGTACCAAGGGTATATTAAGTTTGTGCAAGCCGAAAATGTATGTAACATATAGAAGGAGACGTCGGAGACACCCCAAAGTTACCTAAAATATGATCAGGGTGAATAGAGAAGTCGATATACCCATGTCCGTCTGTCCGTCCGTCCGTCTGTCCGTCCGTCCGTCCGTCCGTCCGTGTGAACGCCTAGATCTCAGAGATGGTAAGAGCTAGAGTTACCAAACTTTCACATTAGATCCCATATTATTCCATAGGAGGCAAGTTTATTTTATTTTTTTGATATCGGGGATAAATTATATAGCTCCCATGGGGGTGTTTGAGACGACCTCGAAGAAAAAAGCGTTTTAGATGAATAATTCGTTTGTTTATGAAGATATCGTAACGAAATTTGGCAATCGAAAGTTTTTTATAGTTCCCAATCACTGTACCAAATTTGATCAAAATCGGTTGACTATATCATATAGCTCCCATAGGACCGATCGGCCAAAATAACTTTTTTAAAGAAAAATTCGCTATATTTCGTTTTTTAATAAAGATATCGTAACCAGATTTGGCGTTTTGAAATTTTTTAGACCACTTAAGCAATGTGCCAAATTTGAACAAAATCGGTGGACTATATCATATAGCTCCCATAGGTCCGATCTTCCAAAACATCGATTTTTTAACAAAATTTGTTGTGTTTCGTTTGTTTGTTAAGATATTGGGACCAAATTTGACATTCGTGAGTATTTTATAGTTCCTAAGCACTGTACCAAATTTAATCCAAATCGTTTGACTAGATCATATAGCTCCCATAGGACCAATCGGTCCAAAAACACGTTTTTTATACAAAATTCGATGTGTTTTGTTTGTTTGTAAAGATATTTGAAATAAATTTGGCATTCATATCTTTTTTAAGGTATTCAAGCACTGTGTCAAATTTTATTGAAATCGGTTGACTATATCATATAGCTCCCATAGGACCGATCGGCCAAAATAACTTTTTTAAAGAAAAATTCGCTATATTTCGTTTTTTTAATAAAGATATCCTAACCAGATTTGGCGTTTGGAAATTTTTTAGACCACTTAAGCAATGTGCCAAATTTGAACAAAATCGGTTGACTATATCATATAGCTCCCATAGGTCCGATCTTCCAAAAATCGATTTTTTAACAAAATTTGTTGTGTTTCGTTTGTTTGTTAAGATATTGGGATCAAATTTGACTTTCGTGAGTATTTTATAGTTCCTAAGCACTGTACTAAATTTAATCCAAATCGTTTGACTAGATCATATAGCTCGCATAGGACCAATCGGTCCAAAAACACGTTTTTTATACAAAATTCTATGTGTTTTGTTTGTTTGTAAAGATATTTGAAATAAATTTGGCATTCAGATTTTTTTAAGGTATTTAAGCACTGTGTCAAATTTTATTGAAATCGGTTGATCTATATCATAGCTCCCATAGGAACGATCGGTCAAAAACAAATTTTTTGCTTAAAAATTCTTCTGTTTTTTGTTTTTTGTGAAGAAATCGGACTTTGTTACAAGCTAGTGGTACGGGTATCCTAAAGTCGTCCGCGCCCGACTTTACGCACGCCATTTTTTTTATTTTGCTTTAATAAATTTTTATATTGTTTTAAGTAGGATGTTATAGGTAAGAAGTCGGAGAATGTTTAAAATTAGTTAGTCTTATTTTTTGCATTTAATAAGAAATTGGATTTTTAGGGCGCTTAGTTTACGAGTTATAGCCATTTAAAGTTGGAAAAATAAATTTTGGGCGAGTTTCACAAATAAAGCTCCTTTTTGCTCTAGGACGCTTAGCTAACGAGTTATAGTCATTTAAAGTTAGAAAAATAAATTTTGGTCGAGTACACACAGGTTAAGCTCCTTTTAGTATTTTTTTTTTTTTAGCAAAGAAATTCCATGAATTTAATTCTTCAAGACCAAAAGCATTTATTCTTATTTTAAAAGCAGCTCAGTTAAAGTATCGATATTGGTTAACATCGATGTGTTTCCTTTACTATTGACATCACTAACGCATCTAAAAACATGTTGCCAACTTTTAAGAGTCTTAATTGAAAACTTCGCTTGTAATTCACAACTTGTTTAAACGACGTGCAATATGAATTACTTTATGTATTTCGTAAATTTGTATTGTTTACATTTTCCATTTGTTTATTAATATTTTTTTTCTATTTAATATTGTTTTTGTATTTTGTTTCTGATTTCAACTGGCACTTAAATCTTCGTTCATTTCAATAAGGAAGTTCAATCGTTCTTTTTTTTTTGTAAGTTTGTAATATGTATATTCATATAAACATATAACTTGAAGGCCTATATTGCTCTGGATTTAAACTACTTTGTTCCCTAGAACTAAGTCTAATTTACAATGTTAAAAAGTAAATAAGTAAATAATAGTGGAATTAAAAAATATTTCTATCCGTTCATTGAATACGGTTTATATACAAATTATTTTGTAATGGCAAAGAACACAAAACTAAATAAGAAAAAAAAAGATCGTTGTAGTAGTAGTTAAACTTATTCACTTCGAATAGTTCATTTTTGCTGGTTCGCTCATGAACGACCCAACACTACCTTCAATTCATGGAAACGATACAGCTCTAAAACTCTTTCTTATGGTATTGTAAAGCAAATCAAAGTTTGATTTATGATAGCAGTGACGCTCTTAATTTTTTTTTTTTTAATATCGGATATTGTTTTCTTGTAGGACTTAATCAAGGCTGTCTTAAAGTTTGAAACCTTTCGCTTTTTCGTTGGTCAAGCGTTTTCCTTGTTCGAGCGGGCACATCATCAATTTTGCAACCCGATATGTCAATTGCAGTATCCAAGGAGTATGTCTTTGTGACGTTCATCCAGTAACATCCCGACACAAATGTCTTGGAAAACTGTCCATTCACTGTTTTGACAAAATGATTTATTGAATTGACAACTGGCTGGGAAATAAACTACATCATTTCTCAAGCTTATAAAAAATGCAACATGTCAAATGTTTTACAAGAGACATGGAACAAAACGAGTGGCATCCAAATCAGTAGCAGTCCCAGAGAAGCGTCAGTTAATTGAGTGGGAAAATAGTAGCAAGGAGGTTAGGGAGCAGTTGTGCTTGTTTTGGGCGACCCATAAATTGGTGCCAGGCCGCGCACAGATTCAATCGAGTTGTGGATTCAGTTGGAAACCAAAACAATGTGCACTGAATGCAAATGCGACGCTTCCGAAGACAAATGGAATAAATGATAGAAGAAAGTGAAGCTTCAATGAGTCGCAGCTTGGATACTCTCATGAAGCTCGTGGTGCATAGCACTTTGGATAGGAATAGTTCTGAAAACTTCTTGAGGAACTGGGTTGAGCTTAAGGGTAGGTTAGGTTAGGTTATATAGGCAGCTCAGACAGTGATTAAGACGACCCAGAGACCATGAGGTCCATTGGAAAGGAGTTGAATAAAGGGAAGGATTGTGGAGGGGGATAAAAAACTGGTCATCCCTAATCGCCTAAGTCTCTCAAAAGCAGCCAGATCCGCTATGGGCACGAAGGTTAGGCTACCTCAAAGAATGGCTTACCCGGAAACTGGGTTCGTCTTCTAAGAAGCGTCGGCCAGTCGCATAGCAGCTGTTGGATGCTTTCTGTCTCTTCCTTATCTCTGCAGCTGCGGCAGAAATCGTGATAGGAAACGTGCAACCTCTCAGCCATATTGTCTAAGGTGGAGTGCACCTCACGACGACTACCACCATCCTAGTCCTGCTTTTATGGAAGCGCAGGATCTCAAATGCTCGCTTTGGATCATATCCCGGCCAGAGTGCTCGGGAGATGCGACAACCGAACACCATGTACCATTTTCTTTCCGTCAGAGCTCTAGCAGTCTCCCTTATTGGCGAGGGTACTTCCATATAATTTTCTACAAGAGCCTGAATGGTTTATTGGTAACGCTTTCGATTAAGTTTGCAGCCGTTTGTCGATAAATAATCGTCAAATTTATGTGGCTGACTCGAAAGTTTTCCCTTTTCACTTATTTTCGCCGATATGAGCGAACTTCGATTTCTAATCGCATCATGTTCCAAACTTCCTACTAAACATCAGCTACTCCCAGTGAAGAGTATGCGCCTGGTTGCACATTCGTGGCGTGAAAATGCGCCAAGTTCGCAGCTTATAATTTTCCAACAATTTTCGGTGCGATAAAATTCTATCGTCATCTGTGAAAATGTCTGCTTTCAGGCGCGGCATTGTTTCTGGCTTCTGGCACCGAAAATGACTCTCTGGCTGCCTGCCAATGATCTGAGACAATGGGACATAACAATTTGGACTATTTGGTGACTAGTAGTTGTATCACTTGCTCACTCACTCCCTCACACTGCGTCTCGCTTGCACTCTTTCTCTCCCTTCGTGGTGTTTGTGGTCTTTGGCATTTTCACAGTTTCTGCAGTTTTCATTTAAATATTTATGGTAAGTGTTTTGTGGTAAGTGAATTGAGTCGACCCTGGAGATGACCAGTGGCCAAAATTGTGTTCATGGTAAAGTGGACATTGTGACGTCATATTAATAACAAAGTTCAAGGTAATAGTTTGGCATAAAGTGTCCTGTGGGTAAAATAGTTCGACTGTTGGGTTTAGTTACCAACTAGCGAAGAGTAGTT
This sequence comes from Chymomyza amoena, assembly GCA_037043745.1. NCBI lineage: Eukaryota > Metazoa > Arthropoda > Insecta > Diptera > Drosophilidae > Chymomyza > Chymomyza amoena. The sequence continues at coordinate 96,947 of JBAMAX010002336.1, read as the reverse complement.
GTAAGTACAACTAGACAAGCGTCCAGAGGCATGTATGGGACAGCACTGCAAATAAGTGATCTACGGTGGAATACTAAGAGACCTCTTCATCGTCTTTTAAGATGCATGTAAGCCTAATAAATAATCAGATATAGTGATAGAATAAAAGCCCATTGCAATAAACTCGTAAAGAGACTTGTACGAGTAGTCCCAGTAAGAAGACTTAGGAGAAAAGGAGAAGGCTTTAATCATCTCCTATCAACTTTTTGGCAAAGTCTGACTAACGCTTGTATTATATTATTAGTTCCTTGATATATGTTTAACCTTTAAATAGAGGTACCCAAACAGAAGATGTTCCGAAGCTGGAATGTAAAAAAGAAGGAAAAGATCTGGAGTACTCTTCTCTGTTTATCGATGTAAAATATGCACCGTGCAAGGTGTGCAGGAATCACTTTTTTAGCTTTGGCGGGGACACTACCTACACTACTACCGTCTAATATTAGATTGAAGAAGGTGATAGACGGTTCAGATTCCAAAATAGCATTTTACCTGAATAAGAACTCCACTATCTCATGTTTGTATTAAGTTGTGAGTATCGTCAATTGAAAAAATACTATCTAGGGATAAGCTGGTTCATCGCAGAGTTGACTCTAATCCAGCATTCAACTAAGGACACTGAGGGAACAAGGGATTCCTCAGTTTATAAAGCGAACAATTTTCGTATTTATGACTAGAGGTACAGTATTCCTGCGCATGGAACTACCAAAATCAGATCAGAAAGTTCTCTGCGCTTATCCTATCCGGCATCTTCTACATATAGAAAACTGTAAAATCACTGAGAAATTTAAGTTCACAAGTGTAGAAAATGGGAAAACTTTGTTTCAAGAGATTTTTTTTAATTTAACCGTTTCTTACATTGTCCCATTTTTTACCTTTCCGGGGTAACTCGACATATATTTTTTAGGCTATCAGTTCCATTTTATGATGAGCATTTTTGAAAATTGAATTTGTTAGGGCGAGATTTTGAATATAAAATGGACTCTAAGCCGGGCACATTCTTTTAAAGACTGAAAAAAAAAGGAAAACGCACCTATTCGTCTAGCTAGAGGAGGTGAATAAATAAGGATGATCTTTTATACCTAGCACCTCAACGTCAAAGGCGTGGCTGGTTTGACGTATTAACCACACAGTTGCGGAGCTCTTTAACATTATATACAGAGATTTGCCTTAGCTTCGTAAACGTTTATGGATCATAATATTAGCTACAAGCGATGGTCTATCATAATCTCTTCTCAAGAAAACATCCATAAGCGTCATGTTATCGTAAAGTTTTTGTTTCTAGGTAAGAGTTAGGCTAGTTCGATTACCTGTCCAGATTAGCAACATTCTAACCATATAAACGGATTGATATAAGTTTGGATAAAATATTCGAGATTTTGCTATACGAGTTCATAAGATTCACGACTAAGTTAAACTTATATTTAAATTAGGTATATATTTAGGGTTCTCATAATGATTATTATTTCCTAATTTTTACTTACAATCCAGTAGTGCGTTTCAGTATGTTTGCTTGGATTCAGTTGCATCGCACGATCCTTTCATTTAAGCACGTCACAGAGGGATTCTGCAATAAAAATTTGAATTTAAAGTTAATTTTAATTAACTACGTTAAAAGACTTAATATAGACAATACAATAGGATGAAAGTAAAAGACTGTCATCGGGACTTCCGAATTCTCCTCTCTCCCTTAATTAAACCTCAAATGTGAGAAGAAATCAAAGGGCCGAAAAAATCGAGGAATGTTGCACCGTTCTCTTCTCTCTCTACGGCTCCCCCAACTCAGCAATCCATATGGGACCTATATCATTCGAACTTCCGCGGTAAAAATTGTATATTGGGATTATCTTTGATGAAAACAAATGATTTTTTATATACCACATTTGAACACAACAAGAAAAGCTGAAGCTTTGAAATGACAGGAAAGGATGAGGGCGTGTTGACAAAAAAACCACACACACAAATAAGATTTTCAATCGTCCTGTTTGTTACATATACTAGGATTTTTGTTCTTCAGCAATGATGTAGTGTCTCTCATATACGGATTCACGGGGGGTCTTCGGCTCCAAGCAACTCCAAAAGTTGGAAAAATCATCTATTGCGAGCTATGATAAAAATTTACGCTTCGAAGGGAAGAACCCCCATGACCATAATTATATCCTCAGCTGCATGTATGCCTAGGAATTTGTTGGGAAAAAGAAGCGCTTCAGTATTTTGGCTACTTCTTTTCTTACAGTGTATGTAAAAATAAAGTCCACATATCATCATACATTGTATTATATTACAGTAGCTACTAAAACGTTTCGCCTAGTCTAAACGATTTTATTTACGACTTTGGCGCAGCATCAAAATTTTTCATGTTCCCATTGACTGTACTTTAATGGGCCTACTCGCAATTCACTGCTCCATTCAGTATTGTAATTATGCTAAGAATTATTAACACCATCATGACAGGCACCCTGCCAGCAAAAGGTTTCCTGCAGACCCCCATCGATGGGAGGCCGCCCCCACGTTGAAAGCTTTAAGCAAATTGCAGACATTTCTGGCTTTTCTTTCACTTTCACTTTTTTCCTACATACTTTGGCATTTTAGCCAAAAGCGAGCTCTACTCCAGTGTTTTGGGAGTTGGTTCGAAGGCGTCGCGTCGGTGACTGGCAAAATGGCAATCTGTTGATTTAGTCACGGAAATGCCAGTCATGTTGTTGGCTTCGTGTCGCACACTCCGTCAGGATTAGAATTTTTGGCAACACGCGCCTGAACTTTGAACTTTTTTTTGCTATGACGACGACGATTACGACTACTCCCAGCTGCTGCTGGAAATTAATTCCAGTATAAGCCAACGCTTAGCAGTCCAGAAACAAAAACAAACGATTTTCGCGTGGCTAAAGTCAGTTTTTTTTGTTGCCAACTTATTTTAACTAATTTCACGGCAGTTTGCGCATAATTTTCACAAGTGAAATGTCACATTATGCCCCAGCCCTGGCGAACTTCTTGCACTATGTAGGACGCACCAGCTGTATCCCCTTTTTTGGGCTGACCTGATTTTGTGCTACAATCAACTGCAGTAAATGAAATAAAATGCAAATCGCAAACCTCAGCGAACTACCAAAACTTTGACTCCCCCGTGCTCTGGGTAGTGGAGCGGGGGATAATCAATTTTGTGGGTGGGGTTGGGTGCCATAGGGGAGTGGCAGCGGGTCCTGGGCGTGTTATTGCGTGCTTTGCATAAATGCTTCAAATACTGTGATGGCAAAATTATGCAAAAGTTGGATGGCAAGCAAACAACTAGGCGTAGCCTTTAAATGCACAAGGAAGCAGCTTAAAGATCCTTGGTGTATGCATTTGCATTTTGGGCTTTTCGTGGAACAGTCTCTCTCTCTAGCCCCTGTTCCACAGCATGTTTTGACTGCGACTGGTCACACTTAAGTCAAGCCTTTTGAGTGTAAAAATGGATTAAACGAAATCGATGTGAATGAAAGATGCATTCTAGGAAAGCTCGAAAGCTGATTGGAATACTGATGCTGTCTGTAATGGTGATGATGATAAATTTTTTTTTGCCTAAGTGGAGCAATGCTGTAATGGATTGCTTAAATTCAAGGCTGATATCGTAGGGATTGGATTTTTAAGCTACTAACTTCCGTGGAGCTATGGAAATGCCACTTCTAGCCGCTGGACGGTCAAGAGAGAGGATCATTATAAGCTTTATTAGGACTAAAATTTCATCATCAAATCATTAGCTCTCCAGCCAAATATAGTCAAAAAAAAAGACTTCCAATCGATTGGAGTCTAAGTGTATTCTGCCCTATGCATAATGCAGTTAATATCGGAATATACATCACTATCGCGGAATCGGGTTCTAGCAACCGTAATGTGAAGCCCTTTGCTGGTTGTGATTAGACCTTATTAGGAAAGATATTCGGCTTAACCTTGGAAAAAGTCGTGTGTAAAAGCAGGTGTAGTTCAGAAATTGAAGAGCTACCTAACTATACTATGCATTACAATGCCTAAGGATTGCGTCGGCAATTCGGACATAGAGCGAGATTTCATCCTAAAAGCCGCTGGCTGGACGCACCTGAAGATTTAAACGAAAAGAATGTCAGAAACTATGAAGCCAAAGCACAAAATATAGCGGCTTGAAGAGACGAAAGCCCTAATCAAGGCTTGTAATGCTATGGAAGAAGAAGAGGTAAACCTTATCTGTGTGGCTTCAGACCCGGAAAATCTACAATAGACCATATATCAACATTGTGGCAAATCCTGGAGAAGACGCTCGAAAGTAAATAGACACTCATCATCTCTTCGTCTACTTGAAAGCTGCTTTCCACATTCATGATAGAATGAAGTTATTCACAGCCAAGGCTGAGCTTGGTATCCTCGCAAATCTAACATAGTTCGCCTTTGTATGCTGACGTTGAAATACTTTGGCAGGGAATGACCTCTTCCAACCATCCGATAGCAAGCGAGGTTTCAGGCAGGGGAGTTTATCATGCGACTTTTTGAAACTTTTGTTGGAAGCCATCCTGACGCGGACCGATGTCAACAGGTCAGGTACTATCTTTTTTTTTTGATCCGGATCTTTCTCGAAAACTGGAAAAGACAACAATACGGTCTTGCCAATATTTTCTATCTATAAGTAAGGGCAGGACAGCACGAGGCCTAAATAGTTGCAGCTTTGAAGTTGTTAAGAATTGTCTCTACTTGGGAACAAACCTCATTGATACAAAAACGACGTCCGCTAGAAGATACGTCGTCGGATAACCTTCAGTTAGGAGTTCAATAGTAGAGACCTCTCTTTCTTTTGTAAAAGAAACTCTGTTCAGATCTCTCATCATAGTTGGAGTTGTTGAAACAAGGATGTTGTCAATATCCGATAAGGCAATATTAGAGAATTTTGAGAGAGAAGTTCTTCGACGAATTTCCGTATTCTGGTGAACCAAGAGCTGTATGATGACCATGGTCCCGCTTAAATAATATTCAAGCAAAATGCACTGAAAGGATGTCGACAACACGGAACGTCCTGTGATGGGAAGACCAGGCAATGTAGAATCTCTATAGTGCTTGGTTATAGGATACGGTGATTAATATTCAAATGAACCACGATCCATTTGAGATTTATGGTGATACAACTACAGTGTCTGCGCTGGGCACGTTATTCGCATGGATGACAATGATCCAGCTAAAAAAGTATTCGAGCGAAAGCCTCTGAAAAGTCGTCGACCCCGGGGACGATCGCCTCTGCGATAGAAAGACCAGGCTACGGATGATATTTGTAGCCGTAGGATCAACAATTGGCGCCGGCAGTCATAAGATAGGATCAGCAGGTGAGCGATAATTTTCTAGGCCAAGACCGACAACGGAGATAAATAGAATCATCTTATCATCCAAAGTTTTCTATAACTTTTATATTGATTGCAGAATTAGCGAATATTTAAAAAAAATACGAATTGAATAGATTTTAAAGTTATCCCATATCGTAAATTATCAATTTTACTTTCTCAAATCAAAATCACTTTCCCAAATGTTTATTTATATTAAAATATATAGACATAAATAGCCATTAAACGTTTTTGTCTAAATTCGCAAAATTAAATTGCTTATAAAATAATATAAATTTATTTCCAAAACCCATTTGTCCGTTGCTTAGTTAACTTATGCCTCTAATAGCTCAAAATCTCTATTCCAGCTCTCATTGTTTCACCTCTTGTCCAACTCATCAACGCAAATCCCGTTCGTGAATACATAATTAAAGGTGCCATTTCCTTTCATAAATTAGCTCTGCTCCCCAAAGAGTCCTTCATTAATAGCCATCCAAGGCAAGGTGAATTGCTTAATTAATATTATTAACTAACAATTTTGTGTAATGGCTTCTAATTTATGTCAAAGTGCCATGGAACAATGCGAGCACATTAACGCCCCCCAAAAACCAACTCTTACTCCCCATTCCGCTAGATTTATCCTTTAGCCCACATAGAGCCCATAGTTGCACCCCGTCGTGTGTTACTTTTGGGGGGATGGGGGAGAAATTGAGTGTTTTGTTAGAACAAAACTTTTGGCCCAAAACATTTGGCATAAAATTATGAATTTACACGCGAGAAACTTTCAGCCAGTTACAAAGTGAACTATTAAGCAAGTTTTGATACCACTCAATCATAGTGTCAGAGAGTACATTTAGTTCAACAGATTTGGGAGCCTTGAAACTATTCTTTACCAGATGTGTGGATATTCACCACTCTGTCTATATGAACGTTTAGATCTGGAAGATCTTATAGGTTGGGAACACAAAATTTTAAATATATTTTACACTTTAAAATGTAATTTTGTTTTAAAAATTAAGATCTGAAGTTTTGCAATAGAGAAATAAAATTTTTAAATAAAAAAAAATTTGGTAAGGGTATATTAAAGTCGTTTAAGCCTCCCCCCATTAACTTGAGTAAGTTTTTCTTAAGTGCCGCCATAGTGAGTGAGAGCGAGGAGAGAGCGACGTCAGCTGCTTTAATGACGTGGGTGTGGCACGAAAAGTTTTGGGTAGGGTTGGATTCTAGGGGTGGCACGTCTTGGACTCCCAGCTGCCGTCTCTAGGTAAGTTTGACGTGCAACTTGTGTCGTCACAAATCACGCTCACTCAAAGTTGTCGTTATTGCTGTTGCTGTTGTTGTTGTTATCCCTGTCCTTGTCATTGCTGATAAATGGACACTCTAATGCCTGACGCTTTATGAGCTAGTGAGAGAGAGACTCAATGACTAACCGGGAGACGGACTGACGGATGAACGGATAGACGAGGGACAGATGAACCGACAGTCTGCTGCAATTGGCTTGTTATGCCCGTTAAAGCCACAAAAACAAGTTGACAGCTGGGCGCACGTGGCGTATGAGTAATTTGGCGTATACGGACGCCACTGCGAGTGAGTTTGTCCCACTGTCTCCGCCATTCACCATCCGTCGTCCTTATGCACATATTGACCATTTTTATTAGGTTTTATGTATACGACTAGCTTAACAGTGTCAACATCGACTTGGCCATCAGCAGCATGAAGGGCATTATCTGGTCATTCTCGTCGTATGGAAAACGTGTTGCCAGGAATTGGACTAGAATATTGTTGCTGCGTCACGCGGTTGACTCTGTTAATGGAAGTTAGTTATGGCTTAAAAGTGAGTAAATCTGTCTTAGTCACGTGGCGGGGCAAAATTTTAGCTGCTAATTGTAAGCATACGTGTCTAAAGTATGAGAGTTGGGATAGGCGAGGAGAGTGGAAATATTTTCTTTAATATCCTTATTTCTTACATTAATTTAAATAAAAGCTGTCTGCTTGGAATTAGTTTGCTAGACGTACAGCCAATTTTCCTCACAATCCCTCTAAGCCGTCATTGTTGTATTTTGAAAATAAATTAATACGGTGAGATTAGCCGAATCATGCCCATGACCCTACTCAAACACGGTAGAAAGGAAACAATTTTTTTAAGCCATTTGTATTATATGGAATAAATATTATTGTTACACCTATATTTATAAAAGGATAAAGAGAGCAAGAGGGCAGCAAATATTTTTTTTCATACCATATAAAATACATTTTTTACAGCTGCTTTTTTATGATTTCGCTTTTATATGCAATTGTTTTTCCCTACTAAGAGTGATATGAATGATGGAATGGTAAAATAAGAAAAAAAAATGTTTTTTATATTATATGTACTTCAGTTTTTTTAATCAAAAAGACAAATATGACAATCCAAAGTAATCATTTTGTAAATAATTTGTATATATGTACTTTAAAAATAATATATAGGCTAACTTCCGAAAAAACTAAAGGTTTTGATATATTTGCAATTTATTAAAAAATAAACACAATTTCCAACTTCTCACTTTAAAAAGGCATTGTGCTGACATACAATCTTAATTTAAGCCTTGTTTGATAGATTGGTAGCAAACAACGTTGACTCGGTTTTAGACTTAGAAGTCTCTAACGATCCCTGAAAGTTTCATCCATTAAGTATTGATTTCCAATAAACGTCTTTTTTAGAAAGAGCATAAAATTTGAATGGTTTTGACAATTGTTATTGAAAGGATATTCTCTAGTTACAGTCGAAAACTTGAAGAGAAGCGAACTCGCCTTCTGGGAGAAATTTTAGAACAAATTCTTTCCTAATTAGCAAAAAAGAAAATTTATCGATAGAAATTAGAACGAAACTGCTCATTCAGGAATGAAAGTTCTTAATGTATTAATTAAAATTCATTGCAAATATGATAAAAGTGTTTTTTGTTTATAACACAAAGCTGCATTTTAAACATAATAAATACTACGCGAAGTAGCTTAACAATGATTATATGTTAAAATTAATTTTTCTAATAAATTTACTTATTCTCGAAGTGGGAAATTGTAAATAAAATAATGTTAAAGAAATAAAAACTCCGAAGCTTGTAAACTTAATTATGATTACCACATTTACAAATAGTACTATATATTGTTAAAAATAGAATTTAATAATTTAAATAATAAACAAATTCGTGTACCTAGCTAAATTTTGTTTTTTATCATAAACACAACAAAAGCTGAATTATATAAAACTATTATTTGATTGTTCCTTTTGTCTACAGAGTAAATTAAATAAATTGCACTGCTCACACTCCCATGAAAAGGCGTTAAATTAAAACACAAAGAAGCAGGACAACCTGCTTCATATTTGTCAAAAAGGCAACACATAAGCCGCGCCGCTTACACTTTTATATGTACAGCAGAATAGAAAAATAGGATCAAAAAGAAACGAAAGAGCGCAATTTTTGCTCTTTACGCGCACACATTTGTATTTTTTACACTCACACTGCACAAAAAACAAAGAAAAATAAAACGTTTTTTGCGCGCGCTCTCTCGAACACACACACACGCATCGGCAACCTCGATCGGCATTTTATAAATTTTCTTTAAATAATAATTATTTAAGCAATTGCGCAACAATTCCATTTGTGGCAAATATATTCACTAACTGATTTTACATATTGTAACACTTTTTTAAACGCGTAAATTTATTAATTTTAATAAAACAGCAGAGCGCGTCACCGAGTTGCCATTTTGCCTTTTTGACTTTCTTACAATACCCTACATCCATAGGATGTATAGAGTACCATGAATTTGTATGTAGTGTGTAACAGAATAGAGAAGCATTATAACATAAATAGAGCGTATCATCAAGTAGCAACTTAAAACTTGCCACAAATATCTTTAAAATCCATTTTAGTAAAAATTTTGCTTTACTACTTTGATAGCGTTTTATGAATGTATGAAAAAAAATTTTTTTCCCCAACAATTTTATTGTAGCTATATAAAGCTGCTTGTAAAAGTTCATTATGCTTATAAAAAGCAAAGTAAGCTTAAGTACTTATGTTGCCTTTAAAGTGTAAATTAAAATATATTCACATATGTATGTACATACACCAAAAACAAATTTTGCAGGGTATGCTATGGTCAACTCATTTGAATACATTTGTATTATTATGCTCTTTCTATCTTCTCTTTTGGGAGAGAAACCGGGTTGCCAAAGGCTCAATTGCAAATAGTAACACGGATTTGCCCTATGGCCCTTGCATCAGTGCGCCTAGGCGGCAACCCTGTAAGTAAACGTTTAACAAAAACTGCGCTCAGTTTGATTAAGCCGCGTATAAAATTGTGTATTTATTTATTATAGCATTGCAACAAGTGCTAAATAATATAAAAAGTGTTTAATATTGTTTATATAATTATTGTTAATATATAAGGTGCATATTAAAGCCTGAATAATAAGTGCAAGTGGTAAATAAGCTGTTTAAAATTATTTGTGCGTGTGTGTGCGTGGTCCGCAGAAGTCTCAAAAGAAAAGCGCGCGATTTACGGTCTTCAAGTTAAAAAAAGTGCTACAAATATTTATTTAAAGTTGCAAGTTAAAAGTGTTAAGTGTTATTATTTAAATATACCTAATGAAGGCTTAAAAAAGCATATGCTTTTTATATTTTTTTTGCATTTATTTTTTTTTGTGTTTCAAATAAATAAAAGGTGCGTCATTTGGTTATTAATTTGTCTTTATAAATTGAAACACTTTATTGTGTTTATAAAAAGCATCTAATATTGCTGTAAAGTATCTAAAAAGTGTAAATTGTTAATCTAAAAATCTAAATCTAAAATTTTGGCTTATATAGAGTCTCAACAAATGGGCAAGTGCAAGTAAGTAATACATTTTTATTTATTTTAAGTGGTAGTGTTGAAAGAGGAAGAATAAAGGTAGAATAATAATGCATAACAATTGCAGGAATATTTTTGCTCTAATATAAATTAAAAAAATGGCGTACGTAAGGTCATGTGCGGACGACTTTGGGATACCCTGTACCACTAGCTTGCAATAAAGTCCGGTTCCTTCATAAAAAACCAAAAACAAGAATTTTTAAGGACAACATTTTCTTTGGCCGATCGTTCTATGGGAGCTGATATGAGAAAATCGACAACTGATTTTGATTAAATGTTGATGCAGTGCTCTTGAAATGAATCTGAATGCCGAATTTAGTTCAAATAGGAAAATAAATCACACCTGAAATCACTTTATAGTTATACTCCAATCAAGGCGTAATTTACTCCAAACATTTTATCTTGACAGGTTTTACTTTGTTTCAATTATCTCGATTTTAATGCGAACTTATACCTAATAATACCATGGGTCCATTTTTGCAAAAATGTAATCATACCCATTATTGTCAAATTTCAAAAAAATATTTATGATTTTTATACCCTGTACCGTATGGTATCAGGGTATATTAAGTTTGTGCAAGCCGAAAATGTATGTAACATATAGAAGGAGACGTCGGAGACACCCCAAAGTTACCTAAAATATGATCAGGGTGAATAGAGAAGTCGATATACCCATGTCCGTCTGTCCGTCTGTCAGTCTGTCCGTCTGTCCGTGTGAACGCCTAGATCTCAGAGATGGTAAGAGCTAGAGTTACCAAACTTTCACATTAGATCCCATATTATTCCATAGGAGGCAAGTTTATTTTATTTTTTTGATATCGGGGATAAATTATATAGCTCCCATGGGGGTGTTTGAGACGACCTCGACAAAAAAAAGCGTTTCAGATGAATAATTCGTTTGTTTATGAAGATATCGTAACCAAATTTGGTATTCGAAAGTTTTTTATAGTTCCCAATCACTGTACCAAATTTGATCGAAATCGGTTGACTATATCATATAGCTCCCATAGGACCGATCGGCCAAAATAACTTTTTTAAAGAAAAATTCGCTATATTTCGTTTTTTAATAAAGATATCTAACCAGATTTGGCGTTTGGAAATTTTTTAGACCACTTAAGCAATGTGCCAAATTTGAACAAAATCGGTTGACTATATCATATAGCTCCCATAGGTCCGATCTTCCAAAAAATCGATTTTTTAACAAAATTTGTTGTGTTTCGTTTGTTTGTTAAGATATTGGGACCAAATTTGACATTCGTGAGTATTTTATAGTTCTAAGCACTGTACTAAATTTAATCCAAATCGTTTGACTAGATCATATAGCTCCCATAGGACCAATCGGTCCAAAAACACGTTTTTTATACAAAATTCGATGTGTTTTGTTTGTTTGTAAAGATATTTGAAATAAATTTGGCATTCATATCTTTTTTAAGGTATTTAAGCACTGTGTCAAATTTTATTGAAATCGGTTGACTATATCATGTAGCTCCCATAGGAACGATCGGTCAAAAAACAAATTTTTGCTTAAAAATTCTTCTGTTTTTGGTTTTTGTGAAGAAATCGGACTTTATTACAAGCTAGTGGTACAGGGTATCCTAAAGTCGTCCGCGCCCGACTTTACGTCCGCCATTTTTATATTTGAGAACTTTAGAAAACCCAAAAAAGACGCATACATCTAATTAATTTAGGTACCATTTTTTTACGTTGTAGGTACACATTTAATTTTGAGATATTTTTATACCCTGTACCTCAAGGTAAAAAGGGGATACTAGATTTGTGCAATGTAGGTAACGGACAAAAGGAGGCGCGGCAGACCCCAAGTCTTTTATACCAAAATGCTTATCATAACCTCGGGTAGCGATTGAGCTATGTCCGTCCCTCCGTCCGAATGAACGCCTAGATCTCGCAGACTATAAGAGCTAGTAACACCAAGCTTTACCAGCTGGTGCGCATATTTCCTGAGAAGATGAAGTTTGTTGAATCATGGTAATATCTTTTCCCGATCCCCCTACTGGGGGGATCTACTGATTTTTGCGGTTTTTGGGCACACTGTCCAATACTTTCATTTGAAATTAAATACAAAGATGCCTTATGGTTCCCCGCATCTGTGAGTCAAAAATGAACAAAATAGGAAAAATACAGGAAAAGTTATAGTCAAAAATATTCGAACTGCGTCAATATTTGACTCTACCTAATTTAGTTACAAATGACCCCGAATCAATTTTTGGTAAGCTGATTCATGTGGCTCTAATGAACGAATCAACATCCAAATTGAATCGATGTGGACCCGCAACCCCCGCAATCGATTTACCGTGTTTTCACCCACACCCCTCAACGTATCAACTTGAAACTTATCCCATATACTTTCAATAGATTTTTCGGCGTAACGTTCTAGTTTCATTACAATCGGTAAACATTTATGGAACTTATGGGTATAAATATCGAATTTCACAAAAAAAAAAAATGGCGGACGTAAAGTCGGGCGCGGACGACTTTAGGATACCCTGTACCACTCGCTTGTAATAAAGTCCGATTTCTTCACAAAAAACCAAAAACAGAAGAATTTTTAAGCAAAAATTTGTTTTTTGACCGATCGTTCCTATGGGAGCTACATGATATAGTCAACCGATTTCAATAAAATTTGACACAGTGCTTAAATACCTTAAAAAAGATATGAATGCCAAATTTATTTCAAATATCTTTACAAACAAACAAAACACATCGAATTTTGTATAAAAAACGTGTTTTTGGACCGATTGGTCCTATGGGAGCTATATGATCTAGTCAAACGATTTGGATTAAATTTAGTACAGTGCTTAGGAACTATAAAATACTCACGAATGTCAAATTTGGTCCCAATATCTTAACAAACAAACGAAACACAACAAATTTTGTTAAAAAATCGATTTATTGGAAGATCGGACCTATGGGAGCTATATGATATAGTCAACCGATTTTGTTCAAATTTGGCACATTGCTTAAGTGGTTTAAAAAATTTCCAAACGCCAAATCTGGTTACGATATCTTTATTAAAAAACGAAATATAGCGAATTTGTCTTTAAAAAAGTTATTTTGGCCGATGTGTCCTATGGGAGCTATATGATATAGTCAACCGATTTCGATCAAATTTGGTACAGTGATTGGGAACTATAATATATACTTTCGAATACCAAATTTCGTTACGATATCTTCATAAACAAACGAATTATTCATCTAAAACGCTTTTTTTTTGTCGAGGTCGTCTCAAACACCCCCATGGGAGCTATATAATTTATCCCCGATATCAAAAAAATTAAATAAACTTGCCTCCTATGGAATAATATGGGATCTAATGTGAAAGTTTGGTAACTCTAGCTCTTACCATCTCTGAGATCTAGGCGTTCACACGGACGGACGGACGGACGGACGGACGGACAGACGGACAGACGGACATGGGTATATCGACTTCTCTATTCACCCTGATCATATTTTAGGTAACTTTGGGGTGTCTCCGACGTCTCCTTCTTTATGTTACATACATTTTCGGCTTGCACAAACTTAATATACCCTTGGTACCATACGGTACAGGGTATAAATATTCGAACTCAATATTTGACTCTACCTAATTTAGTTACAAATGACCCCGAATCAATTTTTGGTAAGCTGATTCATGTGGCTCTAATGAACGAATCAACATCCAAATTGAATCGATGTGGACCCGCAACCCCCGCAATCGATTTACCGTGTTTTCACCCACACCCCTCAACGTATCAACTTGAAACTTATCCCATATACTTTCAATAGATTTTTCGGCGTAACGTTCTAGTTTCATTACAATCGGTAAACATTTATGGAACTTATGGGTATAAATATCGAATTTCACAAAAACAAATTAGTTCTAATTGAAAAGTTCTTAGTAGGAATATGGCGAAAAAAGGGAAAAAGTAAGGGGTATTCCCACAAACCTGTACCACATTTTTGTATACTCGTATATATTTTTTTTATTTATGAATGATTTTTTATTTTCATTGACAATTTTTTTAAACGAGACAAATTTAATAATAAATAACACTATTTTTTATACTCTCTAAACATTTTAAATTTGTACGAAATTTTAGTTTTAATCACTTAAGGTGTCTTTGTTTTAGTATAAACAAAAAATATTTTAAGTACCTTTTGCAATTTTAACATTTTTTTCAGTATTTTTTATGCTATCTTTAACTTTAGTTCTGAAGGTTTTCAAGAAGATAGTAAAAACAAATTCATTTTCTCACGGTTCCCGTAATTTTTTTTTTTAATTTATCAAGGAATTCTTAATTTTTATTAAAATTTTTTAGAACGAGAAAAATGGAATAATAAATAATACTATAAAGTATATTTTCTAAACAGTTCCGATTTGTACGAAATATTCTTTTAAAATCCTTAAGGTGTCATAATAATCAATAATATTTTAAATACTATTTGGCAATTTTAAGAATTCTTAGTATTTTTTTTAATTTGAATTTGTTTTTAAAGATTAGGAAGACGATTTCATTTTGTAAAAATAATTTTTCATTACTACTTTTTACCATTTATAATTTATCTCTCCTATTTCATTTTAAAATGAAATATTTTGTTGTTGAGTGTAATTGTTGAGCTTTTTGGCTTTGAACCATTCATAATTCAAATCACAAATGGCGAAATGAGAACGTTTGTCAATTTCCGCCATTGACGTGTGAAATGAAATGTCGCTGACAATGACAATGGCAATGAAAGAAAATGGAGGAAAATGAAGAAAATGTTGTGCGGAAAATGGTATGCAAATAAACAAACGGCGACGTTGGTCAGTTTCGCACAAGTCTGCGCTGAAAATGGACGCCGGCAATATCTATAGAAAAGTACGAATTATCTTGAATTTTCCAGGAAATAACTGTGGTAATTTATTGAAGCAAAAGTGTGTGAAGTGGGTGGAAATCCGGAGAGCTACAAATCAGTAGCTTTATGGGAAATAAGTATTTGCTGGAGCTGAGCAAAGTTAAACGCGTAAATGGTGTTGATTAGAGAAGGCGAACTAATAATAATACTCTTCCTCGGAGCTCTTGACTCTCGACTCGAACGTGTTGCAATTATAAGGAAATGCAATCAATTTTATTGATTGTAGCAAATGGAATTCGAGAATCCCTAAACGAAAGTGAAAATTACAATAAAAAAGAAAAGGCAAAGAAAAACAAAAGTCCAAGTACACAAAATGAAAAAAGAAAAGCCGTCAAAAAAAACTAAGCCAAAGGTAAAACAAAAGCAAAGAGTGTAAAAAAAGCTTTTTTTTATGGTGAGTTTTTTGTGTGGCGCCACAAACCCCAAGTAAAGAGAGAGCTTCACCCCAAGTGGCAGGGTGTAACGTTTGGTCAGCTCTTAAACGTGGGTCAGGTCAAGATTGCTATGGCAGGACTTGATGTCCTGTGTGTGGTGTATATGTGACGTCAGTGTGTTTGTGTTTGCGCTCACATGTCAGATAAGATGGTCAATGGGAAGCACTTAATGTACAACAACGCGCCTTTGTTTCTCTGTGTGTGTGTGTGTGGCAAAGAGGAGGACGTGCAACATCAACAGGACAACAAAGAGGAGAAGGAAATAAAACAACCGATAACCTTAATGGCATACAACATCTCATAAAGTTGTTGCCTCGACGAACTGTGGAAACTATATTTCCAATGTGATGTCAGTTGGTAATGGCGTTGTGGTAATGATAGAGCTGCACGGATTTCTTGCCGCGCCCATTGCTTGTCGTGTCGACGGGTACGGACCCGTGTCCATGTCCGCGTCCGGCCGCAACAGCTGCCGGAAGCAATAAAAGCGGACGGACATTGGTCTGGCGCATGCAGCGGAAGTGCAGGTTCTCCCCAGCCTAACTAGGCTTGGCTATTTGACTTTTCGTTGACTGCTCCTCCGGTGTACTCCCAAAATGGAGGAAAAAGAACAACTTTTGTCCGTGTCCCAATGATTTACGCCCCAAATGAGCTGGTGGCAGATGTCCTGAAATGTTTCTTTTTTTTTTTGCCACATTTGATGGGGTAACTTGAAAATGTTGGCAGAACTGGCAAAATATTTGGCCCTCAATCCGAGCGATCTTATCTAAATACAATACCTAAGAACCAAGCTCGTTGCGACAAAATTTACATATTTTTGACATTTCGTGGATCTAGATAAAACTTTTGAAATAAAATAAATTGTTGGAAAAAAGGAAAAAATAATGGGAACTCTTTTATAGATTTTACGTGGGCTGTATGAGAAGGCTGTAACTTTTGTAAGTAAGATACTTTTTTCAAAACACAAAAATTGTTTCACCAATACCATTGTAGAGATCAAGATACTAAATATAGATAATCCAACACTTAAAATTTTTTTTTTTTCAATAATAAGATGCTCTAAAGGCCCTCCCATAACTCACTTTTTCTTCATTCCATTAAAATCTCTTGGCATTCAGCTACATATTTTCCGATGGCCCAGATCAGGTGACAGTGGTGGAAGGGAAAAGAATTCTTAGTCTAATTCATGCATTTTGCATTATCGATATAGTTTTAAAGGACAATTCCTTTCAAGACCTCGTTATACCCTGTACCGTATGGTCCAAGGGTATATTAAGTTTGTGCAAGCCGAAAATGTATGTAACATATAGAAGGAGACGTCGGAGACACCCCAAAGTTACCTAAAATATGATCAGGGTGAATAGAGAAGTCGATATACCCATGTCCGTCTGTCCGTCTGTCCGTCCGTCTGTCCGTCCGTGTGAACGCCTAGATCTCAGAGATGGTAAGAGCTAGAGTTACCAAACTTTCACATTAGATCCCATATTATTCCATAGGAGGCAAGTTTATTTTATTTTTTTGATATCGGGGATAAATTATATAGCTCCCATGGGGGTGTTTGAGACGACCTCGAAAAAAAAAAGCGTTTTAGATGAATAATTCGTTTGTTTATGAAGATATCGTAACGAAATTTGGCAATCGAAAGTTTTTTATAGTTCCCAATCACTGTACCAAATTTGATCAAAGTCGGTTGACTATATCATATAGCTCCCATAGGACCGATCGGCCAAAATAACTTTTTTAAAGAAAAATTGGCTATATTTCGTTTTTTAACAAAGATATCCTAACCAGATTTGGCGTTTGGAAATTTTTTAGACCACTTAAGCAATGTGCCAAATTTGAACAAAATCGGTGGACTATATCATATAGCTCCCATAGGTCCGATCTTCCAAAACATCGATTTTTTAACAAAATTTGTTGTGTTTCGTTTGTTTGTTAAGATATTGGGACCAAATTTGACATTCGTGAGTATTTTATAGTTCCTAAGCACTGTACCAAATTTAATCCAAATCGTTTGACTAGATCATATAGCTCCCATAGGACCAATCGGTCCAAAAACACGTTTTTTATACAAAATTCGATGTGTTTTGTTTGTTTGTAAAGATATTTGAAATAACTTTGGCGTTCATATCTTTTTTAAGGTATTTAAGCACCGTGTCAAATTTTATTGAAATCGGTTGACTATATCATATAGCTCCCATAGGAACGATCGGTCAAAAAAAAAATTTTTGCTTAAAAATTCTTCTGTTTTTGGTTTTTTGTGAAGGAATCGGACTTTATTACAAGCTAGTGGTACAGGGTATCCTAAAGTCGTCCGCGCCCGACTTTACGTCCGCCATTTTTTTTTGGGCTACCTTTGTTTTTGCGACCATGAAAAATAATGTTGCGAATTCCATATAATACTATATAATGGTATAATACGTAGGCTGTTTGATAAATACTTAACTTTTTGAATGAAAGATAATTTTTTCTACAAAAAATTTTTCTTTTTTTTAAACTCGGAAAATCGAAAACGAACTAATTTTATTTTAATAATTTATTATTCCATAGCTTATGTTGTTTGACATCTTTTCTTCTCCCAGTGTACCCTGATACTCTACAGCTATGTACGAATCTTCTAACAAAGCAGTCTGATTGAAATAACATAAAAATTTCGTTTCGGTAAAATTGTGATTTCGGTGGAAGGTTTTTGTTGAAGCCCTAAGCTCTCTTGAGGAGTAATAAATGGAAAAAAATTATATTGTGATAAAATATAGAGTTTGACAAGAGGTCAGAATAAAATATGGGAAGAAAATATTCAAATTTGTTTTCTAGAGAATGGCCGATTCTCTTCTTTAAGCTCAATGTACTTCTCAACTTATTTAATATTTTTTTCTTTTCCTCAATTATTACCATTTACGAAAAATCAGGCCTAATGCAGGATGCAGATTCGTGATGACATAACTGACCACACGACAAACTGCGAGTGAAAAATTTTATTTTTTTATAAAAATGTGTGAATGAGTGAATTTTCGATCATGGTTCCATTGCATGATTTTGAAGATCTTAGGCTCAAAGTGTTTGCAAAGAAATTCTCAATCAGCTTAAATAAAAATAAAAATAAATTTCAATAGACAACAAATTAAAAATTGGTATTTTTGAAAAATTATCGACAATGTATTTTTTTATCGGTGGTTTATTGTAACTTCAAATATTATTATCTGTACATATATCAATACTTTTTGATCTAATGGTATTCTATATCAGTTAAACATTTTTTTCACTATAACATATACTCACAAATGATTGAAGTACCCAAAACACGTTTTTCGAAAAATACTCGAAAACGCTTTTTAAGAAAAAAAAAAAAGATTGAATTCTATTTTTGGTTACTCGACCCAAAAGATCACAAAAATCTCTTAATTTTTAATGTTAACTTTTATAACTACTGTAATATAATGGCCATAAAAAAAATAAAAATCTTTTTGCTTCCAGCTATTTATGTATGAGGTTTCATAAAAGAAAATAGTCGCAGATGTTCAGATCTGGAGATGATGATGCTTATTCATGAACTTTACTGTGCTGACTATGGACTCGGCAGATTTGAAGGACATTTTTTGACAAGACGATGTCTTGACGGACTTAACAATAGTAGCCAAGTAGCACCACCTAGTGGAGTTAGTATCTACTTAGTAGCTACTTCCTGGCTTAACTCAACCTCTGGTCAAATTAACTGTTGGCTTAAGAAGACCTCTGAACGTTGGTTTGGGTTGAAAGTAAGGGTACCATTATTCTTTATAAGATAAATAGTGACCAGGGCTGCAAAAATATAATAAAGGATATTCGCCACAGATTTGTGGCTCAAAAAATATTTTTTTCATAAATTTTATGTTTTCTTAATTACTTTATGAATTGAAAAGAATATTTTTTATGTTTCAATCGAAATCATTTGAAGAAAGCATTGCTGCGGGCTATGGTTTGTTGGGAGCTTCCAGATTTGAATCGGGAAAAATATGAGCATTCTGGCGTGCTACCTGACTAACATTTACAAAAAAAAGAGGATCAATATTACCGAAAATTAGGGAACTGGAAACATTTTTAATGATTTCTTCTAACTCTGCGATTTTTTGTATGTTAACATATATGTGTTAAATAATTGATTTTTGATTAAGTCCATAGCCACATAAAACAGGTTCTCGTGATCTCGGATCCTTTATATTTCGATATGCTGAAACAGAATCCGCTATCAAGATTGGTTTACAGGTTTGGATTTCTAATCCATTAAACCACATCCTGTCGAGGCTAAATCTAAAACCTGAAATGCTTTAGTTTTTTCAGTTTGAAACCGAATCCACTATAAGGATTGGTCCAATATGTTTGGGTTTCTCATAACCTCAAATTCATAAAACGAGTTCCTGTTGGGGCTAAGTCCGAAACTTGAAATGCTTTAGTACTTTCGGTTTCAGGTTCAGGGACCGCCAAAAATGTATAAAAACCATGATCGGAGAAGTGGTCTCGAAAGACATGGTGAGGGTTTTTTTGAAGTTTGGGTAGAAATAAGACGCTTTGGAGCAATTCTGCCAGCTTCATCCCCAGATTATGACACTTTTGTTTTGAGTGGCTGTGTTTTTGATTTATCGATAACTGCATGTAAAAGAAGACTTTTCTTTAAGAATAATAGCAGAACCCTGAATATTACTTTTTTCTTAAAAATTTGATCACATAAAAAAGGATTTTAAATAATATTTAATTTATATCTAAAGTCTACCTAGACAATTAGTTCACAAAAACTCGATAAAAACTCGATGTCTAAAAAATTTGTTTCGAGTGAATATTAATCGCGACAATAATCCTGAAAATCAAAGATTTCCAATTAAAAACATACAATATTGAACAACAAATTGTAA
This sequence comes from Chymomyza amoena, assembly GCA_037043745.1. Classification (NCBI taxonomy): domain Eukaryota; kingdom Metazoa; phylum Arthropoda; class Insecta; order Diptera; family Drosophilidae; genus Chymomyza; species Chymomyza amoena. Next base: position 76,496 of record JBAMAX010002336.1, on the reverse strand, counting down.
TGCAAAAATAATTGATTTTATACAATATTAAAGGACCCAATAAATCTCTTTAAATTGACTTAGAACTAAGACACTGTCTAAATGCCTAAAGGTCTTATGTATCTATTCTCAAACAGATTTAATGATATTTGTTGCCTCAAAGGTTTCATTAAGTGCCAAACTGATTGAATAAAGGTTATTTATGGTTTACTACAACCAGGTCCGGCAATCATTTATCAACTCGAAACTTAGTTGAATAAATTTGTAAAATTAATTTAATATTTGCTTTCATCTTATGTAGATATAACTATATATAGATATTTTCAAACGGAAGACACAATATAAAATTACAAATTCAAACTGAGCATCATCGCAAAGAGTTGATAACAATTTATTTTTATTGAAATGCCAGGACGAGCACATTCATATTGGCAAAAAGACCTAGGACGAAACTTGGCAATCCTTAGCCATGTAGGAGCTGTTGACGTTCTGTGTGTTTTTTCGCACGGAAAATTGAATTCAGTTGAAATTTATTTCTTTGAGTTCTTTACAACACACACACAGAGACACACACGTTGCCTGGACTTGAGCAGAGTCTATCATACCTTAGGATTTCATCATTTTCCAGCGAATTGCGAAAACAACAAGAAATGTTCATCATCTTCAACTTGAACATCATCATCTCACTCGGCTTGTGCGAACTTTTGCCTGTTTTTGTCAAAATTGAAAACTTGCTCCTTTGCAGGCAGCAGCTGGCTCTATATACATGGTATATAGCTATGTACTGGAACTATATATGTTTGTTTGTCAAGTTTTTCATAAAAGTAAAAATAACTTTATAGTGCGACATTGTTGGATTTTTCACAAGTTTACAGTTGCCGTCAGCTCTATTTGTTTTCCACTCGTTTTTTGCAAAATTTCAAAATAGCGCCAGCTGTTCGCCCCCCGGCCGTCCCCCTCTCCATCGTTTTCACCACCACCTAACACTGATGAGGCCGCGAGCTGTCACTAAGCTTTGATTTACACTCGATCTGACAAAAACCGACAAAATATTTGCATATATTTGTATTTCATTTGCGGCATATGCCAAGCACTGCCCTGCCCAAGGACTTGCTATTTAAGGTTCCGTTTCGTCCAGCCCTGACACACATTGCACGAGGAACAGTGGAAAAGGCGACTTATCTCTGGGGTAAAAGTCGAATTTAGGAATTTCGAGAGTCTTCGTCAGCGGGCCCTTCAGGATTCTCACGGTGCTCTACCCGTGAGTTATCGTGACTTTGAACTTCTTACGGTTGTAGTTGGAGAGGAGCGTTTTTGACTGTTTAAGATCTGGTATCTGTGCCCAGTGAAGCAGTCGTTTGTTAATCTCGTCTATTCTCAGTATGTTTCGTAACACGTGTTTACCAATCCCACAGTGTCGCTCAGGACCGTTTAGCGATGTTGCTGCACCGTTCCTTGCAAGTTTGTCTATTAGCTCATTTTCAGGAATGTTGTTATGTCCTGGAAACCATGTAATCGTAAGCTTATCTCTGGATCCTAATTTATCCAGTAACGTACTCGCCAAACGGAGTGCGCCATCTAGCGACAACAGTTAGTAAGCGTAACGTCAACATTTTGTCACTTGTCATAAAATTAAGAAGACGACAACAGAAAGCTGCTTGGGTAAAGATAAAAAAGGAGCTTATAAATTTTATTCATAATAATATTAAAGCTAATTTTTTTAATGTTAATAATTTATTCGTGTCAGCTTGCACATTTCACCCACTGTTCGCCGCTCTAAACAAAAAACCTCTAAACAAAACGGAAGCCAACTAAATTCCAAGCTGCGAAATGTGCGCAAACGGTTCATTTTTTTGCGTCAAGCCGGTAAAGAGATTAATTACCAGATTCCGCTTGACAGTTAACACATTTCCTGTCGCGAGCGCAGTTAATTAGCAAGCCACACTCACACCGACACACTAGCACACACACACTAGAATTAAAACGCATACAAACATACACACATGCACACAACACTATAGTAATGTTAGTGTCTATGATGGTTTTCCGTCAAATCAAAATCGTAACCACCAAAATCTCTACACATCACTGTGACGTCAGCAGGCATCATGGCGACTATGTACACAATAACAACAACAATAACAACATTAGTGTAACCGAGAACAATAAAACGATTGCTCTAACCGGAAATTTATACCGCCATATGTGGCGACAACAATATGGCGCATCACGCACGGTTCCTATTGTTTCCTGTGTGGGTTGATTAGTCTTTGATTATTTATCTGGGACAGTCTAGGAAGTCTTTTGCTTTACATAAGTGACGGTTCTTCATTGGAATAATGTTAGACTTTGATAAATTAAAATATTTATATTGTGGAAGGTTGCCTCGGTAGCTGCGAATAAGTGTTACGACTACTGCTATGCTCCAGTGGGAGATACAGGAAACGATGATGATGATGTTTTGACTGGATTTAGAATGAGGATCACTGCTTTGCAACAGTTATATGGGATCCTGAGTTTTATATGCTTTAAAACAGAGTGTGTCTATGAACTTCCTCTCTGCGATGTGGACAATATCATCGATATAGCTTAAGTTAGGTTAGGTAAGGGCGGCTGCTAGTTTGAAAAGCCCCACACTTACTCCATGACCGGCCCGTTGTGATACCGCAGATCTCTCTATAGTCCTTATCCTGAGATAATCCCACTAGAAACATTCCCATCCCGTTGCCTCTAGCAATCCTCCTCGGACACATAGAAGCTAGCTCAGCTAGGTTATATAGGAAATAATTTCTCAGATGCTTATTTCTACGATTACTTAGAGCCTCACAGAAGAACAGAAAAAGTGTTCTGCTGATTCAACGTCTTTTTCGACTTTGCAGCTTCGGCAAAAGTCATGACTCGGATCATTCATATTAGCTGCATATGTTCCAGAGAAGTCAGTGTCCAGTTATGGCCCTGACAACTGCCGAACACTGCGACTGTTTGAGTCCGCAGAGCCATATGGATCTTTTTGGACCAATTTTAAGCCATATCTGGCGACTAATTGTGCAGTGGGGTGTGTTATGCCACAGCTTTTGATCCTGAGGATCTATTGCGCTCCCTTCCAGGCCTAGAGCTCCTTAAGTACCTGCAACAAATTTAGCTATTTGAAATAGGTTTAGTCGGGTTACTCATATGTCGATCCTCTACGCCCGAAGGAGGGACGTTCTTCTGCTGGCCAGGGCGTCGCACTCTAAAAGTATAGCAGAGAGGTTTTCTCCTCAATTCATGCTACCAATAGTACTCAGGTGTTTCTTAAGTTTTTCAGTAACTCAGCTAATATCTTAAGGGAATTCTTGCCCAATCCATTTAGATTATATAAGCCGAGCAGTTGCTTAGCTTGCCAAAAACGAGACGTTTCAGTTCAGTCCGATTCTCGTCTGGAGGTTTTTTTTTTTTTTGCTAGTGTGTCTGCCAACGCTGCAATAAGGTCCAGGTCGTTATAGTAATTTTTCAGCACTATTCCTCGCCAGTTTCGTTCGCTTATCCTAGGATCCATCTAAGGGAGACTCTTTTCCACTGTCCCAGATGGTTGAGCTTGGCTCAAATTTCCTGAACCAACTTTGAATTAATCTTCAAGCCAATTACCGCATTGATCGCGGCTTAACTATCTGACAGAATGGCAATGTCCCATCTACGTTCATGCCCACACCTCGACCTATCGCTCATAATTCTGCCTGGCAACATATGTCTTCCTAGAGCTGACAGTCGACTTCTTCGTCCCGCAACTCCCAGTCCAGTGCCTTCTTTGCTCTGTCTGCATACAATACAATGGTTTGCCTATTCATCGAGTAAATCTCCTCTATCGTTGTCCAGTTCGTTGTTACTCATAATAGTCCTAAGTTTTCTTTCAAAGTGGTACCCTGTTGTAATCTCATCTCTGGACAAGAGTAACATGAGGAGACCATTTTTCACAGTTTGATAGCGTCTCTAGCACTTATTATGCGACCCTTGGCCATTCCCTCGGCTGCCATAATTACCTAGGTAGGTGTTTTCCTTTCACTTATATCTTATGAAGTGACATTCATTCTATAAGGATTTCCAAGGCTGCTGTGGGACAGGTTCTCATGGTTCCTATCATACGTTCATAGTCTAGTCGCTTTAACTTCTAAAGCTCGTTTTGTGCGGAGGTAACATTCACCGGAGCAACCCAAGCTCCACAGTGAGCCTTATTACCAAATGAGGTAGGCAGCGTATTATCTTGGGCAATGTTCCCCATGATTTGCCTATCCTCCTTTTGGCTCTCCTTTTCTGCTCAGATTTCGTTTCCTCTAGTGGGGCAGAAGGCTATCATTCTACACATTATATATAGTGAATATTTGATATGATATTTGATATTTTAAGGTTTTATGCTCCATTGGGAGTCAAGGATAACAGAACTGGAAGGAGAATATATTTTTAGAACTATTACTACTCTTAAAGATTCGCGAAGCTGCCTGCTCTACCCCAAATATTTGGTTCTCTTAGACGTCTATGAGGAAATATTTCAATAACCCAATAACGAAAACTTTTCTAAGCTAATTCCCGCTCCATATTTAGACATCATTAATAACTGCCTATTTTAAATGAAAACTACTTGCACACAGAAGCCACTTAAGAACAGGAAGTTAATTAACTACTCCTTTATCATACATAATTTATATTAAATTAAAAGCTTCAGTGATAGTTCTATAAGTGAAATTGAACTCTCTTGAACTCCATCCTTTATGTATAGAGTTCTATATAAGTTTGACTTCAACACGATTTGTTTGAATAACGCAATGAGAAACACGCAAAGTTTTTGGATACCAGACTGTTTGTAGGTGTGGTTTTCAAGGCGTTGTGGGGGAGGGCGGTGTAATGATAATGCTCCTCCAACGACTAATGCAAGCAATTAATAATGCATCTAGTAAATGATTAATGAGTGAACCAGTTTTGGTGTCCAATCAAATGGTTAGCCGCAAAGGGTCGCTTAGACAACGGTGCGTATGCATAATTAAATTACACTATGTGTGTCTGGTCTGGTCTGGCATTGTGGTCTACACTCCGGCACCCAAAAGAACACTTGGCCAGCACGCACCAGGGAATGGCTTAAGTTGTTTTGGCCAACATGTTGCGGTATTTGGCCAAGTTGGAGGCAATCAATTTAATACACTGCATTTCGATGAATCGGTGTCACGATTTTGGTCCTGATGACATGTCGTTTATCTCAATTTTCAATGGGGCCTGTTTATCCATCATGTCCGCAAGCGATTACCTACCAAGTTGTGGGCGAATGCGTGATTTGGCCAAGATGTGTTGACATTTAAATTTAAAGTAATGGCTTAAAGTGAGCTCAACGGTTGCCGGAAAGACTTACATTGTGGATGAGTGGGGGATTTCTAAAATAAGCAGCACTTGGAGTCTTAAATAAATTGATTTTTGGTTGAAAACAATAAATTTTATAAATAGGCTTAGTTAAGTTGTGAATTATAAGCCCCTACATTTGTAAAAGTAAGAATTGGTGGGATACCCTGTCTTTAGAAACAGCAGGTCCTGAATTTAAAATTGTAATAGCTTTAAACTAGAGCAGGTGTAAGGCTCAATCTCCCCCAAAACCAAAAACTGCAAAAGACATTTCCATAAGTAATATGTCAATATGCCATAAGAAACCAGCTTTATTGGAAATACAAGCTATCTACTTGGAAACATCTTAAAATATATGTAAATGATGATGCCAACCACTTTACAAGTATGCATAACCAGGGATGCAGGTAAAAGGCATTAAGGACAAAGAAGTTTGCTGACAACACACACACACACAAATATATTTGTATGCCCAAGTGACTCGGAACAACACAAAGATGTAGGCAAATATATATGTACTCCCTCTTATGGTCATCCTGCTCCCAAACTTGCTCATAGAAATAGATGTGAAAATGTCCAACCTGGCCCAGCTGGTACTAACAGATATGGTCACCACATATGCAAATGCGTATCCCTTTATTGTACTTTCGGGCGTAATTACTTATCCATCATTGTAATAGTTTTGTTTAAGCTTTAAACTAGGGCAGGTCAGAGGAGCCAACCGGAAACAGGAAACAGCTCAATGCAAAGTCAACGAAAAGTCTATTTGCATAAGCGGACAAAGCGTGGGAAAGAGACAAAGGTAGAGGCACTGAGAGAGGGATAGAGAGATTAAGCAAACTACGACTAAAATTAGTAGAAGTGTGGGGGAGGGGTCTGTCGGGGGTCAGTTGGGGTCGTGCTGCAAAGGATTAGAGGACAGACAGCATTTCGTTTTAATTCTGTTTTACGACATTTGAGTACATTTATAGCTCTGCACTTTGTGTCCAGGTCAGAGTCCAGTGTCCAACTCACTCCGATGCTTGTCTACTTTATGGTTGACTATTAAAATATTTATGTCCTCTTAATTGAAGAGCGTGCTGACATCTGAGTTTTAAAAGGACATTCTAAGCACATTTCATTGATGTGTCCGAACGAACATCAATTTGCAATTATTGCCCTTTTGGCACATAAAATTGTGATTGTAACATAAATAACAAATCTCAGATATCCTATCAACTGTGAAAATGCATTACAAAATGGAAGTGTTGATTAATAGCCTTTTAGTTATTTGAATTATGTCAAGAAAAGGTCAGATGTGTAGGAAGAAATAATAACTGACCAGAAATAGGAACGACTTGCAAATGCAAAGGTCAGACATTGTTGACATTGCTGTATATGAATCCGGGGTTTTAAAAGGAATCCCCTGTTCAACTAAGATAACCTCCAAAATACCTAACTTTATGGGGCTTTAGGATCTTTTATCACAGCCATGACGTGCTGCGGTTTTTTAACTGACGGACGGGGATTCTGCGAATTATAGCGAAGATGGTCTGACCTCTAAAATTCCATTCCATTTTGTTATTCTAACCGCAAAGTTCTTTACTTCACTCACTTTTTTGATACTGGGTTGGATACTGATTCTGGTTGATTTTGAACCTTTCTTTCTGCCTTATCCCTCCACGGGAAATAACTTATTACGAACAAAAAACTAATTCATTTCATATATTTATTTATTTGCGTAAATCTTTGAAATATTCCCATATAAAATTATAACCAATCTCTAATTAAAGTTCGCACCTTCTAGAAGGCACTCCAGATGTGCACTCAAAACACGCTTTATGACCATCTGCCATCGTTTGAGATTATGCAATGACTAATTGAGCACCTCATCAACTCAAAATGGCGGCCATTGCTACCTGCCACGCATGTAATTATACAATTAAAAATGGCGCTGGACCATATCCGCTATGACAGCGATTGCAGCAGCCATTTTTATTTATTCATTAGCAATGAAAGCAACGTTAACTATGCAAATATCATCGGACAGGCCCTTGCGCCTCCTTCACCCAAGCCTCGTGGCTCCTACATTGTGGCATTTTGTTGGGGTTTTTGCAATTGACTGTCAACAGCAGTTAAATGAACGTTGAAACAGAAAAGTTGGCCAACTTCTCATAGCGACAAAAGCAGCGAGAATTACGCACTTGAACGACTTCAAGATACCCTTTACAGGAGATACAAATTTGATTAAACTGGAAGAAGCTAAAGGCGTGGAAAGATGGGTAGTGTGTGGGATGGGAGGTGGGAAGGTAGGTTGGGGCGTTGCTATGGTAGTGGGTGCGAAGGTAGATGTGGAGGTGAGAGTCCAGGTTGGAATGGAGATGGGAGTGAAGATCGAGAGTGGAGGTAGGAGAGGAGTTAACAGTGGAAGTGGGAATAGTAGGTAGTGGGAGTGAAGATGAGATATGGAGGTTGAAGAGAAGGTAACAATGGAAGTGGAAATGAAGGATGGGAGTGAAGAAGAGAGTGGTGGTAGGAGAGGATTTAACAGTGAAAATAGAAGAGAAGATAGGTTTCGGCGTGGATGTGAGAGTGTAGGTGGAAGTAGATGGTGGGAGTGTTGGAGGGAGCGGTGGAGGGAGCAAGGGTGGTATTAAGGTGGAAGTAGACGTGATGTGAAGGTATAAGTGATGTGAGAAATTTGATAGTTCCAGGGAGTAGAGATGGAAGTAGTGGTAGGGGCCAGGAGGTAGAAGTGGAGGTGGCCATGGAAGTTGAATGGAGGTAGGAGTGGTGGTGGAGTGTAGGTAACAGTGGGGTGGAGTTAGAATTGAGGTGGGCACGAGTTTGGCACTGCTCACATTCGGAAGCCTTGGAATTGTAATGGGTAACTAATACATTGTAATGAACACTCATGGTTGTTTTTACAGGAGTTTAACATAGTTGCCTCCACTAAGGCTACATACCTTGACACTACTAAATACCTTCTAAGAGCAGAGAACCAGACAGGATTCAGAATAGAGTAATGAGACAGGTCCAAAGTAGGTCAAAGCAAATCTTTGGCTTTTATAGCTTATATTGGTTCAATAAATTTCTTAGAATGCCGTATAACCTATGGGCAGTCCCGACGAGAGAAGGGGGCAAGGATGAAGATTCCCCCGGGCCCGGAAATTTTCTCAGGGGCCTGTTGTAACTCCTGTCGAAATCGAACTAACAGAACACAATGAATTAATCCCGGGCCCGGATTTTTTCTCACGGCCCTACCGATAGGGGCACTGATGATGCCAAATCTAATTTACGTTATTGAAGCGAAATCCTTGCAATAACTTATTACTAAGGTGTGAAGTTAATGGTACGAAAGACCTTTTGGTCGCAGTACAACACTTCTCTATGAGGTGCCCCTTTTTAGACAAAAAAAGGTGTGAAGCTCTCTCTAGTCAAAATCAGAATATGCCATCTAAATGGGCTTAGAATTTTTGATATCGCTTAATTAGCTTCTTCTCAAAAAATTGACTTTGTTTCGTGAATTAAAGACACATATTATTACAGAGAGAGCAGATAACATACTCAACCCAACTAAATTGAATTGCTTAGCGATTATGTCCTCCAAGATCTGAGTAGAACACATAAATAGCTTACACCGTTTCGCGCTGAGTATATTTGGTATATGATCTATGAGGTGGGAATAAGTTTGTTCCCCAACCGCTATATACCTGCCGATGAACTCCTTGAGTTAAGAGTATAAAAATCCACTGCCAATAGACGTCATGCTTATTGTGAACTGTTGCGGATTTGCATTTAGACGGTTTTCACCGTTAGTGGCAACATAGCTGTACATGCTGTTTACTGTTACGTCGAATGTTGTGGCAGGACCTAAAACAGTTGGGGGTCAGAGGGTCAGAGGCTGGTGGCAGGTGTTGCACTCACTGTGTGGTGACATTGTGACTATGTGCGTTAAGATTTCCTTTCGACCATGTTGTTATACTTGTTGTAGGCACTGTGGCCTGTACTAGTTGGCTCAGTTGCTAATGGACTCAAATGGCTGTCATTGTGGCTTTTGTGAAAATTCACAGTCGGCGCCAAGAAGAAGAAGAAGAAGAAGGAGCTTCATGCTGTTTGTGTGTTCCTTTTAGCTGTGACAATTGTAATAAACATTTGTCCTTTTCTTGGCATTTATGTGAATTTCATTTACTTGGACAACATTATTAGAATGCTCTCTTTCAGACATTTTACCAGATATTTACATGGGTGTTTATGGGAGTCATTTTTTTTTTTGTTTGGGTCTGGTTTATTATGTAATAATAAAGTTGTTATTTTTTAAGGTGTGGCAGATATTTTGAGGAGGACTTTAAAGTTTCGTTACTTAAGATTTTTTATTAAAAAATAAATATATTGATGGGATGTGCTTTTAATATTTGAGATACAATGTTATTTGTATAGCTGTCTTTTAACTTAAATGAGTTAAAGAAATTCTTGACTCAGGGTCGACGTGATAAAAGTCCAATTAAGAAAGTTTGCAGTTGCGTCGTACCTGGATTGATTGAAATCCTTCTCTACTGGCATAAAAATGTTTCTTTATATATGAACAAGAGCGCTATGACGTCATACACTTGTTGAAATAGTGTTAGGGTGTGTAAGTAAATCGGCCAAAAAAAGTTTTCTAACCATCTTCTTGGGCTTATATAAACAGCAAACTAATTTCCACAGCTGGGAATTTGTTACTCAGCTCTCTTTTTGAGAAACAACTCAACTGAGTAACTTTTTGCAAACTAAGGCTAATATACTATCAAAATTATATTATTTAAAAAAAAAATTACAGAACTAATAACTTTTTTTTTTGTGACCTAGAAACACACTTCATAAAATATTTAATAGCCTACTTCTATATTTTTAAAATAAACTTAATAATTGCATCAGCAAAGTTTGAATCACAAGCAGATGAATACTAAAAAGTCAACTCTCACATCAAGTATACGCAAACAATCCCATAATGACGTCATATAAATCTTTGTTAGCCTTAAAATCTTTTTGTTTGTATTTTCAAAATATTAAACATAACTTTTATATCAAATAAACGCTAAAAGCATTTAATAGCTTTTAAAACTTTTGATGACATAAAGCATATATTTATTTTAAAATAGCAAAACTTTGTCGTATTTATGTTAGGGGGCTCTGCCTCCTGTTTGCTTTTTAAGTAGTAAGCTCACGACTTCGTTTGTTTCTTAGGCTAGAAGATTGTAGACAAAAATTTAACTAAAACTCTTATCAAGGCCTGTCCAATCATAATTTTTCGGAAGGATATCTTGGGATGTGAAATATATAATCTAATGGTATTTAAATAAATTTGAATCTGCTAAGCACTCAGTTTCAATATATCTAAGAGCAATAGGTTAAATATTTATTTCTAACCATCAAAAAATTCAAAATTTGAAATGTGGGAAAACATTTAAGGACCAAATTAGTCAGAAGGAGATTGTTCATTAAGATTTTGATTTTAAAATAAACTAAATCGGGCGTTATCAATCTAACAAAGAGGATATAAAGATGAAATGTCTTAAAAAAATCATTTCAAAGCAATTCCAATCATTTTCAAACATTTTTTGGTAGGATTGATTCCCATTTTTGATAATAATGCTCGGTAAGTTGGAGAAAAACTTTTTAACGTAATTTTTAGCGATTTTCTTAACATTTTCGGATATAATATATGTTTGAAAATTACATTATTATAAATTGTACATTTTTTAAATTGTATTTTTTTTTGGGATAGGGGTATGAAAAAAAAAATTTACATATCGTTGTCGATACGCGGCAGAAAACCACATAAATAAGAATTGAGAGGCTAGAGGATTACTTTATCCTCACCAAGAAAGATGCTGCAGATCTAGCAAAGGACAAATCTATGCTTCTGAAGTCAAGGGATGAATTCAGCTAGCTGAATTCAGGTTCAATCAAAACTCTGATACCAAAGTCAGTACGAAATGGACTTGGATCTCTCTTGCGGCATTTCACCCTATGAAACCACACACAATAAAGTGGTACACAGATGGATCACTTACTGATCAATGAAGTGCCCTGGGGGTAGTAGGACCCTGGACCAAGTATTTCGAACCACTATGCAGACACTCCAGCATTTTCCAAGCTGAAGTCTGTGCTATCGGAAGATGAGCAGAATTTCTTCTGCAAAGGAACAGCCATGGCAAGGATATTACCATCTCGTCTGATGTCATGCAGCGATAAAGGCATTAGGTAAAGCCAAGATTACATACTGGTCAAAGAAGTGAGAACGTCACTGGATAAATTAGGATCCAGGAATAAGCTCACAATTCGACGGGTTCCAGGACATTAGAACATCCCTTGATATAAGCTGGCAGCTAAACTTGCAAGGACCGGTGCAGCAACATCGCTAATCGGTCCTGAGCCACTCTTTGGGATTGGTTACCACGTGGTACCGGACCTACTGAGAATAGAGGAGAATAACCAACGACTGCTTCACTGGGCACAGATACCAGGCTAACATCCTCCTCTCTAACTACAACCGTAAGAGGTTCAAAGTCATGATAACGCACGGGAAGAACACCGTGAGAGTCATGAGCGGGCCTTCTGACGGGACATTGTAGGCTCCGCAGCCACCTAAACAAAATTGGCATAGTGGATAGTGGACTATGCCGCTTCTGTAGCCTAGAGAAAGAAACTTCTTCGCATGTATGGCACTCGCCGGTAAAAGAAACAAGCTCCTGGTCATGTACGTTCTCCCACAGGAGATCATTGTTACCATAAATTCAAATACAGGCAGGCCATAAGACTTTTGGGAGAGCTCTGAGCAATGAATGAGTTACAATAGATCCACTTGGGTCGCAGAACATTTTTACACCCAATAATAATAATAAACTATTATTTTTTTCAAAGACCGATTCGTGAGCCATTGTTGCTAGACCTCTAGTTACTTAAGTATACCATTGTATGATATACTTAAACTTATAAGAATAATAATATTTTTAAAGTCAGAGCTTAAAAGAGTTATGCTTGATTTTTTAAAATAAAAATTAAAGTTTATTCTGAAAGCGAATAGTCAATTGCAAAAATATGATACGCTATTTAATTTTATCTTAAACAATACACGTGCATATCAAAATCACACAAGTGTGACCAAAGACATATCAAAAAATACCAAGATAAATACTAAAGTGATAGAAAAAAAGTTCTTCTTCTCAATGCCTAAAGCTTGAACAGACTTACTGGAATCACATTTCATCTAACATCACCTTCCTACAGTGTATCCTCTAGTTGTTGTAATCAACCCAGCCATGAGATATAACATGGCGGCCGTATCAGTTACAGCCAACGGAAACGGAAGTTGTTTTCATGTCAAGCCATAAAATGGCCTCGCTTGAAATCGAAATCCTTTGTATGGCCAACACAAACACAAACAAGAACACAAATTATTTAATCGTGTCACATCGGTAATTGTTAAATATATTTAATCAACGAATTAATGTTTTATTTATTATTCCGTACCGATGTTCCATTGTTAATCGAATTTGTAATTTGCAATACCTTCTGGCAAACATTTGTTGTCCACCACATAAGCAGTATATAATGTAAATTTACGCACAGCCAGCACACTCCATGTATTTGTTTTTCCGAACATTATATCAATATTTATTATTTCGTAATTAATTAAGAGTAATTTACTTACAATACAAAGTACTTGCAAATTTATCGAGTTAATTCAATGGAATATATTTAAATGCTTTTGGTATTTAATCAACTTTTCAATTACGCAGCAGCTCAGAACGTGCGTATCTCCCAGAACGGTTTAAGAGCTTTGCTTACATTCCTGATTTTATTTTATTATCCTTAGAGACTAGGACTAGCTGCCAGCACAGCAATTTTGCACAGTAAACAAAACTTATCGTAAAATTTTCTAATTAGTTGTATCCTCTTAAGTGAAGAGGATTAATATACAAACTTAATTTGATACACATACTAAACTGGGCGTGGCTCGTATAAAGCGCTTTTGTGCAAACTTTTTGTTTGAATGCAACTAGGCAGGGGGCGGAGGGAGGGAAAAGGACTCACTTCCTAAGTATATGCAGATTGCACACTTGAATTCACTTAAGGTCCACATAAATTATATATAGAGGTATAACCGATATGGCCGTGTCGTGTCACGCTCACGGCACAATATTATGCCAATATGTTGACACAAAAATTAGCATATCCTGCACGACTGCCCCAAGGGGTACACATTTTTTCATGCTGAAGGATACAACAAAAAAAATGAAAAAAAAGCGACTCGAGGTCATAATAACTCACATCCACGGGGAGCTACATACAAACATACACACATACATACACTTGCATACGTCAGCCACAATTATGACAGATGTATGCATAAACATGTACAGTGGAACCACGTAAAGGCGGAACCTTTTTCAAGTGAGCAAAAAATGCAGCAAAGAGGGCTCTAGAGGGAATAACGAGAAAAGGCAGAAAAAAATGCGTAAGAAAAAAAATACATACAGTGCAGCCTGGAAAAAGTGCGAAATTTTTTGCACTAAAAACGATCATCTCGGCATCGAGGGCATATCGAGAAAAGGCAGTAAATAAAAAATTAAAAAAACGTAAACAGTGAAGATTTGCAATATTGTTTTGAAATTAACCACAAGAAAGTTTCGTACGACTATCGAGAGTACTGTGCAAAGTTTTTTAGACTTGTATAGGGCTGTAGTTATGGTTTGAAATTAAAACCTAGAACAGATATGATTTTTTTGCAGTTTTTGCTCAATTTTTTACAATTATTTTTTGTTCGAAAGATAAATATATTTTATGGAGTAGTAGGGTTTCGAGGGTGTATCGAGGATACGCAGAAAATAAAATATGAACAAAACGCAAAGAGTAAAGCCTCCAAAAAGTGCAATCTTTTTTTTTTTGGAATTAAGTAAAAATTATTTTCCTAGGAGTATCGAGAATGAGCCAGCTAAAATTTGTTAAATTCTATACAAAGCTTTTAAAGCTTGTATAAGCTTGTATAGTTCTGGCATTTAATACATAAGATCTATTTAAATTACAACTTAGAACTTAAAACTTAGAACACTCTTGATTATTCTGTAGAATTTGCTGCATATATTTTAGCTCTATTTTTTGTGTTCAAAAGAGCAATATATTTTATAGGTTTGACTTCATACACCAAAATAACAACTTAACGATTTGGTTTCGATCATTTTTTTCGAGGACATTAATTTGGATAAAATTTAACACTCAAAATGTGTTTCAAGATCTCAAAAATATTTACAAAAAACTTTCTTATTTGACATTGAATATCGTAACATTCAGTCATCTTGTCTATTTCAGTTGATGATATTTTAAGCTAATTATCCTTACACTAAGGGGATAAACTTTTAAGAATTTTAAAGATGTTTATATATTGTTACTCTTGCTGTAAGTTTCCTAAGAAAAAATTAATTTACTAAATTTATACCCAATTCTGTTTATAAATGGTATTTTTATTATTATCTTATTTGAGGACTTTTTTATAGTTTTTATAATGCTAATAAAATTTTAGAAAGGAACCTGGGAGCTCAAGTCTCTATGTTAGTTAAAAATATATATACAAAAAATTGAAAATGTCTAGCCAGAACCGTTTGTCGGACGCACTTTTTCTGTAGCGTGCAAAATCAGAATTAGGTGTATTTCAGAGCAACTTTTTTTTCCCCCACTGTTCAAAATAATGCAAAATATGAAAATTTCAAGAATATTGTTTGGATTTCATAATTCTTTGTCGGACTGATAATTATAATTATTTAGTTATGGAATTTGAGAAAATTGTTTTCAAGCGGTTAATAATAACTTTCTATTCGATCTTTTTTGCTTTTTCTTTATCGCCATACCCATTTGATATTCTGTATAACTTTCAAAAAGAAAAGAAACTCTTTCTTCAATGTGATAACTTTTCCATCATCTAACTCAATCTTATTAATATAAGAGAAAAAAAGACTTAATGTCTTTGCCGTTAATATTATTGTTTAGAAGCTTTGATTAAAAATTTTTTTCAGATTTATATTCACAAATTTTTGTTGAATTTCTAAGTTCGGTTGTGAATATAGTATAAGCAGAAATGGTTAATTATCCCTCCAACTCAGTATATTGTAATACCAAATATTATTTAATATTATTCGGCCGTGCAAATCAAACGATCAATTTTATTCGGTTTCGTTTTTGTGTGATCCTAAATCCGGATTTATTCCTGTCGCAATCTTTTCGTTTTTCTCTTAGCACAGCTTGGCACCTTTTGAGGAAAATTATGTAGGATGCTATTTTTATTGAAAAGGAAATTTTGTTTCCCTAAAACAAATTTCGGTTTGATTACAAAAAAATATCAATAAATTTAATCTAAAATATCAAAGAACATTTAAAAAATTAACAAAAAAAAGCCTATTTTGTCAATTCGTCTTAATATCTTTTGCATCAAAGTCACATAAAAAAATCAAATCAAAATAATTTATTTCGGTGAAATGGGAGCTCCAAATATTTTTCAAAACTAATCTGAACATTTTATTCGCTCCTTTTCAAGAGCACAGCCTTTATTCTTATTAATTATAACATTTATTTTTAATAGAGCCCAACTTTCAGCTTCATTCTGCCATTAACAATTGATAGTTAGTAGCTAGTCGCACTTGGCGAGTCTCCACTGTATATCGATACTTTGTGTTGTGCCAATATGTTGAGCCGCGCAAATAAGTATGCTAAACAAATGGGCTACATTGCTTAGTGGCTACGTGGCTGTGTGTGAGTGTGAGTGAGTGAGTGTGCTTGTGTGTGTTTTTGTGTGCTTACGTATGCATATGAGAGTGTATGCGTTGGCCTTGCTTAAGTGATTCATGTTTTTGATATCTAAAACTTCACTTTGCCAAGTTTTGCCTGTCGCTTATGATTTCCGGTAGACCTGGGTATGTATGTGATTGTGTGTGTGTGTGATTGAGTGTGTTTTCGTTTGAGCACACATACGTGTGTGTGTGAGTGGCACCATTTTGTACTCATTTAATTTCATAAGCCTGACTGCCAGACGCACCTGCCACGACTCCTCCTAGCTTCTCAGCAAGGACACATTCAACCCAACATCCTAGCCCATCCTTTTAAGTAAATCAGCGTTTTAAATTCGATGCGCACGATAAATGTTGTTTAAGTTAATTTTATTGCTCACATTTTGAAAATGTCAAATTCGCTTAAGGTTTTGATGTTGATAGCAAAATATTACCGCATTGCTTTTTCCTGATTTCCGGCGAGTGTGTGGGAAAGTGTGTGGAAATCTGGTCGACAGTCGTCAAGCCGCAATTGATGTGGGAAGGTTTTAATGTACTCTGTGTATGTGTAAGTGTAAGGAGTAGGTTTAAGTTGGTGTAAATAAGTTTTGTGCGTAAAGCCTTGAAGGAAATGGAAAGGACTAAAATCAGCAAAGCAGGGATATTTGGTAGGTCCGTGGTTCTTCGAAAATCGCACTCTAGCTGATTTAAGCCGACAAGCAATTTATCGGTGGGGTAACCTTACTTCAAGGAGAGAGCTATGTTATATAGACATTTCTAAATTATATTCAAAGTACTACTTCCTCTTATATATATAGATAGGGTATTGTAGTCGGTATCCGTAGATTAAAACCTTTTTATCTGATTTTGGAAATAATATGCTGGATAGAATATCATGTAGTCAATATAATCCGTCTAGTTTTATTCAAGCATTTTGCATAGCTGTCGCTCTGAATTAGCTACCAAACCACAAAAGGTATCGAGTTGACGTATGACCTTTCTGCAGCGGAAGAGTAGTGGGGGACGGGGGAGGACGTATGTCTGTCGGTGCACATTTCAGCTGCTTGATTTTGCAAACGTTTTAACAAACAAATGGGCCATAAATATCATAAGCAGCAAAGTTAGTACAAATGATAATCTCTTCAAGGGTTAGACTTTTAATGAATGCCCAAGCAAAAGGCTCGTAAACAAAATTTACAGAAAAGCCCGCCCTGCATCGCCTCCCTGCACCCACACATAGACAGCTGGCCATAAAACCAAAACCCCAAAGCGAAATATAGTCAACTTTGGCCTTTGCGAAAGTGAAATGTGAAATAAGCAAACAAATTGAAGCCAAAACACAAAATAAAGCCGACTGAAAAAAGGAATCGGCAAAACATACACACAGATACATACACATACATGTATGCTGCACATGTAACCTACAAAAAAAAGAAAAAAGTATCTAGAACTAGAACTACTGAAGCCTCAAAGAGAGAGCCGAGCGCTTTAGCCGTGTAGAGGAGTCTGCAATGTGAGAACGAACTAATACCCCAAATAAAGGTTAAACTAACAAATTTATGCCATCAACAACACCACGTCAAAGGACATAAATAAGCCCGAAAGAATTTTACCACAAAAAAAAAGTAAAAACAAAAACAGTAAACAACAAATTCGACCTTGCCGGCCCAAGCGCCATCTAGCGTTTAGATTAAGTAGTGAATAATTTCTAGAACGTGCTGCATACTTTTAGGGCTCCGCCATGTTTTATGTTATGTGTTATGTCTTTATAAACGGGTTTATTATATTTGGGCCATGTTGGCCCCATCCAGCCACATAATAACACATAAAACGAAATAAACAGCATTTATATACCAATTTGGACATGTGCATCCAGCTGGTGCCCTGAAGTGTCCTTACTGCAAGTGAAATAGTCGCTTCGTTTTGCAATTATCGAAGACTCAAGAGCAAGACAATTTGAGTTGCAATATGGAAGTGGGAGGGCCTTTTTGCAGGTTCTACAATTTCCAATTTAGGTTTCGAGAAATTTAATGCCTGTGCCATGTTGCTGTATCAGTAGTCCTGTGCCGCAAAGCAAACTGGTTCTAGGATATTCTATTCATGGCGTAGCAAACAAGACTTTGGATACTTTACATTAATGTAATGCTGCAATCTTTAGTAAGATAAGGTTTGGTTAAAAATAACTTTATTAAAAAAAATTACTAGATAATTTTATTAATTTAAATCTCTAAATGAAAAACGTTTTGCTGATTCCTTGTCCAGATAAAGCCAACTTGATACTTCAGCTAAAAATTATAAAGCAAATGCTGATGATGATTTATATATTTTGCTTTATGTGTAGGGATGATAGATAGGAGTCATGAAGCTAATATTAATTCACAATAAATCAAATACTGGAGCCGAATTTTCACCATATAAGCGTCTGCTCTACAGTTAAGTTAGGTTGGGCAAACACTTATGTAGATCCTTGGCCCCATGACTCATTTATTTCTCTAAAGATATCAGATTATCATTGAATCAAACAACAACGCAAAATTTTCTCTCACGAGTGCCCAGCAACAGTCTGATAATCCCAATCCCGCCGCTTTGTCAGTCAGCCCAGCGGAGGCGCCTATTTTAAATAATAATGATAACCCAATGAATGTATCCAATAAAGCAAATAGAGACAATTAAAATCCGTAGACGTACAGGGGTTTGGGGACTATAAGAAAACAAATTCGATAACCTTACGAAAAATTGTCATATACACAGTTAGAATACTTTACATCTATAATCGTTTGAAGTTTTGAAATTTCCTTCTCTTGATTATGTCATTTTTGATAATTTTTCCAGAAATTTCTAAGAAGAGATTTACACAGTGGAAAATAATAAACTTTAAAAGCTTTAGAACTTCCTTGCACTGACTGAATTTATTTGAATAATTATAAGAATGTTACTGATCAGATCTCGTGGCAAACCTGGCCGACTTACTGCAGTAAAAGTACCAAGGACCTTTGCTGTCTGAACAGAGCTCTTGTCTCAACTGGCTGGTGGGGAACCATGCTGAATGATTCTGAAGGCTGAACGCTTCCCACCACGACTTCTGTAGAAGCTGTGGGGATTAGGAGGCTGAAGACAACACTTTTTCTGTCATTGCCCAAGTCTGGGCAGGAAAAGATTCCGGTTCCTAAAGTCACACTTTCTGGATGAATTATCTCAGCTCTCCGAACAGAGTCCAAAATGCCTCTTAAGGTTTTTTGAGGCTGTCTCAACTCATATAGAGTCCATCGGTATCGCAACGGGCCTATTCCTGGTCTAAGTGAGTTGGGACGTTGGTTCCAACTGCCGCCCTAACCTAACCTAACATACTGCCCAGATTAAGTAAAAAGAATTGATATAGTTGAAATCTGTTTAAGCTTTTTATTTTTGATGTTCTCTTTTGTCTATTTTTAGACTAGTAAGTGAAATTGGGTAAAATTTACAGAAATTGTGATGAACAGAAGAGTGCGCTGAACAACAAGAGATAGGTCCTTTTTTGGATGGTTCTAAGTAAAAAGTGTCACAAACTTTTGAAAACTTGTCAAAACCTGCCGTTTTTGTTTCCTAGAATTTCCTTTTCCTTTTGAGCCATGCCAGCCCACGAAGGAACTGATGAATATGCATTTTCATACAATTCTAGTGTAGAGAGGCGCCATCTATCGACAACAAGTTAAACCTACTTGCCTGGGAAAGAGAGATTTCTTATAGGTTGTTCGTTACAATTGATTTGAATTTTCTTTTTAAATAGTGGCAGTCGTAATGAATTTATTTGGTACTAAAAATATTATTAGTAAATTTCCGAGAAGTTCACCAAAAATATTTGCTATTCATTTGAAACAATGAAAGTAGTTTCTTTGTAAACTCTTTGCGTTTAAATTTGGTTTTCCTGGAATTGAAGACAAAAGTTTGAATACGTTCAGGTGAATTGATTAAGTGAGTAAAAGGGAGCGGGAGTAGGTAGCTTTGAAACTTCACATGAAGCTCTTTAATGAGGAAAGAATGTTTCTGCTACTGGAGCGGGGTCAAACATGCTTCAATTCGCTTTTAAGGCGGTACTTTATGGCAAAATGTGTCAAAATGTTATCAGAGTCAGAATCTGTGATTAGGATTAAGTTGAACGAATGGTTTTAGGAGGCGAATATATTAGACTTAAGAAAAAACACTATTGTGCATTATCTATCGTTAATAAGAATTAGGAATTGAGGATGCCTTTAGACTCACCAAGAAAGATGCTGCAGATCTTGCAAAGGACATGCCTGTGCTTCTGCAGCCAAGTGATGAAATGCTAGCTGGGTACAGGTGCAATCAAAACTTTGATACCAAACTCAGTACCGAAGAGGCACGGACATCTCTTGTGGCAGTTCACCCTATGAAACCACATACAATATAATGGTAGACAGACGGATCCCTCACTGATAAAGGAAGTGGACTACGGGAAGTAGGACCCAGGATCAAATATTACAAATCACTAGGCAGACACACCAACATTTTCCAAGCTGAAGTCTGTGCTATTGGAAGATGTGCAGAATTCAATCTGCATAGGAACAGCCATGGCAACGATATTTCCATCCAGTCTGATAGTCAAGCAGCAATAAAGGCATTTAGCAAAGCCAAGATCACATCAAGGCTGCTTAAAGAAGTGAAAACGTCACTGGATAAATAAGCATCCCTGAAAAAGCTCACGATTTGATGGGCTCCAGGACATAACAACGTACTTGGAAATGTACTGGCAGATAAACTTGCAAAGACCGGTGCAGCAACACCGCTAATCGGAGCTGAACCACACTGTGGGACTGGTAAACTCGTGGTACGGGACCTATTGTGAATAGAGGTGGTACAAACGACTGCTTCATTGGGCACAGATACTAGGGCTTAAACCGTCGAAAACCCTCCTTTCCGACTGCAACCGTAAGAGGTTCAAAGTCATGATAACTCATGGGAAGAACACCGTGAGAACTCTGACGGGCCTCCGCAGCCATTTAAACAAAATTGGCATAGCGGATAGTGGACTATGTCGCTTCTGTAGCATGGAGGAAGAAACTTCAACCAAAATATCGGTATCGACTTCGATATTCAAAGCGTAGAATTGGTATCGCACATCCCTACAGAGCACACGATTCCATATATCCGAGTTAGCACTTGCTGTTGATATATCATGTGAATCTTTCCTAGAACTTTCGATTTAATTTTGAATATGCCCAATATCAAGACAACCCACCATATAAAT
The DNA here is from genome assembly GCA_037043745.1 of Chymomyza amoena. Classification (NCBI taxonomy): domain Eukaryota; kingdom Metazoa; phylum Arthropoda; class Insecta; order Diptera; family Drosophilidae; genus Chymomyza; species Chymomyza amoena. The sequence continues at coordinate 55,127 of JBAMAX010002336.1, read as the reverse complement.
ATTTACCCCTTCCTAAGTGTATTCCAACTTCGTTGTGGCGCACATTTTATTTTTATTAATATCTTTTACGTTCAATGCCAATATGGCAGACTTGCCGCAAGTGTTTTTATTCCCGTATAGAGGCGGCTATATCGTCTCATCTGGTATGCATGGCCATAACCAGAGTCTTATTGTTTGTTATTTGCCATAGCGAGTAAAAGCCGAAATATTGCGTATACACAATGTTGCCAAGAATAAGCAGTTTCGTTCGCTGTACACATAATAGGGCAATGTGGCATTATGTTGCGCCTACACACGCACACACACAGAGATACTTTGCCATCACAGATACTCCTCACCCACACATAGACAGGCGGTAGGACAATTAGCATAAATGACATAAATACTTGTTCCATTCAAGTTCAGACGGAGGCACTTGGGCCGACTTTAAGTGTTATGGGTTTAGTTTCTAAGCGTTTGGTTTAGTGTTATTTTTATATTTTTGGTTTTTTGGGTTCTGCTGACATCTTGACGTTTGCATGCTCTCCAGAAAATACTCGAAGAACAATATCGATTCAATTATGGTAGGCGCCAGGCGGCGTTTACTTTTTGGAAATTAACATGAAAATCAAATCAACAAATGAAATCCAAGAGCAAAAAGCAGCGTCAAACAACCGGGAAGTCTTCATAAAACAAACCGTAGTCTAATAAAAATGTTTGTCTAAGCACAACAACAACAACGATAACAACAACTTGAAGGCGACAAGATAAAAGTCGTAGCAGAGTCCCAGACTCTGTTTCCGGCGCCAGGCGACAAATGCCAAATGGCTGGAAATTTCTTCTACGTCATTCATTTTATTTATTTGTGTATTTTTAGACAACTTTTACATCCACACGCTCCATGTGCGGCTCAGCCTTGCCTTTGGCCAAAAGGAAACAACTGACCAAGATTGCCTGGGCTTTCTTGCAGCTACCGTCCCGAAAATGTTGAGTTAGCACCCCAGTAAAACAATATAATAAAGTGGAAAACAACTTTAGCTGCCGTGTTCCCACTAACTGTGGGTCTAAAATCTTCGTAAAATGACGATGCTTCGGGCTAAAGGGAGTCTGAGGGGGTGTGGTATGGGTGCAATTGGTACATGGTTTTGCCATTGCAGCGACAACGACTACAAGTCCTCGCACCAATGTCCTTGAAGCGGTATGCGTTCCAATTACTACCGTACATTGACAGAAATGCTGCGGCATTTAAAGTATTTCAAGCGAAACTATCCAAGTCGAAGTCACAGCGTCCTGCTGCTCCTTGGCGTCGACCGCCTGGACGTGGACTTTAAGGGTTTAACTTTGATTTTTATTAGAACGTTTGCTTAGGAAAGCATTGAGATTCCATCATAGAAAGAGTTCATTCTTGGAACAGAAAAACGATGTATGATTATGTAGATTCTCAAATATCAGGTCTATCGAAAGAGGAGTCGCCTTGGGAAAGTGTACTGCTAGGAGGGGTTCATAGTAAATCCATAACTAGGAGTGGGCAGAGCTACACACACCCCACTCCCATCTCAACAAAACATCCTTATTCGCTTTCCAGCACCAGTATTAAGTCATGGAACACGATATCACTTTACAACTAAGTTGTGCACATAAATTAAGTATTCGCCTCGTTGGTGCGCCACAAAGCTGCTATATGGGCACCCTTGTACTACCAAGACGTCGTCTATAATACTTTGTAGGACATTTGTGGTGAACAAAAGCGCAATGCACGCTGCAGGAAATGACATATCTTTGCTTTTGCCCTGCTTTATTATATCTTGCTGTGCGTGCAACGTAGCGTATGCGTAATATTTTTGCCTGCTTTTGTTTTTGGGTGAGAAACTTGTACTTTTTATTATGCTGATGTCATGGCGATGTCATACAAAAGACAGCTTATTAAGCGCCCACATGTTTAATCCAAAAAGTGTGCACTGAGCGAAAAAGGGGGTGTCCTTTTTTTTAAGGAACAATTTGTAATTGAAGTCATGCTGAATTTAATGCTCAAGTAGATATGTATGTTGGTCGATACGTGTCTAAGACCTTTTTTATTGAGTCAAAGCAGGGATTAAGGGCGTACTTAGGTATTTAGGAGAAGAAAGCAATTACAAGAATAAAAATGGCATATGTTAAAGTCGAGCGTAGGCGAATATTGGGATACACTGTACCAAAGCATTATGATTAAATCTGATATGATAGAAATGATTATTTTGTTGAACGGTTCAAGCAGCTCACAAACTTCCGACTCTGAGTCAAGTATCCAATGGGTAACCCCTGAACAACCTTTCTGGGAGCTAGCTAGTTGTGAGAAGGCGAATCATGGCTTCGTGACCGAAAAAAACAGGTTCTGCAGTGGGCTTATAGCCCACTCAGGAAAAAAATACTTATTACAGAAACATCACGAATTAATTCACCCCCCTGAGGACCTCTAAAACAATCCCACGGGAACTTTATAATGTAACCCCAATATCAAAAATTAAATGAACTTATCTACTATAGAATATTAACGAATCTAATCTGAATATTTGAGTGCTGCAGCTCTTGCCATTCCTAAGATCCTTGCATATTGACTTTTCTAGTCATCCCAATCATACTTTAGGTAACTTTGTAGAACCAGTAATGTCTTCTTCTGGAAGCTACATACATTTTCGTCTTACACTTACTTAATGTATCCTTTATACCATAAGTTACAGGGTATGAAAAGTCTATATATTCTGGATGGATGATCAAGTCCATATAAGTAGTACAATAGATCCACTGGCGTTGAAGCTTATTTTACACCCAGTACTTAATAATAAGTGAGTGCCAATATCTCAAAGAATAATAGAGCCAGAATCATCCAACTTGATCTTCTGGAAGTGAAGAATATTTCAAAATCCGTCGCTATCTCTCATTTAATTAATTTTCGGAAGCATCGAGAAATCGAGAAAATTAGCGAATATATCGGTTTCTTTTATATTTCAAGACATCTTTCGCAGTCAAGAACATATTTGGAAGGTACTACTTCTAGTATTGTGGCCATTACAACCGGTTACCAATCATGGCCACGGAAATTATCCTACGTCAGTATCTGTCTTGTACTTGATGGCGCCAGTTGGTAATCCCCAGGCAACGAAGATCCTTCATCTCGACGTCGACCCTCCAGTGATTTCCGCTCGAATACCTTTTTGGCTGGAGCATTATCATCATGGTATGTGCCGAACTAGATACTGATCAGCTTATACAGCTCGTGGTTCATTCGAATACGGAAATCACCATCCGCACTTATCGATCCAAAGGTCCGTCGGAGAATTTTTTTCTCGAAAGCGTCTAAAATCGCCTTATCGGATAATATTAATGCTTCAGCGCCGTAGAGAATCACGGGTATGATGAGGGATTTGCAAAGGGTTATTTTTGTGTGTCTAGAGAGGGTTTTACTCTTGAATTCCTTAAGTAGCCCAAAGTAAAATACTTTCCGGATTTTATTTAACGTGGTATATTCCTTTGCAGGATTAAAACCATGGCTTTCAAATATGCAACTTGAGTGTAAATATAACACAAACAGTCTGGATTAATGCGCCAAACTAACGCCCCTCAGAGCAATCATCCGACACTGACATTTCTTTGGTACCAAATTTGGAAGCATGTTGTCGGGCATGCAAACCCCCTTGGTGAGGAGCGAGATGTATCTATCTATCATCTCTTCTGCTTTATGGCTAGCAGCACCACGCCGAGCCAAGCTGACTCTACCAGAGATTTGGGTTTCAACCACAGCCACCACGATACTCCCACAAGGAGGCCGACCTCAATGATTACGCTTGGACGTGTACTCAACCCATGGTACCGAAATTAAGGGCTCGTTTTGGGGAACCCCGCTAGTTTTGGCATCAAATGCCCGGGACTGGTTACCCATCTGCCTTCTGTGGTTCAATCATCCGCCGACGCCGCATAAATACGACTTCCTGTCAGCATCGACTCTCCAATCGAATGTGGCCAACGTTAACGCTGACTTCGACGGCTAATCCCAAGCTGCCCCATATAATTATTTGGGTCCAACTTAAAGCATCCACCCACCCATTTCCTGACGATCCCTATTTAGTCGCCTCTGAACACTGTGGTGGATATTCTAATCCCGCCACCCCACGGGAAAGCCCAAAGTGACAGCAGGTATTTCATCTTGTCCAGGTTTACAGCTAGACTCATGTTTTTTCGAGCCTTTATCAATTTTTGAGAAGGTAGCTTGGAAGCTGCCGGATACAATTCTTTTAACACAAAGCTGTCATTAAAGCTTCTTAAGCGGAAAAAAACTTTTTATTTTGGGAGATAGGTGGATCAAATTAGGTTAGTTTAGGGTTGCAGTTGTGACAGGTCACAGGACGTCTCAACTCACTAAGGCGAAAAATAGCCCGTTCTGATACCGCAGTGGTGGACCTTCTACGACCCTTCCCCATCCTCTTTATTTTGAAAGGTACTACAATTAAAATTCTTTTTTTTAACAATCACGGAAAGGTTCTTTTTCACCATTTCAACCTCCTTCATTTGCTTTCCCAATTTGTTAACTTATTGCTCGATTTTTTGGCGCAGTGCACTTGAATACACACCAAATAGGTCAAGTAACTTGGAGTGCATCATCGTCGTAGCATCTGTCGGGTCTTTGCATTAGTAAAATGAAAGAGTACTCACCTGTAACCAAGCCCAAAAGTCAAGTGGTATGTAGTGGCTGCTGTTGTTGTTGTTGGTTTTGTGGGTTACTTTTGGATGCGCCTCGACGATTCAAAGCCGTTTCTTTCACTTAAACTAATTGATGCAGTCCACTTGGAAAATGCTTCTCTTTTTTTTGTGGGTATAATAATCTAAGTATATACGTTTAGTTCGGGGAGTAAAAAGTGCAACGTCTGGTCTGGGGTCTTGAGCTATTTGCCGCAAGTGTCGCTATCCGTGCAGTGGCTCTCGCGTGACTGATGAATGGGCCGGACGAGTCTATATAGTAGCCGATTCGGGTCTGCTCTGACCTGGTCTTCGCTTTACAGCGAGCGTATAAAAATTTTGATAGTGCTTTCAGCTACTATGTTTATATTTAAACTGCCAAACATTTTAAATATTCAATTTTGGACAGAAGCGTGCCGCGAGTTGTTTGTGGCATGAGGCAAGGGCCGTCCAAAATTGTATTTTCTGTTTTTGTTTTTCTCTCGAAACAATAACGAAATAAAAGCCTTAAATAATTTATTGCATTTTAAATAATTTGTTTAGAACGCTTCACAGCGCGCGTACCAAAAAACAGGCCATAAATTAAAATTCAATTTGTGCCAATTTTATATTTAATAACAACAAAAAGCACTGCACATATTTTTAAAACTTTAGATAGAATTTTTTAGAAAAACATTTCCAATTTTTGTTGTGTGTAACTTTTATTTTACCGTCAGCGTCAGGACGCGTTTTATTTGGACGCGCGTTTAGACCGCAGTACGTCCACTCGGCCTGAAGACTTGAACTTGATTGAAAAACTGCTGCCTGCTGCTGCTGCTGTTAGTGGAAAATATTTCTCAAGTTTTTCTCAAGTGCCGATTTATTTTCACTCCTCGTGCGTGTTCTATCTGCGCTCTTGTTGTTGTTTTGTTGTGTTGTTGTTGCCGAGAGTGTATCTATAAAGTTTATACTTCCATTGACACCCTTTCCCTTTTGCCCACGCGTAAGCCCTGTGCCGCACACACTGAGCGTGAGAGAGCGCGCGAGAGAGAGTAACCGCGTCATCGAGAGAGAGCGCCGCTCCTCCAGCTGTTTCCTGCAGTTTCTAGGCAATGCCTTAAACAAAAAGCTTTACACACATGCACAGGTATACGTCAGTCATATGTGTGTGTATGTGTCCGCTCAGCTGTTCGCTTCATTGTTTTGATTTTGTTGTTGCACACACACACATCACACTGACACACACACATCAGCTTTGAAAGCAACAACAAGTTACTCGCGGGATTTCTGATGGCTAAGTAAGTCATCAAAGAAGATTTTCTAGTCTATCTACTACATTAATTTTTATGGCCAGAAGGAGCAAGAAGCTGCAGTTGTAGCAGTAGAAGATGCTAGTTTGTATCTTTAAAATACGTATTTGTTGTAGAAAATGGTGGTCAATGGTGGAAGGAATGATGACAATGAACTTTGACTGACTTGATTAGAAGGGAGGGTGCTTTTGCTTTTTGAATGATAGGAACGAATACTACTTATTATAATTACGAGTGTCAGTGAATATAAATTAAAAATCTTTTAACATTTTTTTGTTTAATTATATTTTTAATATTGGCTTATCAGCCTATTTAAAATTAAGGCTATAATCCAAAATGATTTACAACAGATTTGTGATATTTTACAACATTTTTTGGTATTGTAGATCGGATGGGTGCAATCTCTTTCTTTCTTTGCCTTGGTCTATGACCCGCAAGGGCACTGGCTAACGAATTAGGATGCATTTCCAATCTGCTTTTGTGTCTCCCGCTCAGATTATTAATAGTGTCCCCTATGAAATCCATATTAAGGTCTTTATGTAAATTTCTATTCCTAATATACCATGGAATATCTGTTATTCGTTGTATAAAATTGATAGCTTACTTTACCTACCCAGAAGCCAATGCATTTTTGGCGATTTTGGGTTTTTGACTGAATGTTCCTTAAATATTTGAATCGTTGTTCTAAAAAGAGTTTTAAAGTGAGTTGCCGGTACAAGAATTTCAAAAGTAGACGCCCAACAATTTATACACGAATTTTGTTGCTTCGAAAATTTTTGTGATTTCGGACAGAGGTTTGGTATTTTGTCTTATATTACCATAATTTGGCAATGAAGTATCAATTTTTACAGTTTTCTATAACATCTACACTTTTGACTTCATTTTGATCTTCTTAGCAACACCCATTTACTCAAATATGGACTAAATTTGACAAGACGATAGTATTACAAATTATTAGGTATTAAAATAATGTTTTAATTTTAATTTATTAACAAGGACTGTTATTAATATGCAAAATTGAATACTCCGAAATTTTATTATTTAATACCACAACTAGGTGGCAACTCCTTAGCCCAAGATGGTTTTATACTATGTTGCCGAACGGCGTATTTACCAGAGTTTTTAATAGAAATTTTGTTAAAATGAAATTCATGAATTAAAAGTTTAGATTTATCAAAATATAAAGATACAAATAAATCCGAAATGGAACAAATTTTCCAAACACGCACGTTTTATAGGTGAAATTAATTATATCTTGAACATTGTTGCTAGTAAATTTAAAACCGTAGCGAAAGTATTTTTGAGGCACCATTTTTTTCCCCGAAAAACTAAAAAAAAAGTATCCAAAAACATGTTATCCAAAAAAAAAAATCGAATACGTTTCTCAAAAAAAAAAGTCAAATTTTTATGTTTCTTGGCCCTAAAATCCACTTTTCTATGCAGATTCATTTTTCGTGTAAATTAGTGTTAGCCTATGGGACGTCACAATGAATTCAATATGGCGTTCTCGAGAAGACTTTTTTTTTTTAGTTTGTGAATACAAATTTGAATCTGAACATACAAAATAAATGTACCTATTAAATCTATTCAAATAAATTAATATTTAATATTTTGCTCATAAAAATTAAGGATCATATATTTTTTGTTATATGCATTTCAGAGCGAGATTTTTCAGTAGTCGGGTTTGGGCTCTTTGGATTTTTTTTTTGATATTCGGGTTCAGTTTTGTTTTAAGTCTTTGAGTCTCTCGACAGAACTTCTGGTCCGAATGAATCTCACCTTCCCACTGTCGACGGACTAATTTACTGTCAATTATTTTGATATAAAAGATTGGCCACTAAAAATAAATTTCTGATAATCTCATTCCTCATTTTGATTCTCCATGGCACTTACTGGATGTTACACCTCGAATGACTAAAAGTAGGCACTCTTCATAAATGATGAAAGAGATTGAAACGATTACAATTTTTAACACCTGCATCAAGCCGATTTTATTATATATGTAGATATGAAACCTAAAAAGTCGCGATTTCGCCAAAAAGTTCGGTTTTTGTAAACAACTGTCTTCGAAAATTCACAAATATTTTGGCTCCGAACCATCTCAAATGAACAGCTTTTATGAGCTCATCACTTTAACAAAACCAATATCCATAAAAGATGGAGAGATGGAAGAGAGTAAAAATGGCTTTGCAATGGAATCTACAATACAAGGCACCCGTACAGCTGGGTGACCCCAGATAGCTTGGATAAGATCGATAAATGCTAAACATCGGCTGTATGCCAAAAAATATGAAGAATGAATTTGAAGAAAGGAGAACTCTCATTTCTGCTCTATTTAATTTCTATTTATCGTAAGCTATGTTGGCAATTACCATGGAATTAATATATTTTTTTTTTCAACACTTCTCGAAATCTTAATTTATTGTATTCCGCAGCTCACAAGATAAAGGATTTTATTGGGTGGCACCCTTTTCAGTTCTTGTGTCTTATAAGCTTCGTGATTTCAATGTTAAAGTTGCTACAAACCAGCAAGAAATATTGCACAACTTAAAAAAATTTCCTATAAACAATTTATCAGCTGTGAATAAATTTGGTAAAATTTTCCACTTCATAAATTGGCATAAACTATAGTATTTCTAGCAACTGCATTTCACGTATTTTACCCCATTTAAAAACACACCTACAAGATAGCATTTTAAGCTTCTTGCACTTCCAAAGATTACACTCCCGTTAAAAGCGCTTACCAAAATAATAGAGTCTAAAATTTCGATGCAAGACCATCTATTATTGTTTTCATTAGGCAACATCTTTCACATCATTTAATCAACTTTTACGGTACTTACACACTGAGAGAGAAATTCACTCATTTTGAGTTTGGAAGAGAGAGCGCATTGCTCTCTGCTTTTGCCATTTGGCATTTGGCACGCACTTCCAGTGCAAAAGCTTCAGAGCTGTTAACTTTCACTGTGTTGACATATGTAGAGCAAAGCTTTCTCCAGCATATGCGAGTGTATGGAGCACGCTCTCTCGCCAAAAGTAACAAAGGCAAAGCTTTTACTCGCCTTCAGTCATGCTCACAAATACATACAGCTGAGCGTGTTTGTATGTGTTGTTTTGTGTCTCTGTATTTGTGTTTGTGGACGTCGGCTTGCGGCGTTGCGTTGTTTCATTGATGCCCAAATATAGGTCAACAACGTGCTCCGGGACAGAAAACAGAATTATCAGTGTCAGGCAGACAGTCGGTGAGTCGGGGAGTCACAGCAAGAGAGAGTGCAATGAATATGATGCTGCTTTGTTAGTGTGTGTGTGTATCTACACTCTGTGTATCTGTGTGTGCGTGTTTCACAACATTGTAAATTGTATCTGTTTGCGATTGTTTAGGTAGGCAGCGAACAGCGAAAACAAATTACGCGGCATTAGATTGCGCATACGCCCCGCATACAGAGCGACGCGTTGTGAATTTTCGCCTTTTGTTAGCTATCATTTGAATTTATGGGCAACCTTGCTGACAATATTTGGCTGCATTTGCCACTATCCTGTGCCCATTGTTGTCCTAGTTGTAGCCAAAAATAATTTCAGCGCCATTTTAATGCGTTTTGCAACTGTCCAGTAGACATTTTTTTGGGCCATTGTTATTTGACAGGGAGGGAACTATGGCGAAGGCGAATTGTTGTGCGCCGGATTTAGTCAAAATTTGTGTTTTAGAATTCTAATTTTGAGGTATTCGGTGTATCTAGTTAGTAACTAATCAGAAACCTGCGCCAGTAGAAGTATGCGAGCGAAAGTGGCGATGGATTGGACATACCTTTCGGAGATACAACGAGAACTTCGCTCGACGGGCACTTCGTGGAACCCTCAGAGGAGAGGACGTTGCGTTGGTGCGCCAGCAAAATCATGGAGAATATTGATTGATCATGAACTATAAGCTGCCAGCTACTCATAGAATGATATCTGCTGTGAATCCCGTAATAGAGTTCGCTACAAGAGGATGGTCGAGGCCCTATGCCCCCTGGGAGTCGAGTATGAGACAGAAGAGAAGAAGTAGGTAGTATGACAAACTGGCTTGTGAGATATCGAAACTTAAGTCCAGAAAAGGCGGATGAAATGAAAGAGTTCTGAAACTATCGCTTCTTGTCGACTTTGTGAGGAAATTTTTTGAAACTTTTCCTTTCTTTTGGACTGTTGTCTATGTTCCACAATTTCAACCTCTCTCACCATTCAATTTCACGATGGAAGAGCTCCTTAAATCTCGAGATCTTTGTCTTGTTTTTGTTAGTCCTAGCATGCGTCTTTCAATCTTCCCCAACATCTTAGTGAGGCATTTTTAGGAAAATATAAATAAACTTTTAAGTTTCTTATAGACTGCTGTCGCTGTTCCAGAGCTTCATCCCTTTCACCACTGGATTCCAAGACGTAAATCACCAATTTCATAGAGCTGCTTAATATTCCTCCCAGATCAATGGCTTATTTTCGTTAATCCTGGCGCTTCACGCTTTCTAGACCTCCTGAATCCGTCCCTGTAATTTGGTCATAATTGAATTTTATGCGCTGCAGCTGACAGCTGCTTTGACTTCGTTTTTTTTGTCGAATTTTCGTTTTTTTTGTTGCATGTGGCATGTTGCGTGCTGGCTGTCTGTCTTTTGCTTTGTTATTTAAGCATTTATGACACACAATTTGTGCAAGTTTCTGTCCATTCTCCATTGTCAGAATTGGGTCAAAAGTTGAACTGTCAGCGGAGGAGCGCTTTGGTTCAGCAGTGTCACGGGCTGCTTTGTTCTCTCTAGTTCCTTTAGCTAAACATATTTATATTTTCTGGATAATCCTAATTGCATCTTTAATGTGCGCTGCACGATGCTTCACGCTTCCACACACAGTCCACTCCCTCCCACTCCCCCCGATGATAACGCAAGTTTCTGCAGCGTTTGCCATTTGCAACTTGGCACTCGTTTTCGATGTTGGTTTTGTTCGTTTGGTATTCGTTTCTCGTTGAGGTCGTTGCTTTACATCAAGGACTTTTTAAAGGATAAAGTATAAGGCAAAAGCTTGTTCATGTACAAGTGTTTTTTGCACTGCAATGTTCTTTGCTCCCAGTGACCCCAAAAGCACTAAAAAGGAAGGAAGGTGTAAGCTGTGTACATATTTGGAATGAGTTTTGAGTAAGCTCAAAATCAAATTAAGGTAGGTATTAAATTCTTAACATAAATCTCGTTCAGTCAATTTGGGGGAGTGCATAACGTTTTGATTTTAATTAGCCGGAAAGGTTAAGATATGGTGGTTCATGGGTATAAATAAAGACTCAGAGGAATAAAATATAACACTCATATGCAGTATAATAATAAAAATAATTAAATTAAGAAGCTGTGTGGGGCTAAGCCATGAGCCGACTGGGAAGCGGTCCAGGTGAGAATATTTGGTGATAAGCAGAGATATCTCGATAGGTTGATCACCCATGGAGTTTGTTTTGTTTTACCCTAGAACTAAGGGCTGCCAAGTAGTCTAGATCAGCTTCTTGCCAAACATCTCCGATATCTAAAAACACACGGTTCCTATAAGAGGCGGTCCAGGATATTTGGTGATAAGCAGAGGTATCTCGATAGGTTGATCACCCATGGAATTTAACTTGTTTTAGCTTAGGACTAAGAGCTCTCAAGCAGTCTGGATCAGCATCTTGCCAAACGTCTCCGGTAGCTAAAAACACCCGGTTCCTATAAGATTTCGAAAAAAGGGAAACTTTGAATCTCCCTCTTTCCGTCTGATATAAGGTTGTCAAAAAAGTCTTGCGGTATTTTTATTGAATTTTCAATTGTTCATAAAATTGGTTATAATAATGCGATTTAAGTCAAATATGCGCCGTTTTGTTCGATGACGAGTTCCCAACGAGATGCCAACTTCATAATGCCCCTCTTATAGAAGCTCGCTTCCCTATTGTCAAAAAACTCGGAGAGCCAACTTTCACAGGACTCTCTTGTGGACAACTTCCGATTACGAAGCGCGTTCGTCATGGACAGAAATAGGTGGTAATCACTTGGTGCGAGATCCGGACTATACGGTGGATGCAAAAGAACCTCCCATCCGAGCTCCCGGAGCTTCTGGCGCGTCACCAAAGATGTGTGTGGCCTGGCGTTGTCCTGATGGAAGACAATTCGGCCTCTGTTGATCAAAGATGGCCTCTTCTGCATGAGTGCTGCATTCAAGCGGTCCAGTTGTTGGCAGTACAGGTCCGAATTGAGCGTTTGGCCATAGGGGAGCAGCTCATAGTGGATGATTCCCTGCCAATCCCACCAAACACACAGAAGAACCTTCCTGGCCGTCAATCCAGGCTTGGCCACCGTCTGGGCAGCTTCCCTGCTTTTCGACCACGACCGTTTACGCTTCACATTGTCGTAAGTGACCCACTTTTCATCGCCAGTCACCATCCGCTTCAAAAACGGGTCGATTTTGTTGCGATTCAGAAGCGATTCGCATGCATCCATACGGTCAAAAATGTTTTTTTGCGTCAAGTCGTGTGGCACCCATACATCGAGCTTCTTTTTCAATCCAAGCTTCTTCAAATGGTTTATAACGGTTTGATGACTCATGCCCAGCTCTTGGCCGATGCTACGGCTGCTACTATGCCGGTCTCTTTCGATCAATTCAGCGATTTTATCGCAATTTTCGACAACAGGCCTTCCGGACCGTGGCGCATCTTCGATCACCTCTGCACCAGAACGAAAACGTGAAACCATCGTTGTGCGGTGGAAATGGAAACTGTATCGGGTCCATAAACTGCACAAATTTTATTGGCAGCATGAGATGCATTTTTGCCTTTATCGTAGTAGTACTGTAAAATATGCCGTATTTTCTCTTTATTTTGCTCCATGTTTGCGACGCTATAACTCACGAACGACTAAAAGCAAACAACAATTAATCAAACACGTGTTAGCACGTGAAAAGAGCTTTCCAAAAAGCTCTAGCGTGAACCGATGCGACGAATACAACTAGAACTACGCGCTTGCAAAGACAAGCTTGCGGAAATACCGCAAGACTTTTTTGACAACCTTATATAATAATTTTTCACGAATCTTTCAATCCCTTTTCCCGAAATCCAGGTACAAGAAAACCCAATAAGTCAGGTTTTTGAGATAACCTCAACGTTATTTTGGAGGTTATGTCAAAACTTTGGAAATTAAGATTCACATTCATCGACTCCCTCTTGGGAGTGCTATTGCACAAAGGAAGTTTCTCTTAATTGATTTATTGAGTAAATCATTAAGTCCAAAAGAGAGTTCTAGCCCCTTGTATAAAGAAACTCGATTAATAGGTAGTAAATGTAAAAACGATTCTTATTTATTCTAAAATTATTCTTAAAATTATTCAAATGTCGTCAGGGTTGGCCTCTACGATTCTTAAGTGATAACTATTAGCGTCACCTTAACGATATTTTTTCTACCTTATAAATTTAAATTTTCTTACTAATGACTTAGTTATGAGTGTTTTATCAATTGTTATTAACATAAAAATTAATGAGTTGGTAATTTATATTTTTTGGAAATTTTGTTTATAGTTAGTTACTGGACTAGTATGAGCAATAGGCTACAATGCTTTACCTGAAAAACCAGTTCCCTGAGCAGTTTTTGATTCGTAATTCTTTTACTACTTCTGAAAAAATTACGTGCTTACTTTATTGTTAAAACTTAAACGAAATGATTATAGGACAACAAAGCGTACTTTAAAATTGTCCGAAGTGTTATCGGAAAGAGTTCTTGTTCTTATTTGTTTAACTATTGATTTTACCCACCATATAACAACTTTGCTTAATGATGACTTTGATAAATAGCAATTCGAGGGGGTTACCACCAGACATTTGACGCTTCTTGAAAGCCAATTAAATATGACAAATCATTTAATAATGCAACCAATGGACTTTGTTTGGAATTATGAAATGGTAGGGTGTGAAAGGGGTTTGGGGGATGTGCTGCAGTTTCGAGTAGGGAAAGCTATGCCTAGTCAGCTGACGCTTGTTCCGATTTATCGTACATAGACGTCAATAGAATAGTTCGTGAGCAGATGTTGTCTAGCAATTGTGACCCTCTCCCTCCACCAAAAATGTTGCTTCCATAAATCGTGACTCATTGACTTGGTCAGTTGTAGTGGGATGTGCGATGTGTGTTTGATTACATCAGCATATGTTGCGATAAAGTTAACAAGTACACTGGGAAAAATTTTGTAGTTTTCGATAATTATAATCAGATAAAAGATAAAACAATCGAAAATAGGTAAAAATTAAAAAAAAAAAAATCTTACACGAAAGCCAAGAACAATTGTAATTTTTATACCTGTATGAATAAAGGATACCCCCTAGTAGTTGACGAGGTTGTGAGAGATGAATGCAGGTCTAGGCGTAGGATTACGTGGAGTCTCACCCGTCATTGGGAAGACCTGGACTACGCGGGCGACAAATGTCTCTTCTCTTATGAACCTAGTGATATCCAAGCCAAATCGAATAATCTCGAGATCCTTGCCAGCAAAGTTGGACTCTCAATAAACGCATCCAAAACCAAAGCGATGCGCCTCAACCACACCAGCCGAGGCAGCATAACCACCTGCGGGAACACTTTCGACTTTGTCGATAGCTTCTCATACCATGGAACCACGATTTCCACCAGTAATGGGGTGGATGAAAATATAGAGAATCGTCGCAACAATCAGCATTTGGAGAAACTAGCATATAAGCAGAAGAACAAAGCTGAGAATCTTCAATGCATGGGTCAAAACCATCCTGTCGAAACTACAGTTATTGGTCAACAAGTGCTTAAAGATTATATGCGGGATATTCTGACCCAAATGGATATTAAGCGCGGAACAATGGTACTGTACAAGTGAAGTTACAATCTGTACTGAGATAAGAACACGCTGGATCAGCCATGCTCTTAGGAAAAATCGAAGCAGCGTCGTCAGGGTGTCTCTGGAATGGAACCTCCAAGGAAGCAGACGAGTGGGAAGGCCTAAAGGCAACCTGGCGACGTACAATATTAAACGAATTGCCCCTACACAACATCAGCTGGAACACAGCTAAGCAAACTGCGCCAAATATAGTCCGTTGGAAAGTTCTTATAGAAGGTCTAAGGAGTACTAAGAGGAAAAAAAAAAATGGCGCAAGTAAAGTCTGGCGCGGACGACTTTGGGATACCCTGTACCTAGTGGTACAGTGGCAAGCTAGTGCTTGCAATAAAGTCCGGTTCCTTCATAAAAAACCAAAAAGAGAAGAATTTTTAAGCAAAAAGTTTTTGTTTAGACCAATCGTTCCTATGGGAGCTATATGATATAGTCAACCGATTTCGATTAAATTTGAAACAGTACTTTAATACTTTAAAATAATTTAAATGCCGAATTTAGTTCAAATATCTTTACAAACAAAACCTAAAACTTTTATTATTTTCGAGGTCGTCTGGAACACCCCTATGGGAGCTATATAATTTAAACCCGATATTAAAAGAATAAAATAAATATGTCTCCTATGGAATAATATGGGATCTAATGTGAAAGTTTGGTTACTGTAACTCTTACCATCTCTGAGATCTAGGCGTTCAAACGGACCGACGGACCCTTTGCACCATAACAGGGTATAAAAATGATTAAAGAATCTGGGACGGTGTGGCGAGCGTTTTCCAATAGCGAATTTTGTGTAATATATTAGCAGGATTTTTATAAAGTTTGTAACTTTAAAGGTTCTAAGTAAGACATCGATTCGATTTGATCGATTACAAAAAAATGTAGCAAATTTTTATATATTAAAACTATATCAAAAATAAATAAAACAGTACAACTGAAAACGTTTTTTTTTTTAATATGTAGAAGATGCCGTTAAATGGAAACAGCAAAAGCCATAATTGCAATTTGAAAAAGAAAATGAATAAATATTAAAATCACAAAGCATAAAAAATCACAAAAAAAAAGTGAAAATGAAGTATTATAGCTCAATGTCAACTTAAACTGGTTGTGAATTATAAGCGTTTTTAATAGAAAAAGCTTGAGAAAATGAAGATACCACACGATACTAGCTGCTGCGACCAAGCCAGTTATATACAGGTTCCAAAATACAGAAATATTATTTACATAAATTGTTAGATGGCTTATATTAGACAGTTTCCATAGGATACGTTGGTACTATTGGCAACCCATTGGATAAGCAGCATGCTCAGACAGTCGGCCAAGCGGATAAACGTCCGAAGGTCTTCTGTGTGTCGGTGGTGAAAAGAAAGAGAGGTACGAGGGGCACGCCAGCAAGGCGCTGTAATTCTCACCACTTATTGCCATGGAATTTGGTCCTTAACGCACATTTTTGCTTAATAGCACTTGACCAGACAGAGATCGTAGTGTCGTCATCAGGACATATGCGGCACGACAATGGTGACGTGTCAGAAGCTGGTAACTCGGACGGGAGGTTCTCTGCATCCACTGTCTAGTCCGAGCTGATCAAGTGAGTACCGCCTATTTCGGCCGTGACGAACGCGCTTAGTAATCAGTTGTCCACAACAGAACTGTCTTGTGAGAATTAACTCCCCAGAATGACAAAACTGAAGCGTAGCTTCTACTAGGAAGGCATTATGAAGATGGCATCTCGGTGGGAACTCGTCAACTCAAACAGATTTATGAAATCGAAGTATCTAGGTTTCCTTCTGGACTACCATAACCAATCTCGTGGAAGAGAAGGTCGGAAGAAATGAATGAAAAGACGGTTAGGTTCTTAATACATCTGCAAAAATTCGTTTGGTATACACAGAAGTCGTCAGCCTTATCCTAACTTATGGAGCGTTGGTCTGGTGTAAGGTGGATAGTACCAAATCTCATCCAAACAACCTTCAGAGGCGTCAAAGGGCGGCTTTGGATGTTATTCTGAACTTGGAACCAGTGGGAGCTTTCTGAAGTTGGCGGCGGCTAGAGGCGCAGAGAGCCTCCGGGCGTTAAATCTTCTCACGCCATCAACTTGTGGTCATAGCAGTAGCCTACTTGAGTTAGGTGTACCTGTGCAGAGTGGTGATAGTGATAACTGCTGGACGTTTTAGAAATGGAACGACAGCTTTGTCGCAGTTTTCCCGGAGGGGGAAGATTGTATGCAAGGAACCCCCTAAAAAGGGAACGAGCTAACGATCTATACTGATGGTTCAAAGATGGGTAAGGGCACTGGAGCAGGCATCCTCTCTGAAGAGCTTTCGACGAAGCTTTCATTCCAACTTCAGGTTTAGCGTTTTTCAAGCAGAGATATACGCAGTCTGGAAAGCGGCTAGACTAATTAGTCCTTGGCTCAGTCACTAACTGAGCTGCCTATACAACCTAACCTAACCTATCTGTAGATTGACAGTAACAGTTAAGCGAGTTCAATTCGAAAAAACTCTAGCTAATTTCTCTCAGTGTATGTACTATATATCAAGTCATTTAACAGCTTTATGAGACAGGTTTTGGTCGTTAAGCATGACGTATGTGTTATATGCAGCATTGGAGTGACGAGCTCGGATCTGAGTATGCCCCTAGACACATGTCCGTCAAGTTCTTGGTCAAAGCCGTCTTCGAGTGGAGGCACTCGGCTAGTTCGGAGACGCACACCTGAGCATGCTCGTCATATGCTTGGGACGGCGGGTGGGCGGTTAGGTCGGCAAAGTGTGTGATAAAGTCAAAGCATTCAATAATATCGTTATCAGCAAAGTAGAAGAGATAAGAAATTCGATTCGACTGACAGCAACTGAGGGCTGGCATATTACGCATACGTTCCATGGGCTCAGAAGAGAACGAGACTTTCGGCGAAGAACAACTAAAACGATCGCGGCGGGCGTTTTTATGGAAAAAGCGACGACGGGTGAAAAGTGAAAACAATTGTGAAAACAATTTTAACTACTCGTCAAATAAATATTTGTCAATTAAAAATACCAAAAGTTAAATAAACTGGCGCGTGTGAATAAATATATATACAAATAGATATATATGTCGTGTTTTTGTGAACTAGTCTGAATTCTTAAAAGCTACTACTAAAAGATGAGCGAATTATTGCGAGAGCTTGTAAGTCCCATCAACACAGACAGTTAATAGTAATATTTATAGATGTATCTTGTATCTATGCTTGGGTTATCAGAAAATTACTTTTTTTGATAAGAATTTGCAGCTGCGTTATGTATAGCTCTGTTTTTTTTATCAGTTTCGGTGCTATTAATGTTCTGTGTGTGCCATGTAAATCAAACTGACAAATTTTAATTTAAAATTGCATCTTATCTGTAATAGTTACAGCTACAGTATCTCAAAAAACATTTACGACACAAAGACAAAGACTTGTTTTGATTTCTTTTTCAAATGCCATATTTTATATCAGCCAGCCTATCTAACAAAATTTATTATTTTGGCTTTAATTTTTTGCTATCTCTGAGTTGAGTATTTATGAGCAAATCACAATAAGAAATTAGTACACAATTAAATATAAATTTAAGCAAAACTTATGACTAACACAAAGTCAGTCGAAATGATCTCATCCTGCTGCGGTTTCTAGACAAATTGATTTCAAGATTAAAAAAAATAAATACCGACAAATAATCACTTTATGCTTAGAAATATTTATAACACCTTAGCCATTTACAGATCCAGACAGGAAATGACTTTTTTATTTTTTTATTTCTAAGTATGTTGGAATTTATGTGTGGAATTTATTACCATATCTTACATATTACAGTAGCCTGACAGAGTTGTCAAATCTTATCGGAATATTGATAAATTTTTGCTAATTTTTCAGATATTTTTTCGCAAGGTCGTTTTGCGTGTGGCGTTCGATTTATTGTATCTGCATTTAGTATACATTCCTTTAGTTTGAAATAAAACACTTCAAGTTTTATAACGATTGTTGAATTTCGGTCTTAGCGCGTGACTCAACTAAATCGATTATTTTTAAAGTGATTTCATAGTGCGAGAGGTTAAGTAGCCAGTGAGAGGTCTACAAACGTCACATCTGGGCTATAAACGCCGTACCCTTTCTGAACACTCTGATCTTAATCATCAAATTTATGAAATCGATTTGATAATGAAAGAGCACAAAATTTTTGACCGATCTTATCTAACCGTTGCCTAATTAACAAAAGGATATGAATGGATTTGAAGAAAGGGAGGGGTAGTGGAGGAGGATCAAAAATTGTACATCGCTATTAGCGTAAGACTCTCGAGTTGCAGAACCAATTTGAGGATTCGACCAAAGCAGCCAGATCCTCTATGGTCACATAAGCTAGACTACCCAGATCCTTAAATAAAGGTTTACCCAGAAACTGGGTTTTCTAAGAAGCGCCGGTCAGCCGCAAAGCAGGTGTTGAATGCTTTCTATCTATTCCTCATCTCTCGCAGCTGCGGCAGAAATCGTGACGGTAAATGTGCAACCTCTCAGCCATTTTCCCTATGGTGCAGTACCCCGTTCCATCCTTGTCCTCTTTTTATGGAAGCGCAGGAGTTCAGATGTTCGCTTTGAATCATATCTCGGCCAGAGTGCTTGGAAGATGCGAGAACCGGACTCCATGTCCCATTCTCTTTCCGCCAGAGCTCTAGTCGTCTCCCTGATTTGCGATACGACGTCCCGTAATGGTAAAATTATAATGTTCTGTGACTTCCGTCCAAGGTGCCAATAAGTCTAGCCCCTTACCCTTGACTCTGCTAGAAAAACGCTTCACCAGTCGGGGAGGTGAATTGAAAGCTTTGTCGAAAGCTCTTCAGAGAAAATGCCAGATCCGATGCCCTTATCCACTTTCGTACCAACAGTATAGATCGTCAGCTCGTTCCCTTTTAAGGGGGTTCTTTGCATCCAATCTTCCCTTTCTGGGAAAACTGCGACAAAGTTGTCGTTCCATTTCTGAACCGTGGAGCAGTAATCACTATCCCCGGTCTGCACAGGTACGCCTAACTCAAGTAGGATACTGCTATGACCATAAGTTGATGGCGTGAGAAGATTTAATGCCTGAAGTATCGCTGCGATTCTTACCGCCGCCGATTTCAGGAAAGTTCCCACTGGTTCCAGGTTTAGAATAACATTCAGAGTCGCATGAGGTGTGGATCGCATAAGATCCGGTGATACCTAGGTAAATTACATTATTACTATCGTTCAACGTTTGATATATATTATTAATAATATTGATATTTTGGTATAATATCGAAACTGGCGACAAAACCTGGATCTTGCAACTTTTAACTATTTGAAATTTGAGTTGCAGCTCTTGTAGAATTGAATCGGTTTTTTCAAAAACCTCATAAGTCACATTTTTTTGCAACATGCTTTTTTTGCTGAAAATGATTCCTTAAAGGTAGATACGTATTCTGGCTTAAAATTACATAAGTCAATACAATCCTTCCTCTTCAAAAAATACCGTGAAAAAGACGTTCGTTGCAAAAACAACATAAGTCCAGTGACTTATGAGGTTTTTACATGACGTTTGATGTTTAAAATTGAATCGGTCATTTCAAAAACCTCATAAGTCCATAAATTCAAATTTTTCAGGAATCAATAAAAACTGTTTCATACACAAACAAATGAGTATTAACGGACTTTTTTATGCTTAATTTAGTATTTAAAAGATAAAAAATTTTAATTTAAATAACCTTAACAGTTGTTTTGGTTAAAATTTATACCACTAATCCTATTTCTTGCTAAAAACAACATAAGTCCAAAATAGTTTTTAGGGATTTTTTCATTATTTTCATTAATAAACTGTTAAGGTTATTTACAATTCTAATTTTATATCACTCAAATACTAAATTAAGCATAAAAAAGTCCGTTAATACTCATTTGTTTGTGTATGAAACAGTTTTTATTGATTCTGAAAAATTTGAATTTATGGACTTATGAGGTTTTTGAAAAAACCGATTCAATTATAGTTAAGATAATTTAGGATCTACTCTTAATCGGGTTAGGTACTAATTTTAATCCCTCCATAACTAGTCTGCCCACTTCTTGCTTCTTTGAACAGCGGTTCTATTATATCTCGCGAACTTTCTATAGTATCTTAATTAAATGTTCAAATAAAAGGACCCATATCACAATTCTTTTATTTTCCATTCATTATATAAAAATCGATATACCAAAAGTTCAAAGTTTATGGCATTTTAAAGCTGTCGCCGTGCCTGCATTAACATTGAGTGTAGATTATAGAACGGATTTTATATTTAAAATTTTTCTGATAAGCATTTCTTGTATCGGAATGTCTGCGATAAGATAATGCGGCGCCAACTTCGTAGCTACCGAACATTATTTATTTATTTATTTAAATTGTTTGAATGAAAGTGAAAACCTTGTGTAATCTTTATCGTATGGAAGGTGTGAATTTTCCTGAGTAGTAATAAAACAACCGTTCAGTATTATCAAACCTGTAATAAATGAATGCACCTTCCTTTGTTCCAAGTAAATGATATAAAGTAGATGTTATAAAATAATTTAACGCTGATATTATATTCTGTTTGTCTTAACTTTTGTGCTTATCAACTTTTTGGTTTTAATTTTTATAAATCAATTAAGTCATAAATTATAAATAGAACAGTGCCGGATACTTTTGTTTTAAAGTTTATAAACTATTATAACTACATTATCGGACGTGGAACTCTGCTTTTCAGTTTGAGGATTGATTTTACAACATTAAGATTGTAAGCACTACTGTACAAGTTTCTCAGTTATATCTATGGAATCATTGAAATATTAAGAGAGTAACAATTCAATGGCCTTTGCTGTAACATTGACACGGGTTGTTGTCATGCAAAAAACCTCCGTTTTCATCATGCAACAATGAGAGCATGGAAACAGTATCAAATTTTATGATCTTTATTGTAAAATGCCCCATTTGCCATTATATAATATCATGAAACCGTAGAGAGTAATAACTATTATCGCCTTCACTGTAGAAATCAACTCGGTTGTCTATAATAATAGAAATAATAAAAATATGGCTTCTATTTTGGCCTCCTCTATAAAAATCTCTCAATTGTTGTCATGCAACAATATAAATATGAAAAAGAGTATCTACTATTACGACCGCTACTGTAAAAGCCCTCTGCTGTCAAAGAGTAATATCATGCATGTATTTTTTTGTAGTGTTTCGTCGTGATTATTTTAATCTATTTATCTTTTATACAATATAAATAATTCGCAAAGAGTATCTACTATCGTGGCCTTCACTGTAAAAATCATTCAATTGTCTCTGCAATAATAGAAATAAGAAAAATGTGCCTACTACGTATTTTGGCCTGTACTGTAAAAATCACTCACTTGTCATGCAATAATACTACTGTAAAAGTAATGGCTTTTTTTCTATAAAGCCCTCAGTTTTCGTCAATAGGATGTTGATAAGAGTATCAACTTTTATGACCATTACTGCACTGTGCATCATTTGTCTTCATTCAATATAAATAATACGCAGAAAGTAACTACTACTACCACTATTATGGCCTCCACTGTGAATAATCACTCAGTTGGCGTCATGAAATAAAAGAAATAAGCAAATAAAACTACTTTTAAAGCCTCTACTGTACAAATCACTCAGTTGCTTCAAGCAATAATATAAATATGAAAAGGATACCTACTATTGTCACCTTTACTTTAAAAATCCTCGGATATCAAAAAGTAACAATATTACGACCTCTTCTGTAAAAAAATGCTAATTTTTCGTCATGCAGTACAAAAAGAGTAACAACTATTATGACCTTTACTGTAAGAAACATCATCACAGAGAGAAACTACTATTTCGGCCTCCACTGTAAAAATGACTTGTTATAGGTTTCTGATCAGCTGATCAATATGTTATCGCTTATATCTTTTGAAGCTCTTAGATAGAAAGAGGTAAATGAATAATTTTAAATTTTCGCCATTTCTTCATGGCGAGTGGTAAAATTTGATATTTTAAAATGGCGAAATTACAATGGCCGCTATAATAAAGTGACTGCACAATTTAATTTCTATATTGATCTTATTCTTAGAAAAAGATGAATGCAATGCCTGTTATGTGATATTCAGATACTTTTCAAGTAGCTAACTATGAGTGATTTATTTGTTTCTTAATATTTCATAATGGCGAATCCAAGATGGCAGCCAAAAATCATTTTTATGCCTAACATATATTACGTTTCGGGCATGCAAAAATGGATTTTCGGGGTCGCTGATTACGAAACTGTAGTTGTAGAGCAAATATGAACGCTGAAGAGTAAAGGTTTTACAAAAGCGTCAGTTGGCTTTTAAGTTCGATGAGGGCTTAAAAGGCCGTTATACTCTTTAAAATAATATTCCTGAAAATCTAATTTTTTAAACATTTTTTTTATTAACACTTAAGGAGTTAATTTTTAAAATAAATTATAGTTATCATTATTCATCAAAAATTTGGGAAATTAGTGATATAATGGAATAAAACAAGTAAAAATGTTAAATTATATAATACCTCTATTTGATTCTAGGTAATGAGAAAATGTATGTCTCAAAAACCTAAATATTGAGAAAATAGTCATACATTTACTATATTTAAAGAAACTATGGATTGATAGTTTCTCTTTTTGAAAAAGTGAAAACGGTAATGATTACACAAGATCTTCCATATATTTGGATCTCATTTATATTTTTTATAAAATTTTACCCAATTTCTTTATTTAAACAATGTGGAAAAAGGTTTTTAACAGTGCTTCCAAATTTTAATTGGAATTTTTAACTTTTTATTCTGTGGCGCCTCAAACTGAACAGAATAAAATTCAATTTTTTTCATTATGCATTATGCGCTAAAAAACAGTTTCTCTATAATTTCAATTCTCGGGACCACAGACACTCTTTATAGATATGCATATTCTGATCGCCTATAGGGTTGTCATTTGAAACTCATTTGTTCGACACAATAAATATTTAATTTTATATATCAGAAGTTGAATGTTCAAAGTAGCAAAATTTTATAGTCCTTGTAAAGGTGACGCAAATTTTTTCCAAACTTTCAAGAATGTTCGAAAATAAAAGCAAATAGAGGATATCATTCAATTTTTGAGTAACACCAAGAAATTTAAATTTTTTTATAAAAGTATTTATTTTTAAGGCTCTTATAAAGAACTTACATTTTTATACCCTCAACATTGTATGGTCCAAGGGTATATTAAGTTTGTGCAAGCCGAAAATGTATGTAACATATAGAAGGAGACGTCGGAGACACCCCAAAGTTACCTAAAATATGATCAGGGTGAATAGAGAAGTCGATATACCCATGTCCGTCTGTCCGTCTGTCCGTCTGTCCGTCTGTCCGTCTGTCCGTCCGTCTGTCCGTCTGTCCGTCCGTCCGTCCGTGTGAACGCCTAGATCTCAGAGATGGTAAGAGCTAGAGTTACCAAACTTTCACATTAGATCCCATATTATTCCATAGGAGGCAAGTTTATTTTATTTTTTTGATATCGGGGATAAATTATATAGCTCCCATGGGGGTGTTTGAGACGACCTCGAAAAAAAAAAGCGTTTTAGATGAATAATTCGTTTGTTTATGAAGATATCGTAACGAAATTTGGCAATCGAAAGTTTTTTATAGTTCCCAATCACTGTACCAAATTTGATCAAAATCGGTTGACTATATCATATAGCTCCCATAGAACCGATCGGCCAAAATAACTTTTTTAAAGAAAAATTGGCTATATTTCGTTTTTTAATAAAGATATCGTAACCAGATTTGGCGTTTGGAAATTTTTTAGATCCCTTAAGCAATGTGCCAAATTTGAACAAAATCGGTGGACTATATCATATCGCTCCCATAGGTCCGATCTTCCAAAACATCGATTTTTTAACAAAATTTGTTGTGTTTCGTTTGTTTGTTAAGATATTGGGACCAAATTTGACATTCGTGAGTATTTTATAGTTCCTAAGCACTGTACCAAATTTAATCCAAATCGTTTGACTAGATCATATAGCTCCCATAGGACCAATCGGTCCAAAAACACGTTTTTTATACAAAATTCGATGTGATTTGTTTGTTTGTAAAGATATTTGAAATAACTTTGGCGTTCATATCTTTTTTAAGGTATTTAAGCACCGTGTCAAATTTTATTGAAATCGGTTGACTATATCATATAGCTCCCATAGGAACGATCGGTCAAAAAAATTTTTGCTTAAAAATTCTTCTGTTTTTGGTTTTTTGTGAAGAAATCGGACTTTATTACAAGCTAGTGGTACAGGGTATCCTAAAGTCGTCCGCGCCCGACTTTACGTCCGCCATTTTTTTTTCTAAAACCAGTCACAACCATTTACAAAACACTACCCATTAGTCTAGGGTTTTCCATTGTAATGTCTAAGTACATAATTTTTCCGCGTAATTTTGAAAAAGTCCCTAAGTTATTGTTTATTTATTGGGTTATCTCTATATTTACTATTTAACCGATCGATTTGTCATTTGCTATTATTACAAGCATTAATGTCGTTGATAGCCAAGTCGTTGATCTAAAAGGGTTTCCTGACTAAAGATTACAATTTTTATGTCGTTCTTTAAAGTACGTAATTGTCACTTTTTCAGTGCCAAGTTCAAAAAGGCGTAAAAGAATCAATTATACGTAAACCTAATCTTATCAAAACTTGTGTAATTTCAAGTCGATAAGGCGTAATATATGATATATACAATTCAGGAACTCTGTTGACTTGTGTTCTTAATTGCAGGGGGAATATGTTTGGGTTAAACCACAGAAGACCTCCAGCGAATTCGCTGTACCCTTCGGAGCACGCGTGGTACGCACCGAAAAGACTCAAACTTTGATTTGCAATGATCAGAACAAACAGTTCTGGGTGTCTGCCGAAGATGTCATCAAAGCCATGCATCTGACGTCACAAGGTGATGTAGAGGATATGATAACACTGGGTGATCTGCAGGAGTACACAATACTACGCAATCTGGAGACGCGCTATAATAAGCAACTGATCTATGTAAGTCTTGATTGGTTCTCACTTTGGTATTCCCAATTTGAGCTTCTTCTCCCTTTGCAGACTTATACGGGCTCCATGCTGGTGGCCATAAATCCCTACCAAATACTGCCCATTTATACACATCGCGAGATCCAACAGTATCGCAACAAGAAGCTACACGAACTGCCTCCCCACATCTTTGCCATCAGCGATAATGCCTTCCAGCAGCTGCAGCGGCACAAGGCCAACCAGTGTGTGGTCATCAGTGGCGAGTCTGGAGCGGGCAAAACCGAGAGCACCAAGCTGATACTACAATATCTGGCCGCCATCAGTGGCAAACACTCTTGGATCGAACAACAGATCATTGAAGCAAATCCCATAATGGAGGCCTTCGGTAATGCCAAGACCGTGCGCAATGATAACTCCTCACGTTTTGGCAAGTACATTGACATAAGATTCACGGAGCAGGGCAGCATACAGGGTGCCAAGATCGAACAGTATCTGTTGGAAAAGTCACGCATAGTGAGCCAAAGTCGCGATGAGCGTAACTATCACATCTTCTACTGCATGCTGGCAGGTCTCAGCAAGCCGGAGCTGCAAAAGTTGGAACTCTTAGAGCAGTCTCCCAGCAAATATCAGTATTTATCCCAAGGTGGTTGTGTTAAGCTCGAGGGCAAGGACGATGCCAAAGACTTTGCGGACATACGCTCCGCCTTAAAGGTGCTGTCCTTTACGCCGGAAGAGGTGTGGCACATCTTCAGTCTGCTGGCAGCCATTTTGCACTTAGGCAACATGCGCTTTAAGGCCACAGAGGTGTCCAATATGGAAGCTGCCGAGGTGGATGATGTTCAAAATCTGGAGCGCGTGGCCAAACTGCTGGGCATCAACAAATCATCGCTTAACCTGGGACTTACACAGCGCACGATATTTGTGCATGGGGAGCACGTGGTGACCAGCTTGGGCAAGGAGGCAGCGCTAGAGGGACGCGATGCTTTTGTCAAGTCACTCTATGATGGCATCTTTGTGCGCATTGTGCGCCGCATCAATGAGACTATAAACAAGGATCCTGGCAAGCCAATGAATACCATTGGAGTGCTGGACATATTCGGCTTTGAGAACTTTGATAATAATAGCTTCGAACAGCTGTGCATCAACTATGCCAACGAGAATCTGCAGCAGTTCTTTGTCAAGCACATCTTCAAGGTAGCAAGAGATTGGTAGAGATAGAGTAAGGGAGCTTGCTAATGCTTTTAATTATTTACAGATGGAGCAGGCGGAATATCAAAATGAGGACATCAATTGGCAACACATTGAATTCCAAGATAATCAGGAGATACTCGATCTTATTGGCGTGAAACCGATTAATATAATGTCGCTCATCGATGAAGAATCCAAGTTTCCTAAGGGTAAGATCGGACTGTAGCATTTCTTTCTTAACCTCGATTAATCCATTCTGTCTTTCTTTTAGGCACCGATCAGACACTGCTGGAAAAGCTGCATGTCAACCTCGGCAATCGCTCCATCTATGTCAAAGGCAAGACCACACAAACCTCTCTGTTTGGCATACGTCACTATGCCGGCATTGTCTACTACGATACCTTTGGTTTTCTGGAGAAGAATCGCGATTCATTTAGCACTGACCTGCGTAGTATTGTCAGGCGTTCTAAGAACAAATATCTCGTGGACATCTTTCCCGCTGAGCTGCCCATGGACACCACCAAGAAACAACCCACTTTGTCAATCAAATTTCGTAATTCCTTGGACATGCTCATGCGCACTCTGTCCATGGCACATCCTTTTTTTGTACGCTGCATTAAGCCAAATGAGTACAAGGAGCCCAATGTGAGTTGCTCTACTCTCAGTTTATAATTCATTTTCTAATCTTTTTTATCCCCCAGAACTTCGACAAGGAGCTCTGCGTGCGGCAGCTGCGCTACTCCGGCATGATGGAAACGGCGCGCATACGACGAGCTGGTTATCCCATACGCCATACTTATATAGAGTTCGTGGAGCGCTATCGTCTGCTGGTGCCACGCGTGGGTGCTCTGGACAAGTGTGACTGTCGTCTGGTCACACAACAAATCTGTCAGAGCCGCCTGCCCGCCACTTCGGATAGACAATTTGGTCGCACCAAAGTCTTTCTGCGTGATCAAGATGACTACATCCTGGAGTCGGAACGCTCACGCAAGGTGCTGCAGTGCATCGTGACCATACAACGCGGCTTTCGACGTGTGCTCTTTCGGCGTTATCTGCAAAAGTATCGCCAGGCTATTATCGCCGTGCAGAAGCAGTGGCGTGGACGTTTGGCACGTCGTAGATACCAGATCATGCGTCAGGGCTTCCATAGACTGGCCGCCTGTATTGCGGCACAGCAGCTGACGGCCAAGTTCACCATGGTGCGCCTGCGCGTGATTAAGCTGCAGGCACTCAGTCGGGGCTATCTGGTACGTAAAGTGTTCCAAGCGCAGCTGGCTGCTAAAAAGCTACAACAGCAGGAGCAGGAGCAGCTGCGCCTGAAGCAGCTGCGTGAATTGGAACTGCTGACCGTGCAGCGGCAAAAGGATGAGGAACAACGTTTGCTGAACGTGCAGCGGCAGAAGGAGCAGCTGGTCAAGGAGCAGCAGCAGCTGCGCGAGGCCGCGGAACGCAATGCACAGGCCATGGCTGCAGTTAATCAACCGAAACGTACAAAGTCTTTCAAGCAGGCCGATCCCAAACAGGCGCCTTTGGTGCCTACGCTGCAGGCACGCATGTCCTTGCCGCCACCAGCTCCAGCGGTCATACCACCACCCGCAGCCATGCGTCCATATAGCAGCGCAGTTAATGGTTATACCACAGATACCAACGGCTACATAGACGTGGAGTCCTCGAAGCAAATGGTGGACGATGTGTTTGGATTCCTCAACGATGAAGCCGATGTGAGTGGGCCAGTGGGTCCGAATGTTAAGGAAAAGTCCCTGATGTTCGAACGAGAGCTGCGCTTGCGCAAAGATGTACCTACTAAATTATTGTCCAGACCTGTAAACTATTACGAGGCAGCGCCCCGAAAAATTGTCAATCAAACGCGACTTTAGGATTTCAAATTTTCTTTCTTTTTATATCAAACAAATAGAACAAATTAGATTTCTACCAAATTTTTTTAGCTTAATATTTTGATATTAAGTGCTCCAAGTCATGCTATCTTTGTATATAGGAAGGTGCCGGAACTTTTGTTCTTTAATTTAGGATGTACATTAGGTCAACGAGGCCGCACCTAAAAAAATTGGTCACACTAGGCAAAATATTTGCTAATAGGTTTTAGATGTGGTCACACTATAAATTATTTGGCTCAAGTAGGGAGAAATATGTGCCTGTGAAGGGAACAGCAGGATAAAGTACAAAAAACTGTCCGAAATTTTTTTAAAGAACTCTGCTGGTTTGAATTTAAATTTAAAATTAAAAAAAATAATTTTTATTTATTTTGGTCAAAAATATCTTTGAAAAATATATTTTATTTTTGGGTGTTTCAAAAAATTTACATTTTTTTAACCCATTCTTGTATTGTGTATCTATGATTCAAGCCGAATAAAAAATAAATAAGTTAAATAAAAATAATTGACTTAAAATAAAATTTAAAATAAATATAAATCAAATAAAAAAATATTGTCTTAAAAAAATTCAAATGGTACAGTTTTTTGTTTCTTGTCCAAAATCAGGGACCGAACATAATGGTTACTAGTTATAAGTACAATATTTATATTAAACAAATAATTGGAATAAAAAAAAAATTCAAATAATTTTCAACTTGTATTTTGAGATAAAGCAATTGATCTTATAATTAGTTGTATTAATAAATTATAATTTTTATAATTATTTGGAGAAAATTATATATTTTTTATTTAGTAAAAATTATTAATTCATAATTTTTATATGCAGGGTTTTCATAAAATTATAAAAATTAAAAATTGTATAAGCATGTATATATATGAAAGGTATAAAAACATTTTCTTTCTGATTTCAAGTAAATTACCGAATATATTTAAAGTTTATTAATAATTAATTGCATTAAAAATTTATTATTCTTAAATTTATATAATTATTTGGTGAATATTATAAAAATCAGAAATAATTTTTATTTACAAAAAGTATTGTATTAAAAATTATTTTTTCTTAATTTTTATAATGTTTGTCATCACGATTTTTCCAGATAATTATAAAAATTCATTTTTTATACATTTATTTATATACAAATAAATACTTGTAGTAAAAATTACATTTCCTAATTTTTCTAAATTGCCAATTTTAAATATTGCCTAAAAACGATAAATATTTGATAGAAATGGATTTTTATTTAAAAAATAATTATTTGTAGTAAAGATTATGCATTCTTAATTTTACAGTTTAAGTTAAAAATTAAAAAAAAAATTCATAAAAGTATTGAAAATAATTAACACTCTAACATAATATACATAAATTATTTAAATTTTATATAGAATTAACTTGTAACCATTACGGTCCTTGGTAAAAATGAAATCAAAATTCTCTTTTTAATTTAATCCGGATGATTGGACAGATTTTTCTATATTTTGCCTAGTGTGACCAAAGCTTAAAATAAGACCGCATAATTCACGATATTTTATTTATCGATTTCAAGGGAATTTCGTAGAATTTTTTGAAAAAAAAATTAATATTAAATCGTTCCCAGAAAGGTTAAGGCCCGCAGGTGACGTAGTTGAACTTCTTTATCTAAAGAATTTAAATATATTTTTAAGGCCTACGGGGTCTTTGGAGAATATCCGAAATCTATTCGCAAATTAGAGATTTTTTTTAGACTATTCTTAATTAATCTTATGCCCAGAAGAAAGAAAATAAGTTTTGTAATTCATTTAAGAAAAATATTGCTTTATAAGCTCGAGACAAATCTTTGTGGGAGAATATTTAAGCTAGTATGACCCAAAATATATATTTACTTACCTATATAATCAGACCAAAACAAATATCAAATCCGATTTCCCAATATTGACGGTAAAAAAAAACCAAATAAGTTAAGATTAAGTGATAAAGTTTTGTTTTGGAGCCATTTAAATTAACTTTTGCTGCAATCGGTTTGTATATAAAGTACTTATGTCTATAGCCATATATGTATGTATGTATGTACTTAACTTGCCTATATGCATAATCATATACATACACGTATATATACATATATTTTGTGATTTGTGATCGTTTTTAGTACAGCTTTGTATTTAAATGCCTATGTGTTAGTTTGTATTGTATTTATTGTATTGTATTTTGTAAATAAAAAATTTATTTGTGGAAATATCTACAAATTTTAGAAATAGTTTCAAGTTTCGTCTTTTAATATTCGCCTGCTTTTTGTGCGTTCTCTGGTACTGGTTTTGGTTTATGGTCTAAAATCATAATTGTGATTGTGAGCGCCATTTTTTTTTTTTGTCACAAAGTCCATGGTTTCCGGGTTGTTTTTCAAGTTTCGAGTAACGTCATGTTCCAAAAATGGAGATGTTAGCTTTTTGAAGGAATATGAAAGGGCAGAGTGCGTAACTACGCAAAAAGATAATATAATGGAAAATTATATAAAAAAAAATTAAACAGATTGGGTGACGAGTTTTAAAACTTTTTACGTTGTTCTTTCAAGTACATATGTAATATTATGTCTAGATACGTTTTTTTACTGATACATATATAGTAATTCTGAGATTAAAAGGTAACTCCATAATGCGCTTGCTTATTTTCTCGGGAAAAAATATTTAATAAAAATTCTATAAAGTGACATTATATCGTAAAAATGAATCATCGTAAGAAAGCTTACCCAACGAGTTAGACTCTCAGTCTAATTTAAGATAAAACTTAAAGAAATCATCTATCGATTATTTACTTTAAATATTAATTTTTACTTACCTTTGAAGAATATGTCAATGGATTTCTGATTTTTTTTCATTTAATCTGATCCGTTTTTGAGATATTTCTAGAAAAATTTAGTTAGTCTCTAAAATAAATTAGATTAAAACTAATTTATTTTTCGAATATAGACTATGAAGAGTTCATCTTAATTCGAGATTTCAATTTGTCAAATTTTATTTTTAACAAGTTTTTCTACAAAATCTTTTATCCCTAAAATGATAATATGGTAACTAATAGAAAGTTTTCTAAATGTAGATTCAGCTGAGATTGAACAATTGCCTTTTATAGCGATTTATTTTATACAATTATGTTTATTTCTTAAATATGCATTATTTTTATTGTTTATAAAATTTTGAAATTGAATATATATATAAGTTCCTATAATTCCTATACAGGACTAGAGGGCCGCTAATTAATTAGTCCGAGTTTAAATAGTTGCGTGTATTTTTTAGGATATTAATTTTTTACGATATAATATTGTTTTTATGAAGTAGGGTCAGATTAAAGCTTATATGATCTCGTTTATCGATTATTTGCTTTAAATGTTAATTTTTACTTACTTGTGAAGAGTATGTCAAAAATCTTAGAAATTTTTTTTTTTAATTAATGGGATCTTTTTTGAGATAATTCAAGAAAAACTAAGTTGGGTCGACTATTGAACATTTATAGGACGTTATTGTGTTAAGTTTATTTCAGTAAAGTAAAAGACAACTTTATTTAAAAATAATTTATTTTACGGATATATTCAAAATTTTATTTTTAATAATTTTTTCTCAAAATCTTTTATCCATAATATCGTAGCTAATATCTAGACAGGAAATTTTTTAAATTTAGAAACACCTGAGATTGAACGATTGCTCCTTAAAGCGAATTATTTCATAGAATTATGTGTATTTTTAAAATATATACAAATTTTGAATTGATAAGTCAGAGCTTTAGGTACATTTTCTACGATATAATTTTTTTACGATGTAAATTTTATACGATGTACATTTTATACGATGTCAATTTTATACGATGTAAATTGTTTTACGATGTAAAAATTTTTACGATGTAAATCTTTTACGATATACATATTTTACGATATGAGGCCACTATTGTGCATACCACAAATCGCTTATCGATTGTTGACTAAAAAATGTCTGTAGTATCTTGATGTTCTAATTGAATGCCCGAAATCTTCGAAATTTTTTTAAATGTTGATGGGATCGTTTGCTGCTATAATTCTGATAGACTTAAATTACCGATTCCATATAGTTAAACGAGATATATGGCTTTTTTTAATGCTGCTGTATTAACATTTTTGCTGAAGTTTCAAACATCTTCTGATTCACATTTTTCTTTAATTGCATATATTTTTTAGTCATATTTTTTAGACAACGAATCCTGTCTTACACGGTTTTGAAATAATAGGTCTAAATATAAATTTTTACTCATTTATCATTCTACTTATGTAGTTAGGAAGGGCGTAGGTTAATGCGGCAGTTGGAGACTAAACGTCCGACTCACTTAATCCAAGAACAGGCCCTTTGCGATACTGACAATGCGAGTAATGGGATAAAGATATAGGAATAGCACAGGATAAATTAGGGAAATAGGAAAAGTAGAAAGCGCAGTCCCACAAACTCTGGGATGATAGTTTAGTGCACTGTCGCTAGGCCATCGAAGCCGTTTCATTCAACTTAAAACGATTAAAAAAATCTTTTGGAAATTTACTAAGGTAATTCCATTTTCTAATTTATTTTCATAATAGTTTATGGACTTTCTTCATGACTTTATTTATACGATTTTTTTACACGATTTTTTTTAGAACGTTTCTACCATTTAAAATAGAAGAAGGTGTCAATCAATATTAATGTGGGAGTTATCAAAAAAATTTGTTTACGTGCATTTCTTAGCTTATACTATATATTAAATATCAAAGACGCATTTATGTTATAAATATGTTTATCTTTAAATCGGAGTAAGCCCAACAGCAATTTTAGCATCACATTTTAAAATAAAACAATTCGTAGATTTGTCTGAAAAATAGGTTTCTGTTCTGCATGTCTAACATAATTAAATCATCTCTTTTTTAATACACATGATCCATCTGCAGTAAGCTCCATATTATAATAATTTACTTACCTGTCATATAATCTATAAATATTCATAAAAATAGCAATCACTGATAATTTACCTTTGATAAAAACCAGATAGAACTAGTTACAATAATGTCTTTAATATAAATACCAATGCGTTGATGAAACAACATAAAACTCAGACTCAGAGTTCACGTATTTGTAAGGAAAGATCCATCCCATCTCACCAAAGTCAGTAAAACCAAAAGCACCCAAAATTTTTATGTTTATTTAAAATAATATTCCAAAAATACCCAAATATAGTTGTCCTTTTGTTCCAAAGTATTCAGTTCCACACGGCTTCACTCCAAGTCTACGACTGATTTATTAATTTGTTAAGACAAGTTAAGAAACCTCCCGAACTAAACATTGGTCAATATCAGTTATCAACGGGTGGTAGTTAAAAGTTTCCTAAATGATAAATGAAATAAAACGCGATCGTAAATAATCGCCGCCTCCTTATCATTACGGTCGGCATATCTTTTGCATTCAATATAAAATATTTTAAAAGCTTACTACCAATGTCTTGATAAGGAGCAACGAGATTATTCTTGACAAAATTCAGAGCTATGGGCTGTATGAATGAGTGAGTGCCATGACAGAAGTATAAGAGCTCAGTTATAGTGCCCAGTAGAAACCGCCTAGCATGACTATAAACTAATTTTTATAAGAACTTCTGCCTTACTTTATTTGTAGATACTGAAAAAAAGCCTGTCTTCCGGTGGTACCATACGCCTGCCCAAGAGTGCCTCCCACGAGTTGGACACCTCGGACTTTAGTTTTGCAAAATATGCTTCAACGTATTTCTGTGCAGAAGCCACAGCGGAACATTGCAAAAAACCTTTGAAGAAACCGCTGCTTAAACATGAACTACCCATCGAAGATGTTGCTTCACAGGTAAGGACTCTCAGAACACAAGAATTCTATGATTACTATCCTTTCCGTCTAATCTTAACAGGCTATTTGGATTATGATTCTACGTTTTATGGGCGATATGCCCGAATTGGTAGCAAGTCCCACTCAAGATGCTTTCAACAATCCTGGTTTAATGCGGAACTTAAGCCGACTGCTCTCCACGGATGACGTGGTCAGTGATGATATAAATGCTGCTAAGCCTCGTCGCTATATGCGCAAAACGCTTAAGCGTAAGTCCAAGATTCCCGGCATACTGCGTGAGATGTGTGACAGAAATAAGGATGAAACGGAGTTCTATCAGCAGGTGCTCAGTTCCAGTAACAGTAACTTGGATAAGCTGCACTTTATCATTGGACATGGCATTTTGAGACCCAGCTTGAGGTAAGAATGGAGTGTCAACTGCTTGGTGTTTTTGAGCGTCATCTGTAAGTCTAACTTCGGTAGAGGATTGGCAATGTTGTCATCAGGGTTGGTCCAGCTTCTTTTCATTTCATTTTAATGAAAACATTTTTTATCCAATCCTTAATTAAAATATTGAAGTGAGCTGATCCTGCTATGATAGTTAGGATATCTTTTTAGCGGGAGTATTCTCATTCATGGGAAAGAGCTGCCAAGCCAACGCAGGCGTTGTAATTGCATGTTTCCGACTAGGTCATTGTCACCGTATAGCTCATATAGCTCGTGGCTTACCCGAATACGGAAATCACGATACACATTTTTCGGTACGAAGATTCGTCGAAGGAATTGTCTCTCGAAAGTCCCTAATATTGACAATGTCCATGCACGGGAATGATAAGGGATATGAACAGGGCTATTTTTGTATTTCGAGAAAGTGCTCTACTCCTAAACTCCTTACTGCGCCCAAAGTAACCTTAACCTACCGTGAATATTATATTCAGATTATGTTCCCTTCCTCTACCGCGGCTTCAGTACGATTTCTGATTAACAACCTCTTTTAACTTCTTTAATCCCTCTCTTTACCATTTACAGAGATGAAATTCTGGCACAGATTTGCAAGCAGTTAACCAACAATCCCAGTCGCTCCTCGGTCTCCAGAGGTTGGCTACTGCTCTCCCTCTGCGTGGGCTGTTTCCCACCCAGCGCCACCTTTGAGAATCATTTGCGCTGTTTTATCAAACGTGGTCCTCAACTGTTGGCCGTGCATGTGCTTCTACGCTTGGAGCGCACGATTATCAATGGCGCTCGTTCACAGCCGCCTTCGCTGCTGGAGCTGCAGGCCATACGCAGTCGTATACCCATCAATCTGGATATACATTTTATGGACGGTGAGGTGCGCAAGCTGCAGGTGGATTCCGCCAGCACTGCAAGTGAAGCCGTAGAGCAGCTAGCAAAGCACATGGGCTTAACGGACATCTTTGGCTTTGGCCTGTTCATCACGCTGCATGATAAGGTCATGTCACTAGGCGCTGGCAAGGAGCATGTGCTAGATGCCATATCTAGTTGTGATCAATTTGCCAAGGAACGTGGTGAACGTGAGATTGATGCACCTTGGAAACTGTACTTGCGCAAGGAAATGTTCACACCTTGGTATGATCCTTCCGAGGATGCACTGGCCACGGACTTGATATACAGACAGGTGTTGCGTGGTTTTAAATGCGCTGAATATCGTTGTCGCTCCGAAAAGGACATTGCCATGTTATGTGCTCTAGCCTTTTATATAGAGCGCGGTTGCAACTTGGAGCTACCTCAGCTGACAGCATTTGTGTTGGAGCACTTGCCGCAGGATCTGTTGGCGCCGGGGGAGCGTGCTGTACAGAACTGGACCAATTTAATTGCGCAGACTTATGAGCACAGCTCGTATGTGCGGCAGCCGGATGCACAACAACGCGCCAAGGAGGACATTTGCCTGTTTGCACATTTAACCTGGTTCATGCATTTCTCCCGGCTTTTTGAGGTCGTACGCATATCTGGTCCCAAGCTGCAAAGCGATAATCTTGTGCTAGCTGTCAATGCACAAGGGCTGTACTTCATAGACGATATGGAACAGGTGCTGGCTGCTTGTAGCTATGCCGAGCTGCTGCAGCTAGAATACCAAAGCAGCGAAAGAAGTGTCATTGATGAGCTGCTTGTAAGCACGGTGCAGCGGGAGAATTTTGTATTCAAGTGCTATGACTCCCGGGATGTGGTGGAACTTGTTAACTTTCTGCTGGAAAATCTTAAGCAGCGTTCGAAATATGCCGTGGCTTTGGGAACGAACAAGCATGTCCATGATGAGTCGAGCAGTCAACTGCAGTTGGAACAAGGTGATCTGGTGGAGTTTGAGGAGGGCCTAACGGGTGCACTGGTGCAACAAAAGACGCAACGTTGGTTTAGGGGTTATGCAAATGGCCAACACGGAGATTTTGCTTCAGACAATGTGCAGGTGCTAGCCACGCTCACCAAACCCAGTCAAAAAGTGCTGGAAGTGTTTAAAGAGCGCACTCCAAGCAGTCATGCAGTGCCGGCGGCAGTGAAAGACGCTGTGACAACTAAGCATGAGCACAGTCTAGTGCGTCTAGCGGAGTCGCAATTCAGGAAAGCCTTTGAGTAAGTCTGAGGTCTTAAGAGAGATATCCTAATCTAATTTAAACTGTTGTTACCCCTTACTACAGCCATGAAAAGACGCCACTTTGGAAACATGCGACGGAGCAGCTCAGAGCCCCGCTACTCAAGTCCTTGCGCTATAGTCCGGATATTTTTCAACAAGCACTTGTTATATATCATCATATACTTAAGGTAACTAAGGCTGAGCATTTCGACTGTTTGCAGAGTTCTCTTTATAATTTCCATTTTTCAGTACATGGGCGACATACCGCGCAGTAATATGCCGGTCAATACGGATCTAATCTTCCAGCCTGCTCTGCAGCATGGTTTACTCTGCGATGAGTTGTATTGTCAGCTGATGAAACAATTAAGTCAGAATCCAGTTGCAGAAAGTCAAGAACGTGGCTGGGATTTGCTGTACCTGGCCACAGGACTTATGGCGCCCAGTGTGCTTATAATGCGCGAACTGATCTTGTTCCTGCGCACGAGCAACAGTGTCCTGACGGAAGCTTGTCTGAAGCGTCTTAAGCGCACGCTGGTTAATGGCAAACGTCAACATGCTCCCCATCTCATCGAAGTGGAGGGCATACAACAAAGATGCATGCACATATATCACAAGGTGGGTGGGAACACGCCCAATCACTTGGTCTCAATAATCTTACCTCAAGTTCCTTTCAGATATATTTTCCCGATGATACTGTGGAGGCATTTGAAATTGAATCTAATACGCGCGGCGCTCATCTTATAGATCAAATTGCGGAACGTCTGGACTTAAAGTCACATCTGGGTTTTAGTCTGTTTCTTAAAGTGGGCGAAAGAGTCTATGCCATGCCCGAGTCCACATTTGTCTTTGATTTCATCATTGAACTCATGCAGTGGCTGCGTCAACAGCGTTCCTTTAGATCCAACAGCGATGTGCAGTACCAGCTGCACTTTATGCGCAAACTATGGCTAAAGATTCAACCCGGAAATGACGTCAATGCGGATATTATATTCAACTATCCGCAGGAGCTGCATAAGTATCTAAAGGGCTACTACGACATTAATTGCGAGCTGGCCGCGCAGCTGGCGGTCTTAATTTATATAACAGACTATGGCAACAATCTGGCTGCCTTCCAGCGTCTTAACGAGCTACTAACCACATTGGTTCCCGAGGAGCTGGTGCCACAGCAGAAGCTAAACGTATGGCGGCAACAGATACTACACGGCCTGCGTGCCGTGAACTATGAAAATGTGAATGATGTGGAGGCCAAGCAGCTGTTCCTGCTGAAACTGTCCGAACAAAGTTGCTTTGGTTCAACCTTCTTTGCGGTTAAACAACTCAATGATGAGTCCATGCCGGAGAACGTGCTGATTGCCATCAACTCCAGCGGCTTTCATATATTGCATGCAGATACCAAGCTCCTGCTGCGTTCCTTTGAGTACCATGACCTGGGCATGTGGAGTTCGGGCAAGAACCACTTTCACATACGCTTTGGCAATATGATTGGCGCTTCCAAATTGCTGTGCAGCACTAGCCAGGGCTATAAAATGGACGATCTGCTTACTTCCTATATGAAATATGTTAAGGAAGAATAGAAACAAGACATAATCGTATTGAAAGAAATCGTCTGCACTAAAATAAAGAAAATATTTTCACTTAGAAATAATGCCATGTTGGCACTATGGATTAATAAATTTCCTTTCCTAATTTCCTCTGTTTAAAACAAGACCTAAACTTTTTAATTTAAGAAGTATTCTCAGATACAAATTTTTTAATGGGTAACGGATAATTTTTTATTTCAAAAGGAAATTTACATTTAAAAACAATTTCATAAAAAATTAATCTTTTTTAAGTGGCAACGGACTGCCCCTTGGGCTTACAAGTAACCCAACTCCTTTGTTTTGTCTACCAAAGCAACCATGCCTTCCATGAGCTCCTCACAGTTGGGCAAGATCTGCACTGGTGGCAGTATGAAACCAAAACGTCCCAAGTCGCGATATTCAATGGTAAAACCCACCTTCTTGTCCAGCTCATTGAAAACCCAATCAACGGATGAACCAGAAGCCACATCTATAAACAAAGCAAGTTAAACTTTAGCGGAGCTACCAAGATTTGGCCTAGGCTTAACATACAAAGAACCGAGGCTGTAGAGCCGTGCACATAGCTAGTGCCATAGGTGAGCCCCTTTATAGCGCTGGTAAAAGCTTCGCCTATTTCCTGCAGATGGTCATAGTTATCGGGAAACTCCGAAGCGGTATGTCCATACGGCGAAAGCAGCCACTGTCCATATGAATGGAATGAGATGTAGACACTGAACTTGTCTTGGATGCTAGTAAGATAATCGGAAAGTGCTTTGGTTTCCGGCTCAGACCAGGGGTCATCGCCAGCAAAGGTCTCACTGCAAGGATCTGCAGAAGCACCATTATTTTCCATCCAGTGAGAGTTGAAATTGCGATTGCCATCAACGCCTATGCAGCTGGAGGTGGCATGCGGCTGACGCGTCTTGCGCCACATGCGATCCTGAGAGAGTTCGGTAATCGATGGTTAATAAAAACTAAAAAATTTAGGAATAAACGTATTTACCAAGCGATGTGAATACTCAAAGCCATCCACATTGAAAACGGGCACAATATACCAATCATAATTATCGGCCAAGTCGCGAACCCGCGTCTCCTCTGAGGTTAGCAGCTGATTGATAAACCAGGTAGCACTGGCTGAGGTTATCCACTCGCGCGCATGTATATTGGATTCTATAAATATGCCAGGATTGTCCGCATTATGTGAAATTTTGATGCCACGTATACTGCGTCCTTCGTAGGACGTTCCAACGGTGAAAGCTTCGGTTACATCGGGATACTGCTCAAGAATGCTGTCCAACCATTCTTCAATTTCGGCTAGCTCATAGTAACGTGTCCAACCAAAAGTAGCGCTATCGGCGTCCACAATCTGCTCTTGATCGATAAGCCTAGCAAATTAATATAGAATGGTAATTTCATCGTTGGGAATAATCCACCAATCTAATCGTAAGATTATGGGTTTTAACGACTACACTGAGAGAAATAACTATTATATATTTTTAAATAATCCAATCGAAGGTTGAAGAAATACTAGTTTCAAAAAGTCATTGGGAATTAGAAAAACCCCTCACCTCAATTGAAACAATCTGATCAATTCGAGACCTTTAATATTCTTTTCGGAATCAGGTAATACCGCGTGCTGGGTGCTTCTACGTATTTGACAGTCCCTAGTTACATGGGGTATGCAGTACAGGCACCTACCGTGTCTAAAGGGTTCGTTGGTATCTAACGTCCCAACTTAAGCGCTGCCGTTTTTCCTTC
This sequence comes from Chymomyza amoena, assembly GCA_037043745.1. Classification (NCBI taxonomy): domain Eukaryota; kingdom Metazoa; phylum Arthropoda; class Insecta; order Diptera; family Drosophilidae; genus Chymomyza; species Chymomyza amoena. The sequence continues at coordinate 14,460 of JBAMAX010002336.1, read as the reverse complement.
TCGATAGGCTGCAGAAGCAGAAGGGTCCCGTGGGAAAGAGCAGCTTTTCTTTATAAAGGATCGGTGCGTTTTTCTCCAAGCTGATAGGAATAAGCTGACTGAAAAGTTCATCAGGCCGAAGTTGGTATTGAGAAGAGAATCGAGGTGAATCAGTAAGCCAATCGTTTAGGTAACTTCCATTCGCCAAAGCTCTTAAGTGCTGGGTAACTCCGCAATTGTTTATAGAACACTATCCAGGAATTTAAACTAGATAACGTGTATAGAACCGAGATGGAACAGTACTAAGAGTGTCATGACCCAAGCCATAAGCTAACTATGTAATTAAATCTCCTAGGATACAATATCTTGAGCCGAAGCCAATAAAAATTTCAGAAAGTGGATGGCGATAAGAGCATCTGTATATCAATAGTCTAGCTGACATTAGCTGCGAAGTGAGAAACTTCAAAGACACTGCGTTTAGAGAGCACCGATGAGGGGGCAGAACATATTGTATATAGCTCGACAAGCGGAAGTTCCAGGAGGGAGAAGTAGATTACGAGTAAAAAACCGAGGTGGAACCATTCTTGAAGTTTTGTAACCCACACTCCTAGTTGGTAAATTCATGACGCCTAGCCGAAATCCGTTCGGATGTCCTCTTCGAAAAGATCAGATAAGTATAACCCACCCTTGACTGTATTGATTTTGATTATTGTTCCAAAATTGTGCTCAGCATCTCTTATTCCGTTTTCGATCAAAATCCCCTTCTTTCATGTCTTACGCCTATCAAGAAATATTTCTTTATGATGTAGCTTAAACTTACGTCTGCACATTCTCTACCATCAGCTCATGGCGAATGCTGAAGAATTTGAGTAGATTCTGAAAGACTTTCGTGAACGCAGGATTAACCATAACGTGCACCTCCTTGGTAACTTCATCGTATTCCTTCCATATATCAAACTAGAAACACAAAATTATTGCCATTGTAGTTCAGTTTGGCATAACTTTATGGTTTAACTAACATGTCGCGCCTGAGCCTCGAAAGACTTCATAATAGCCAGCTGCTTCTTATCTTCAATACTCAATTTGTAGACACTGTAGTTATCGTAACGCACTTTGCCAGAGGCTTGACCCGGCACTGTAAGTGTCCTGGCACTGGCCAGGCCCACAAAAACCGCTAAGAACCAAACCAGCTTCATGTTGTTTACAGACTGAATCAGCTAATCCGCAAATTGAATAAATGTAGAGTGAGTCTTAAAAAATAAAACTTATCTTATCTGCTAATCTTCAAACGATCTAAATCGATTTATTACCACTTAAGCATTACTGACATAATTACTAATCATATTTGAGTTCCAAATAACCCAGGTTCTTGCACTCGGCCAAGAGCGCTAAAATGCCTATTAACGCCTCCTCGGCATTGGGTATTATATGGGCGGGCGGTAAGATAAAGCCATAGCGGCCCGTATCTCGAAATTCAATGGTGTAAGCGATTTTGATGTCTTGCTCATTGTAGGCCCAGTCATTGGTAGCACCCGAAGCCACATCTAAAAGAATGAATCTAAAATGTAAATTTTTTTGGGATTTTGGGCAGTCTAATTTGCTTACATAATATGCCCGCCGCGGAACCATATCTATAGACAGTACCATAAGGTAAAGCCTCCACAGCGTCAGCGTAGGCCTTAGCTACGCTCATAAGATCATTGTAATTGTCCGGAAACTCCTCTGCCGTATGTCCATAAGGTGAAAGCAACAATTGACTGTAGGAGTGAAAAGCCAGCAAAACGTTGATTTTATCCTTTATAGGCGTTATAAAGTCGGACATGGCTTTTATTTCCGGCTCGGAGTAAGCATGCGGCCCGCCGTAGTCTTCGGCGCAGGGATTTTCGGAGGCACCACCGTTCTCCATCCAATGTGAGTCATAATTACGATTAGGGTCCACCCCAATGCAAGTTGATGTATTGGAGGGTTGACGTGTCTTACGCCACATGCGATCCTAGTCAAGGGGTCAACATCAAAAGTCGTTTAAAAATTTTAAGTTTCTAATATCCCTACCGATTCATGGGAGTAAACAAATCCATCGACATTCAGTACGGGCACTATATACCAGTCGTGACTTTCGGCCAAATTCCGTATTATCTCATCGCTGGAACTGAGCAGTTCGTTGATGAACCAAGTAGCCGTAGCCGATGTGATCCATTCACGCGCGTGTGTATTGGACTCGATGAATACGCCCGGATTGCCCGTTTTATAGGAAATTTTCAGACCTCGTATGGTGCGGCCTTCATATGACTGACCCAAAACAAAGCCCTCAGTAACTTCTGGATAGCTGCTCAAAATATTATCCAGCCATGTGTAAATTTCATCCAAGGTGTTGTAACGCTTCCAACCAAAATCTGCATCAGCCTGTGGCATCGGCTCATTCTCGTCATCGATTAATCTAAATAAAATTAAGAAGCAGTATGGAGTATTTTTACGAGTTACTTTAATTTATATTTGAGTTCCAAGTGAAAAATCAAATATTCTCGTCATCCTAAATTTTGTATAGAAAATTCCCTAAATTATTTGAAAAACTGAAAGATGGGATTTCGGCATTGAAAAGTCTGTTGGTGTTTGAGCTCTTACTTAATTCTTTTTTTTTCGAAATGTTGGAACTAGCAGAAGGACATCCAAACGTCTCTAATATTACTTACAGATATCTTGGCAAGTAGTCACAGTTTATGAACCAGAGCTCCGTATCTCTGACTGACTATCCGCAAGAATGACTAGGTTCGATTAATTATATGAGCTAGATCAATCAAACTTTCGATCTAGTTCTCTTATGATGTTACGGAAATCAAGTAGATAATAATAGGGGCACGAAATTTGGCATTCGAAGATAATTTTGATTTTCTTAGCGCTCTACTTAAAATCAATATATTATAATTCACTATCACAGAAGCGATAGAGTAAAATCGGTTCCCTTTTTAGATTTCTAATCTGATCGAAATTTCCCCATATAATTATTTGTTTATTGTGATGGTATCAGACTTTATGGTTTCCTATTTTTGGGCTGAATAATCGAGCAATAGTTACAAACCTAAATCACGTAACACCAATTTTTTTAGATCTAAATAGACCACTTGTAATTCCCTAATTTTTTGGAACTATAAACCCTTTAGAACTTACTGCTGCACATTGGGTATGAAGAGTTTCGCACTGACTTTGGCCTTAGTCAATGTTTGGTTAAATAGCTCCTGGGCAGATGGACTGACCATTAAATCCAGCTCATTATTGGATTCATGCCATAGATTAAACTAAAATAAGCCGAAAATCCGTCTTCATATAAAAATTCGTAACCATAAAATAAAACTTACATATTTTTGTTCTGAGTTTTCCACCATTTTCAGCAATAATCGACGTTGCTGTAGATTCTCCAGACTGATCTTATAAACGCTATAATTATCGTAGCGCAGAGGCTTGTCTCGCTGACCCAAACTGGCTCCTTTGGCCAAAGCCGTCAAAGCCAGTAACTGCATCAATAAATATAGTTTCATGTTTATTCCACGCTGTTTGATTTGCAACTGGCTAAGTACGGAGTGGGTTTTCTGGTCTTTGGGAATTATCGGCTATGACTAGTAAGTAGTAGTTCCATAAAGATAAGAAACTGTTGAATTAACAGCCAAAGTACTTACGATTAAATTCCGGTTGAATTCTTTCATTAATAAAAAAAGGTCTGGGAGATTTAAGGAAAATTGGTCTTATCGGTTGTGTCGATAAAAGTGGGAGTAAAGAAAGTTTTAATGGGATTAAAGGCTTCGAAGGCTGAAGTGTCTGAGAGATCCCTAGACAACATAGTTTCCCCATAAAAGTGGGGGCAACAAATATTTTCAGCGCCTTAGATTGATTTATAAAGAATATCTAAGACTCACTATACGGCTTTTCCTTACTCTCCTGAGCCCCATAAAAGAGCTAGCTGCTTAGGGGCTACATCAGAACTTGGCCCTATTATGATAAATCCCAAAGAATACTTCAAAATGTATCATTGAGTAATGTCAAAAAACGTTTTTATTAATATTCATAGTGGGTTTACAAAACAAAATTTAAACCAAAAGTAGCGATGGCCAGAACTACTTGCTGCAACCAGCTCCACAATCCTCACCCTCGCATATGTCGCAGAGTGAAGACTTCACTGTGTAGTACTCAGTAGCCCGACGCTCCTTATCATAGTAATCATATAAGGACACGGCAGCGGGCTTCTGCTTGGCCACCGCATGAGCCTTGGAAGCCTCCACCGGCAAGCACTTGGAATCGCCGGGAGTAAGACTATCAAAGTATACAACTATCGTGGAGTCGGAGTTTTTGGTTTCGACACGTTTTACTCGGTCGATGGTCTCAATGTTGATAAAATTCTCGGCGTCGCTGACAAAGCCGGAGGGTAAAACTATTTCCATGACTGCCATGTTGGAATCCTTCTTTTGGTCATTCCCCTCCAGTGGCACATATTCCGCACATATCTCTATTTTCAGCTGTTTTGGTGAAGCAGTCATTTTCACCGTATTCGTTACCTTGAAGCTTGGTTTCTTATCCTTATCAGCAAGATTATAGCGGTACGAGAGTTGAGCCATAGCGGAACCCTGTCCCTTTGCCGTAAAGTTAACCTGACGCGTTGTTTTGGGCAGCACATGGGTCTGCAGCACTAAAGCATTCTCGGGATTAACCTGTATGGTATCCTTGTTCTCGGCACCATTGCTACTATCCGTAGCAACAAAGTCAATGGCCATGTTGCCGCTGCCGGAGCCTGTCTTATAAGCAAACTTGGTCAAAGCCTGTAATCCTATAACCGTATCTTGCGTGGAGGCAAAGCCACCATTACTATTTCTTTGTGCAATTAACCATCTGATTATGGGCAATGAGGCAACTGCGGGTTCCTTTTCCAATAGAGCTAGTAGTATGTAGGAAGTAATTTCCACATCATTGCTGCGTGGATGCCAATAGACCAAACGATCTGACTGACTGCTGGGCTCTGAAGCCTTTGACCACCATTTGCGATCATTCTCCTGCTTGGCAACAGTCTCCAGCTTAGCCAGCACCTTTTCAGCCTGTGGATGCTTGGCCAGCTGCAGGGCGACAGCTGAGATAGCCAGCGAATACTGATCGTCCGTCTTGTCCACTTCGGTAGCCACATATTCAACAGCTTTCTCAATGGTTTTCTGATACTTTGGTATTTGCTCCTAAAATGAATAGAACAGGATATAGTTTTGAAATGGAACGGGTGTACCATGAGCACTTACCTCGTTTTCGAAAAAGGCCAGCAATACGAACGCCGTCAAACTTAACTCGTTTTGATTGGCATTATCGAAGAGTTTGCCCACTTCCGGAAATTGTCCGTTCTCCTTTTGCTTAGAGGCCAGGAAATCCAGACCCTTTTCAATAACCTTGGGATCAACATCGGTATATTTAGCTGCCTGATGGAAGGAACGCATAACATAAGCAGTAAGCCAGGTGCTGCCAGATGGATCGGATTTGCCAAAGGCGCTATAGGATCCATCGTCGTGCTTATAGGTAAGCTCTCGTTGATAACCGATTTCCAAGAACTTTCTGGCTTTCTCAACTACGCTGGGCATTTTTTTGTTTGTTACTTCCAAATACTTCAAGACGAGTATATTTGGCACAAAGTTGACCATGTTTTGCTCCCCACAGCCATAGGGCATGCGCACCAAATTATCCAAGTTCTTGATAGTAGGACCCAAAAGGTCACCCACTACTGAGAACTCAATGAACTCTGAATCTGGTACAGCGTCGGCGGGCACATCAACTGTCAAAGCATCTGTAATTTCGTTTTCCTCCTTGAGGTTAAGGAACATGGCCTTGTTTACAAATTGCGTAACACCCTCCGGTTCGACCTTTAATTTTTGATGAATGGTATCGCCCGCCAGTGGACTGGTGGCGGTGATTTTCAACGTAGTTGAACCCACTTTCTTGGGTCGAATCATGAACGAGACGCTCTTGCCGGAATTGGAAGGTATGGTGACACGCTTGGTGCGTTTGACTTCATCGATGGACTTTTCTTCAACCTCATTGGTGGCTTCAGTAAAGTCGTACTCCTTGTCAGTGTTGTCCATGACGATCTCAGCGTCGAGTGCCTTGTCCATGTAGTTGAAAATTATTACGGGTATGGCAATAACCTCACCTATGATACGATGGAAATGGGTTTAGTAGAGCGGTTTGGCGGTGCATGGTTTGTGCTTGGGACTTACCTCGTTTTACGGAGTATGGCAAGTTGGTCGAGACAAAGAATGGCTGGAACACTCGTATTTTGCTGGGATTTTTGGTAAGCGCAATGCCAGTGTTTGGATTCAAAGAAAATCCAGTGACAACCCAGGAAGTAATGGTATCTGGTATTTTTTTGGACACAGTGAAACTGTCGCCCTCAGTGCTAATTGGAAAAAGATTACAAAAATTAGTTGGGTATAAAAAATTTTAGAGACATACAACAAAAATTATTTTTTAACAACAGAAATAAATGCAATGTTTTGGTTAGTTTGAAGGTAGGTTAGTTAATTATGATAGATCCAATTCCAAGAGGGTTACAATAATGAGGTTAAGTTATTAATTTACATATAAACTCTATATATAGGCAAAGCAGTTAACACAAGCACACAAAGAAAAGTTAACATCACCATCATCTAGTCACAATATTACGATCTAATATTTAAGACTTCCAGTTCTCTTAAATGAATTTCGAAATTAACCAAATGATGTGTACTTTTCTGTAACTTTTCCATAAAAAATCCAAGCTTCAATGAATTCTTTACGGATGTCTGCAGATATTTGCGAAGAACTGTCTTCTCCCGGTGTAACAAATGTCGTTGTGTATAAAGGACTATTTGTGGTTGTTGGTATATCGTGATTATTTTGTCTTTTGCCACTAATTTTCATTATGGGTATCACGCCAGGATCCGATTTTGTAATGGTTTTAACTTAAAAAAAGTTTTGATAATGCATAAATTAGTCAATGTGTTGAAATATTAGATGTTGTATACGATAACCCCATAATATTACAATTACAGATAGCAAGTATTATTACTTAATGTTATTCAAAAATATCCAATTCTCGGGAAACTCTTTGCGAATCTGGGGAACAGGCGCAGGTGCTGTAGGAGGACTTGGTGCTGTAGGAGGACTTAGTGCTGTACGAGGACTTTGTGCAATCAGGTGTTGTGTTCCTACTCTTGCAAATGGATTTACCATACCAATACGTTTCGTTATCGTGAATCTGCGACGTACTAAGCCCAAGAAAAGCGTTTTTTTTTTAAATTAGTGTTAGACAATATATAAGAAATAAAAGCAAGCCATTAAACCATACTACTTTACGCAACACTGCACTAAGCACCGAAACAATTGTATTATATTTATTATAAAACCTTTTGCGTACTTTTCCCTATTTAGAAATATCCAATTCTCGGGAAACTCTTTGCGAATCTGTGGAGCTGGAGCAGGCGCAGGCGCAGAAGGCATTGATTCAAGCACTGTAGGAGGCAGTGGTATTGGATCTTCTGGAAATAAATTTCCCATACCACCACGTCTCAGTATCAAGAATCTGCGGCGTGCTAAGCCCAAGAAAAGCGTTTTTTAACAATTAGTGTTAGACAACATATAAGAAATAAAAGCAAGCCTTTAAACCATACTACGTTACGCAACACTGCACTAAACACCGAAACAATTGCATTAAATTTATTATAAAATCTTTTATGTACTTTTCACTATTTAGAAATATCCAATTCTCGGGAAACTCTTTGCGAATCTGGGGAGCAGGCGCAGGAGGAGGCATTGATGCAAGTACTGGCAGTGGTTGTGGACCTGCTGCACCTGCAAAACTCATTGCCAATGGACCTGGAATACCTGTCATACCGAACGAACTGGCGATGCCAGCTCCCAGTGGTAAGGCGTAATATATTAATTCATCTGCGTATGAAATACGGAAATTATTGAAAAAGTTTTATTGGAGCGCAATACCCAATATTTCGAACCCACTCTGCAAGTAAGTTCAAAAATATATTCCAAATTCTATACGAGATTTAAGCGAACGTGGAAATACTTTGTCCATCATAAACCAAGGCCGAGTACTTAAGAAAGCATAAATTATAAAGCTTTATCATTCTATATAATTACTACTGTTAGCAAGTTAGTAGGTAACTGTTAATTCCGGATGATTTTCTTTAAGAGGTGTTTTTTGGTTAAACACCCACCTAGATAGATTCGTAGACTGCCAAATCCAGATTTCGGCGAAATTTTTTCTTATTAATGGTACGGCTGCTGCCGAATCCGTACTATCAACACTTGCTTTGTCAGACTCGAGTTCCTCTCTAAAAGCGAATTCGTAGGACTCATCGTCATAGACCAGTTGTTCTGAAATATACGTATTTTCGGGCATATCTTGTATTGCTGGCCCTGTATAATACTTGGCATTATTTAGCACTCGGACCTCATTTTATGTTCAACTAACTCCCAAACTTCATTTTTAATTGCTAGCCTTGTCAATGTTTAGCTTTACTTACCACTGTTATAGGGATAGTTGGCGTTTGTCATTGTCACCAAGCCTGAAGTTTGTCCGGGATAGCGACCATAACCGCGTTGATAAGGTGTGGCTGTTCTATACTTGTCCAGGCTATTGAAAAGCTCGGTTTGACTTAAATCGTTGCCGGATTTTAGTAAGAGCACGCTCTGATCTACGCCTAGCAGACCCACAAATGAACCTGGATCCGTCTTTACCTCCAGTTTGACTTCTTCACTGGGCTTTGCATCCACCGGAGCTTTTATATCGATCTGTTTAAAAAGCAGTCAGATTAGTTATCCAAAATTTTGGTACTTTGGTACTGCTTACCGAATTTTCAAATTCCTTTTGGAATTCCATTGCTTGCTCCTCAAAACGCAGTTCGTTATTAAAGACATAGTGTATAAAGATGGTGGCCTGTGGCACCATGTCAAAGCTTGGCGTAAACTTGACTGTATGGGCTTTACGACCATCGGGCACCTCGATATGCTCGGTTTGCACAATATTGCCCCTGGCCACGATGGTATATACAAAATATGGTATTTCCTCACTGGACTTGACCTCGAAAGATACATCTTTGCCCAATTTAAGACTGCATAATACGAAAATTGTAAATATTTGTTTCAAATTTATTTGTCCAACTTACGGTTTGTTCACTACAATCTTTAGAAGAGCGGGCGTCTCCACAGTCGGTACAAATTTCGAAATTGCGCCCAAATATGAAGTAGCGTCCGCAAATGTAGCTTTTACATTGAAATATCCATCGTCTTTTTCGGGCAGGGTGACCTTAATGGCAGCCATACCATGCTCGTCTAGGTCTGATTCAAATTCCACAACGTCCCCACTGGGTGGAGCTTGGGGGTTCGCAAAGTGAAAGTGGAAATATCTATAGCCACTCTCAAAGGATAATTTCAACTTGTTGCCCGAGTTCTGCACTGGTGCACCATCCACCCGCTTGACCACCACCTTGTAGACAAAAGACTCTCCGGGCTTATAGTTCGTTATAGCCGGATCATTGACCTGCTCTATTTGATAGCGCTGCGCATGCAGCTGAACCACAGCGGATGCATTCTGTTTGTTGCCGGTCAGCTCCTCCTCCACAATGGCAAATATTTTAACGGGTGGTGTATAGCTATTGCCCTCAGCTTTGGCACCAATGGCAAACTCCACGTGTCCTTTGCCATCTACATCTATGGTTTTCGTCTGTCTGAGACTGTCATCCATGTTGCCATAGAAGGCATAGTTGGGTTCCATGGAGACAGTGGCCTTGCCCTTGACAGGCTTGCCATAGGTGTATTTGGCACGCACCGTAGCTTTTATGAGACCATCTTGTCTAGCCACATCTTTGGGTGCTTCGACAGTGACCTCAAACTTGGGTAGCACATATTTAGCAACCTCAAAGGTTTTCGAATCCGAACCTTCTCCGTCTAGACTAACAGCTATAGACCAGTCGCCTAGTACAGGCTGTTCCGACAACTGCAGCTGTCCGGTGTAAACACCCTGTGTCAGTTTTACGTCTGTCAGCTGCTTAATGCGATTCTTGGCACCATCTTCGATGGCTATGGTTATGGGTTTTTCAATTTTAGCGGGCCGTGTATTCTCGTCTAGAAACAGCACTCTAAACTGCACCAAATCGGCTGGTTTATAGGTAGCCTTATCCGTTTGTATAAATATGGAAGGCTTGTTGTCCGCATAATTCAATTTGGTGGAGTTCTCAAAGATGATGCCCTCTGTGCCTACGGCTGTAAGATTATAGTCCCCACTAGACAATTTGGGCACATTGAACTGCACATTTTCGGTAGTCATGGGCTGTACCTCGATTTCTTTGGTCACATTATAAGAGGGTCCTGTAATGCCCACCTTAATTTTGCTGACAGCCTCGGCCTTATGCACGGACACGGCTACATTATATTTCGAGTTGGATCTTATGGTGCCCGGTCCTATGACGCTATAGCGACTGTAAAGTAAAATATAATAATTAGTAAGGTGAATTTTGCTTTTAATGGCTAGAACCGGTTGCATTTTTTTGACTTCCATTACATACAAACTCGGCAATCAGTAGGTTCTAATGCATATTTCATGTATTCTCAGATTATTGTATGCCTAACATGGTTCATTAAAAACTGCTAAAAGTGTAAACAATCAATAATGGGGGGATTCCATTAACAAAAAACAGAAGACAATAAAAATGTAATTCTAATGGTCGGGGAACGGGGAAAGATATCTGGCAAAGTTGTTTCTAGCACTAATATTCTCCGAAATCTAGGTGTACGGACAGACGGACATGACTCAATCGTTACCCGAGGTTATAAGCATTTTGGTATTGTATAAAGGAAGTACACCCTGTACCACAAAAAAATTTTTTTTGGGATCGGAGGTTAAGCAATGGTTACGATGTGTTTTGGGGCTCGCTAAATACGACTCCAAAGTTCTAGTTCAGGCTTCTTACAGAACAAAGTATTTTGAAGGTGGTGGGAATTTGTTTTTGGACCTCGGATTCTTTTGTTTTTTAATTTATTTTTACTTTATTGCTTTAAAAAGTTCTGATCCAATATTGAGTACAATGAAATTTATAAAAAACTTTATTGAAAATCATAAATCGAAAAAGTTATAGAATATTGAATATGCTAATATAGAATAATAGCTTGGAACCCTAGAGTGCTAGAGATTTTCTGCCAAGTACTCGAGTTCAACAAGCCATTTTATCAGAATTACGCATGAAAGAGGCGAAAAAATGGAATGGAGATATTGGTCACGTAAAGATTCTTAAGGGAAACCCATGTATTCCCAAGAGTACAGACTACTGCATACCGCAGAAACATTTCGCAACCAAAGTCAGAACCCATATTCCAGCCAGGAAGAAGAGGAATATTGGTGGAACAGCTGGATCGGTAAAGATATACACGGATGGTTTCAAGCTAGACGACCGTTTAGGTGGAGGAGCCTATGTTGAGAAACTCAACGTTAGAACTGCTTTCCGACTCCCGGATCACTGCTGGGTCTTTCAGACAGAGGTCCCTGCAATCCAGGAGCTCTTAACAACAATAAGAAACCTACAAGAACGGAATAAGAAAATCTGTATCTCGGACAGCTAGGCGGCCATTAAGTCCCTATCTTCAATGACTTCGTGCATGAAGTTAGTGAATAACTGGCGCTTGTCTCTGGAGGAGATGGCTGAGCAGTTTACAAACCCCCTCATGTGGGTCCCACGACATAAGGACATAGAGGGCAACTATAATGCGGATGAACTGGCTAGACAAGGACTACCAGTATTCTCCTTCTGGACAAGGAGGGCCTGAGTATGCCCATGTTCAACTGCAAACTGAAAATACGGAATTATTTCGCTCTTTGTGCAAATCAAACGTGGAATCGGACATCGAAGACTTGCAGGATCTCGCGGCGAGCCTGGCCGACCTGCAGTAAAAAAATAAGTAACTTTGCTGTCTGAATAGAGGCCAGTGCTCAACTGTCATCCATGCTATCACAGTACACTGGCTGGTGGGAAATCACGCATCCAGGCTGAATGCTTTCCCCCGTGACTTCTGTAGAAGCTGTGGTGATGAGGAGGAGCTGGACATAGTGGAACACTTTTTTTGTCATTGACCAGAGCTGGGCAGAAAAAAGATTCCGCTTCCTTAAGTCACACTTTCTCGATGAATTATCTCAGCTCTCCGAACAGAGTCCAAAATGCCTCTTAAGGCTTATTCAGGCTGCCGGAAGGCTGTCTCACCTCATATAGGGGACCTCTGAAGTTGGGAAGAGTGGTGAATGGCTCTTTGCTTAAGTGAGTTGGGACGTCAGTCCCAACTGTCGCCCTAACCTAATCTACTCGAATACAGTAGCTTAAAATCTATGAGCCCAGCTCTATTAAAAAATTTACGCCAGGGTACCTACAAGTCGGCCAAGCACGACTCTGATTCAATTTTTTAATATTTATCTCAGTGCACATATTTATTTTATAGGTTATCAAGTTTCTTTAGAATTCATTTAACAACAAAGACCCAAAAAAATCCCAGCTTTACTTTTTGCAAAAAAAAACTCTAAAAAGTGGGACTTCAGATGGTATTGTTCTAAAATTTACTTTTATTGTTTTTATAACAATTAAAATAGCTTATTTCAGTTAAAGGCTGTGTTCTAACTTACCCGGTAGCATCTATAAGCGATCCAATTTGCAATATGCAAAAAACCACCGCCCAGCTTCGTGTCATTTTCAGTTCTAACTATCAATAAAATAGATGAACTAATTCAGACCTGTATTAAAATATACAGTGAAATTTTACAGATACTATCTGCAATCTGCTGCTGTTCAAGCGCGTTCACAGTTCACTAATAAAAAATATACTCAAATTTTTTTAATATATTCAGTTTTCACAATTAATTAGTGATATTTTTTCTTTTTGTATTTTTAAACACTATCAGCACAAAGAGCTTCTAGAGGAGCTCAATTTCAACAGGAACCGGTCACTGCCAAGCTTACTTCCACACTGAGCTCCCTGTGCTGCGGAGCGCGGCTTTTATAAAGGTTTCCGAGAGAGCGCTGCATGTTTGAAGAGAGCGAGTCGGCAGATCTGTTTGTTGTCTCTCCCAAAACAATGTTTTGTATTTACTTTTTATACTTTTCGTATATGTATTCAAAAAGTAACATCTTCACACACACAGATACACACATGCACAGACGCACACATTTACATAAGCCGGCAATGATGTTTTCTGTTTTCTGAGAATTCCCCGCGGTTTTTATTATTATTGTTTTTGTTTCGATTGCGATCCAAACAAGTCTTCGGGGCCGGCCGCTCTACGTCACTGATGATACAGATGATTATGGAGAGATATATGGATAGACATGGTTCGTTATTGTTTGTTTTTGAAATTCAAATAGTTTCGGACAGTTACGCATCGGGACGCACGTGCTGAAATATAATTAAGCTAATTAAACAACCTAAGGGAATTCCATGGGATTGGGTAAACACCTAAAGAAGCAAATTAGCCACTTTTTGCTTCCCTAGGACTTCTTAGTTTTTGTATCCTGCACCCAAGGGGCTTAATATATATTGCTGGGGAAAGTTGCACTGCAACCTTAAGGATCTATTGTGCGCCCTTCAAGCCCTAGAGGTCCCTAACTAGCCCAAATTTGAATATTTGAGATGGTTGTAGTCGGGTAATATCATGCATCAATAGTCAATCATACGTCACATCTTACGTAGTGCTTCTAGATGTTTATTTCACAATGGAGCACCTCTATCTCGACGTACTTGATAGCTAAGAGAGCTTCCTTCAAAGGCACGGGCAATGCATTCTTTAACCTCACATACCCTTTGATGTAACTCCAATAGATATTTTTGTATCGTACCACTCGGGTTGGATAGTTCGAAGTCCAATATCGCTCAATCTGACCAAAAGGGCTCAATCAAAAAGTATCAAAAAGTAACATGTGTTGTAAATTTAAAGTTTGCTAAGCGAGTTGGGACGTACCAAAGCCTTCATATTGTACTAAAGTTTACAGGTTCTACCCGAGTAGCGCTTAAGCCATCAACTTTTAGATCTCGGATATTTAATTTGCCATTTCTACCAAATTAAACAAAATATGTTTATTATATTATTCGTACGGTAGCCGTCGGTGGTAGTGTACTCGCCTCTAAAAGCGAAGATCGGTGGTTCGATTCCCCGCAGTACCACTGGAGCATTTGCCTAGCCTTGGCACCACTAGCTCAAAGACGCTATTTGCAATAGAAAGTCTCTATTAATTAAAGACACCGCCGTTCGGACTCGCCTGTAAACTGTAGATCCCTGTTCTGTTCGAACAGTTATTAATAGAGATCCCCATGCCCCATTGGGTCAGTCAGGGAATTATTATATTATTCGTACATGCAAGAAATTTTTGCCGAATCGATTGGACATCTTTCCCAGTTCCCAGTTCAGGTACGGATAAAGATTTAGTTTTAAGGGGC